>JAUMHI010000054.1:2180594-2209791 GCA_032359435.1 Enteromius unitaeniatus | reverse complement strand
TCTTTTTGTTTCATATGCACTGGACAGACAACAACTGGGGTGCAATGGTGCAATTTCCCAATTGTAAGTCGCTTTGGGTAAAATGATTAAATGTAAATATGCTGTGCACACTACGTGCAAATGTATTCTATTTGCAGGATGTTCTGCTATTTATAATACTTATTGCAAATATCGGCAATTATCTGTACCTCATTATTGTAGTACATTAGAAAAAAGTATGTAATAATAATGTATTGAGTGTAAATTATCATTTTAATTCAAATTATCAAACAGGTGCCACCGTAGTGGAACAGTAAAGCACTTTTATTGAATTAAAAGCTTTTCCAATATAACATGAGATTTGAAAAAGGGAGAAAAGAAGTTCAGCTAAAGGCGGAGTCAAACCCGGGTCCTTGAGTGACTGGCCCAATCACACGGTGATGGGCGGAGTCAGTGCAAATAGCCTCAAATTCAATGATTTTGTTTTTAGTTGCAATCAATGTATTTTAACTACATTTAAATAAACAAACGTAGTTGACTAACCTTTTTAAATATTTAAATGTAGCTAAATAAATAGTTTGCAACCACTTCTCTTAAAGTATATGTAATTATATATATTTACTTTTTTCAGTGAAGGCAGGCTATTTGCACTACTCAGTTCGTTTTTATGAATTTTTTCTGCACTGTTGTTTTAGGGTGCTTTATAAATAAATACATTTTGATTTGATTGAAATAGGTAAGATATGTGTGCTGTTTTCCCAAATGAATAACTGAGCTAGCATACGTTATGTCTTCACAAGCACGACTATTTATACAAATCCAGAAATGTCATTATTATCGTTTTTTATTATTACGTTCAATATCTCTCATTGGTGTTGACACGCAGCCAAGCAAATAACGTGATGTCGGACTGAAATACAGCAGCAATATATTCAGGGCCTACAGAAATCTAAAGGTCTTGTCTCTCCGTCTGTTTCTGCGGGTGTAATATAAATGTCCTGAGGCTTTGTGAATCAATGATTCCTCACCGTAGGTGCCGCCAGTCAAATTACTGAGGTGAAGGTTGCTAGGAGACCAAGGTACCCAGCTGGAACTGAGTGTGTGTGTGTGTGTTCAGGAACAATGGAGCAGGAACAGACAGGAGTCAGTGTGTGAGAGTCTCTCATGATCGCTCTGGACTCTTACACACATCTCACGTATTTTTTTCACCAGTGCTAATGTTTTCATACTTCCAAACTCCCACAGTCCCCTCCAGAAAACCAGAGCTCTGTCTTCTTCGCGAAAGGTCATTCTCTGCCACATTTCTCCCAGATTCAAGATATGCTTTAAACAGCCCAGAGGCATAGGATTCTTTAAAAACAGAGAGGAAATAATAAAGCATATATATATATATATATATATATATACATACAGAGAGAGAGAGAAAGAAAAAGCCTGCCAGATATGAGAAAAGAGTGTCCTGTAGGAAAAAAAGAACCAACTTCAATCCTAGTTTGAGTTTGTGTCTAAACATGAAACTAAACATCTCCTATCATGGATCTTGGGTATTTTCTCAATTTTGCACAAACAGTAATGCTGAATCCTGCTATTTTCAAACCAGTAAATGACTTTGTAATAGGATTGCGACCTCAAGCCAAGCCCCAGCTTCATATCAGAGCTCAGGACAATCACAGCTCGTGTCTGCAGGGGTTCAGCTCACAACACAATCAATACAATCCCATCCCACTGAGCGCCCTGCCATCGGGGATGGGCGTCGGGTTATCTTTGTTTTCTTCTAGGCATTTACAACCTTCCCTCTGTGGAAAGTCAGCACTGGTGTATGAATAGGCAGCAAGGGCTCTCAATAAAGCGTGGCCATCATCTGCGCCACCACACACTGACCTCTCCACCCCAGGACTTCCTCAGGCAAACACAGCTCCAGGGGGGCCCAGGCTGACCAATCCATCTTCAGCCCCTGACAGCGATGGGAACGGCATTTAGACCTGAGGCCAAGGGTGAGAGACTAAATAAAGAGTACCGGCTCGGGTTTGATCAGGGTTACGCTTCGGCTGCACAATGGCTCCTGCGTTCTTAGGCCTATAGGCTGGACATTTCTTCAGAGGAATTATTTGAAAGTCTCTGTGTAGCTGTGTTGTGGGTAGAGCCCTTCTTCCAGAGACTATGACCCCGTCTGTGTACTTTTGTGAGAGCATTTGCTCACCTCATTGTTTCCCTGTCAGGGCTTACAATGATATTTAGAGCAGCTTGACTCATCTGTAAAATGTGCTCCATTCACGTACCTATACATAAAACTCACTGCAGTTTCCATCTGATATGAATAACTTTTATACCTTTACACACAAATGATTAGTTTAGAAGCAGATTATTGATTCATGACTTGCAAAACACTATAAAGTCAAGTCAAATCAAGTAGGCTTTTATTGTCATTTTAACCATATACAGTTTAGTACACGATGAAACAACGTTCCTCCAGGACCAAGGTGCTACAAATGACATAAGTTACAACATAAATTAACAAAAAACTGACTAGCTAGTTAACTAAGAAGAGACATCCAGATTGACATTCTAATTTAACAGAAATCTATCTATCTATCTATTTATCTATCTATCTATCTATCTAACTATCTTATTGATTATTATCAGTGTGTGCATGTATGTTTATAAGTTCAGTCCCAACTTTATTAAGGTGAGTGGTTGTGTGTGTGTGTTTAGTAGTCCAGTCTTTTTGTGTTGAGGAGACGGATGGCGTGCAGGTAAAAGCTGTTGCACAGTCTGGATGTGAGTGCCTGAATGCTTTGGTACCTTTTTCCAGATGGCAGGAGGGAGAAGAGTGAGTATGAGTGGTGTGTCCAGTCAGCCACAATGCTAGTGGCTTTGCGGATGCAGCGTGTGGTGTAGATGTATTCGAAATACACCGATGATCTTCTCAGCTGTCTTCAATATCCGCTGTAGGGACTTGCGGTCTGATGTGGCACAATTCCCAAACCAGAGAGTGATGCAGCTGCTCAGGATGCTCTTGAAAGTTCCTCTATAGAAGGTGGTGAGGATTGGTGGTGGAAGCTGGGCCTTCCTCAGCCTTCTCAGGAAGAAAAGGCATTTCTTGTGCAGAGAGCTAGTGTTAAGGGACCAGGTGAGGTTGTCCTCCAGATGGACACCCAGGAATTTAGTGCTCTACAGAAGACGTTCAGAGACAGGTTGTTTTCCTTACACCAAACAGTTAACCTCTGCACTTCCTCTCTGTATGCTGACTCGTCGTTCTTGCTGATGAGACCCACCACTTGATGATATGATTGGAGCTGTGGGGGGCCCTGGTGCTCAGTGTTGGGTGCTGGAGGTGTAGTTCCCAATCCGCACTGCCTGAGGTCTTTCGGTCAGAAAGTCCAGGATCCAGTTACAGAGGGAGGTGTTCAGGCCCAGTAGGCTCAGCTTCCCGATCAGGTGCTGGGGGATGTACAGCATTCTGACGTAAGTGTCCTTCTTGTTGAGGTGTGTCAGTGTCAGATGGAGTGTTGTAGAGATGGTGTCGTCCGTCGAACGTTTCAAATAATACGCAAACTGCAGTGGGTCCAGAGAGGGGGGCAGCAGGGTCTTGATGTGACTCATGATGAGCCGCTCAAAGCACTTCATGATGATGGGTGTGAGTGCAATAGGGCGGTAGTCATTGAGACAGGACACAGAAGACTTCTTCGGCATGGGGATGATGGTTTTAGACTTGTAGGAACGACGGTGCTGCTCAGAGAGATGTTGAAGATGTCGGTGAGAACATCTGTCAGCTGTTCTGCACATTCACGGAGCACTCTGTCTGAGATGTGGGTTAACACTACGCAGAGTTTTCCTCACATCAGCTGTTGTGATGCACAGCACCTGGTCGTTCGGTGGAGGGGTGGTCTTCCTCGCCGTCACGTAGTTCTGCTTGTCGAACCGTGTGTAGAAGCTGCTCAGTGCATCTGGAATGGAGCCGTCACTGGCAGGTGATGATGTCCTGTAGTTGGTGATGGCTTGTATGCCCTGCCACATGCTCTCTGGCAATGCAAACTGGTGGCTTCATTGGTACAATCTCGTTTGCATGCTTTCATATGATCTGCTTACGCTCCACTGATGCTTACGTTTAGTGGTGGCCTCCATGGTTAGATTTTACAAATTTTTTATCTTTTTTTACTGTACAAATTGTATTTCCCACTACATTTTAAGCATTAAAATAATGTTAACCTACTGACTTTTTTTTTTGGTTTAGTCAAAAATTCCAGTTGTCACTTCAAATGTCATTAAGTAACTTAACATTTAAAGTTGACTAAAACTTAAATCAGAAGTGTTTAAGAATGTTTTCAACAGTGCAAAATGCTAGTGGGAAATTCTAGTTTTTGGTACTTTTGGCAACACTACCCTCTGATGGTTGGGTTTAGGTTTTTAATTTTATGTTTATGTGAGAACTAAAAGATTTTCAATGAGTAAATGTTCATGTTTACATCATATAATCAGCTCCATATAGTTTTCCTGGCACTGTAAACTTGCTCTGTCGCGCACCCAGTACAGCATTGCTCTTGTAATGTGAAGCTCTCTGGTTTGAGTCCTGGTTTTGAACACAAGTGGAAGCAAGCTAAAAAGACATGGCAGATTCAGCAAACATGTTTTTATTTCACATTTGCTTTTACTTACACTGCAAGTTAGACAAAGTGCAGGGTTTAATGTAGGTGTTAAGTTTTAAATGTGCAGAGCATTCAACTTTAAGAGCTGCACACTAAACATTTCTGAACTTGTGTAAAAATGTACAACAACCAACAAAGCATCTGTTTATCTGTCTGATAAAACTGAACATGCTTCATATGTTATTTCCTAGACATTTCACTTTGAAAGAGTCCCTAAATCTGGAAGAAATGTTGACATGTTTTATTTAATGAGCCTAGGTGCTTTTTCGTGGGATTTAGAATAGTATACAGTGTTTTCAGTTGGTGTGTTGTTTTACATATGTGCAGGTTTAAATAAGGTAACCGCACTACACATTCAAGACAGAAAATGCAGCTTTTTGAGAATGACTGCAGAAGGAAGGAGTTGTTGAGAGGGGTTAAAGATGAGTCAGGGAGTGAGAGGACAACAAGCTGCTTTGGAATGCCTTTGTGTCGCTTGGCTAATATTTGCACATGGATTTGGCTTTTTCCTCTTTAGCTTTCAATGTTTGCAAAGGCGAATGAAAGGGCGACAAGGCAATGGGTTACCGAGCAGCATGGGATCAGTAAAATGGAATAATTGGAGGGTAGACATGGTGACATTTTGAGAATGTGTTTGTCATCCTTGATGACTGACTTTCATTGACACACACACACACACACACACACACACTTACATGAGCATATGAAGGCATACAGGTTAATGCACCAACACACACTTCACAGACTCTTTGTTTCTCTTCTCTTTTGAACTGTTAATGGTGCCCACGCTGTACTGCTTTCTGAATATGAATTAGGCTGTTTTATGGTGAAAACGGTCAAACGCAGCGCTAGATGGATGGTGTGTGAATTACAGCTCAGACAATAGAAGGTGCCATTAGTGAAAAAGCAGAAATAACAGCATTCGAGCACTTCTAAACTGAAAACCACCATACAATTACATAAAAAGTCAATGATAATGCAATCCCATCATGTGAGCTCTGCTTCCTACAGGGCAAAGCTGAGTGTCTGGATACTATCAGACAGACAGTCACATGATATACACCATCAAGGCCTTTCACTAATGCCTTTAACAGTCTCAGTTTGGACTCTAAATGTAGCCAATTTGGTGTGCGTAAGCAAGACATGTATCAGCCCGAGCATGACAGCAACATTCACGATTCTCTTTTGTCATCTGGCTGTTGTGTCTCGCTGGAATTCCTCCTCCTAATACTCCAAACAGAGTCTCTAAATATTTAAAGACTCTCCTTTCTGTGTAATTAATAACACTGGAGCACGCTGGCGGTTTGATCAAGGTGAAGTCTGTAAAGACTTTCAGAGAAGTGGAAGTGGAACATTAGGCAGTAGGAGTAACTTACCCTCATGTCCTTGTCCTCTCTTTAACACTTCAGAAGTAGGGCAGAATCGCTTATGTGTTTACACAGGGGAGACCGCAGTGAAATGGTCATTACTGAACACAGTCAATATGAAATGACTCATACAGAGATTTTTTAATAATTGTGATGCCAATAATTTCTCTACAGAGTTTTTTCTTCTGCTTATTAGCATTTATGAGGCAAGTGCTGTGCACAGAAGAAATCATAAAGAACACTGACAGTAGGACAGGAAAAAGAGATCAATAATTCTGGTGTAAAATCACCTCAAATTCTATGATTTCTCCAGCATCCACTCATGCAGCCCTAGATTAGCCATTCTCAAAGCAAATCTACAGAGAGCTGCTCTCATTTCCAAATGCAGTTTATTTATTAACAGAAGCTTCATCCGCCTCTCAGTGTAGATGAGCAACAGAACCACCAAAAACCTCCACTTCTCTGAAAGTCACTTACATTTGCAGATCAATGATGTGTTTTGTTTTCCTCTGCAGTCTGTAGTTGGCCAGAATATTACTTATTATATAAATTTAATTGTTTCTCATTTATCCACCTTCATATTATTCCAAACTCATGAGACTTCACTCATCTTCAGATCACAAATGAAGATATTTGATATTCCCTAATCATTTTGTCCATCATTTGAATTCAAAGGCAAGTAATATTTTCAAGCTTCAAACGAAGGTTTCAAAGTCTTCAGGAAAGATTATTATTTGATACGAGGAGCAAATTTAATTATGGCTTTTCTTCACATTTAAAAATTGTCAACACATTTACATAAAACTCATCAAATATGTTAAACAAAAGTGCAAACAAACTACAAGAACAGCCAAGTTCCCGTTGGTTTTTACTAATCATTTTTTCTCCATGAATGTGTGGTAAAGTATATCTTATATATAACCCCACATCTAAACAGCACATATGATTTAAATTCAATTTAGATTACATTAAATGCAGATCCTAGTTTACAAAACAAATGCCTAAATAAGCTGCAGCAATAAACAAGATCTACACAAAAAAAATCTAAAGACTCACAGTTAATGATACTGACTGTAAACCCTTCTGTACAGTATGTCCATAAAAGTAATTTATTCTGACCTGGTTTGTACACGTAAGTAACATCTGTAGATCTTTATTTCATGTAAGGAGTAGCTCAAAGAGCATATTTTCTGTACATAAAGCAGTAGAGAACTTAAAGCCTCTCCACTGTGATCCTTTGATGGCAGGATGTTTCTCTGGATCACACGTTTTTGTAACAAATCCAAAACGAACGGAGCAGCCATTCACAGACCAACATATTCCACACAGATGTCACTCACATCAGATATAAAAATAGAAACTACAGTTAAAAGACTTTGATTCTGACATGAACAAAACAGAAACATTTTTCTAAGCCTTGCTGATCTCAGAAGAACCTCTTTTCGATTCCTCTGTGTTTTCTCTCTTTTGTAATTTCTCTGTCAAGTGAAAGCAATTTATTATTAAACTCTTTTTTTTTTTTTTTTAGAGTTTTGTTGGAAAGTAATAAAGGAGCCTGTTAAAAATGTTCCTCCAGCAAGCGTCCTGCATGTTTCTTTGTTTGGCTAAATATTTGATTAGTGTTAGTATCAGGCTCAGGTTTAGAGTTGAGGTGTTAATATAGCATCTCCAATGATCACTTCCATTAAATTATAAAGCTGCCTCCACTGTGCCAGCACACAAAACCAGAACACTTATCACAGTATGATCCAAACATCATATTTGTGAAATGACAGTAAGAAGGGCTGGATTTCCCAGAAAACTAAGCTGAATGTTACACAAATATAAGTAGCACATATGTAAGTTCCCAAAAGCACTGTAATCTAATTAGAATGAAAAGTGTTTGTGAATTACCAAGAGCTTTGGAGCACAACTGAGTGCAAGGCTATTATTACATGCAACCTAAAGCATTCCTCACACTGTTTCTGAGAGACAAATGGATGTTATCTATGCATTTTGATCAATGAAATTGCATCTGTGCATTCACAATGCATTTGTGTATTATTTCAGAAAAAAAAAGTACCTGAAAAAAAACAGCTAATTAACACAATACCTGCTCCGTAGTGCCCTCTGAAAGCTTTGAATTTATATCACAGTAATAATGATGTTCACTCCTAAGTCACCTGGAGCTTCTCAAATCTGCTCATTAAGTGCATGAACTGAGGCCAAATAATGATTATAAGGGCTTCTAAATGGTTTGGATTGAGGTCTAAGCACTTTGCACTTATAACGGCTCCAGTTTAATTCTGGAGGAAACAGGCTATGAAAGATCTTAGCTGTGCTTAAAAAAGTTCCCAATCAAGATGTACAGTCTGTGCTTAAAGGGACTTCTTCTTTGAACACACGTGTTGGTCCATCCACTTTTTGTATGATTGTGGTGGTCTAACCAATCTTCTGCCAGTGCTGCGCCCCTCTTTGCAAGTGTTTATAATAAGGGCTGTGAAGGATGTGAGAGGGGGAAGAATGGTCTCGTAATGGCAGAGGAGTTTCAGGACATGCCAGGCCCCATTGTGCCATTCTTTATCACGCCTGACCCAAAATCAAACATGCAGGTCCCCGATCTCCTTGGTGACATTGCAAGGCCTATCGCTTGGAGACCGAGAACAATGGCTGCCTGGGAAAGCCCATGGCGTGAGTAAAGACCAGTCTCTTTTGCTTAGACAAGAGATGGCATAGCACTGACTTAGTTACACGGACTGAAGGGACGGTTCTTCCATATCTTACCCTCTGAAAGCCCATAAACATTGAGGGTGAGTAAATGATGACAGAATTTTGGGGGGAATTATTCCTTTAACAAACCTTGAATCTTATGTAAAGTGAAATGTACGATTGAAAGGTAAAGTGAAACAGGAGCACTTTAAATAAAGCACACCATTACTTCATTTATCATCTCCTGGTCACTATTTCTTCAGCTGATGTCTAATGTGAACTAGATCCTCAACGCTTTAAGCACAGCTCCTTAACTGACCGACCAGGTGTTTTTCAACATCATCACGACTAAAGTGAAATCAGTAAAATTAAGATTACATTTAGGTTCTATATATGAGCTGCTAGAGTAGTCAAGAGAGGATCTAATGAAGGGAAACTGTGAGATTTTAACAATCAATTCACTGATCAATAAAAATAAAAATCATTGATTAATAACAACACATATTTACAGAAAAGCTCAATGCAAAAGTAGCTCAGTGCATGAAGGAACAATAGATAAATAAATGTCCAAGAAATCAACATTGAATTAATCAACAAAATCATCTACAGCAAATATTCAATTACTCTGACAAACCAAATGCTGTTCATCGTGTGTGTGTGTGTGTGTTTTAGGGGCTGGCTTGAGAAAGACAAAGAAGGACACTTCTAGGCACTGCGGTGAGAGTGTTTACTGTAGAGACTGTCCTTCATAAAACGTCCAGTCCACACTATTTCTTCAAACGGGAATACAGCTTCCACCAAGTCCCAGCAGCGATATGATTGATGTGTCCAAAGTCGCTCCAGAAGACATGCTGTCCTTGCTTATTCCCATATCAGTAACGAACAGAACAGATCTGTGTTGTTGCTGTGTATGTTTGGTGATCACTCTTGGCTCATTTGAGATGCCAAAGACTCGCCGTGAATGTAGACGAGAGCAGGCAGCCAAAAAAGAGCTGTCAAGACGGACAATCCTTACTTCTCATTGTCAAAAAGCAAATGCAAATATGGCAGCCGTGTTCTGTGTTCACGATGAAGCCAGTGCATGTCCAATATTGCTGGACTTGGTCATGGTGACCAAGTAATTCTCCCAAAATCTATTTTTAGCACAATAAAGCCATGGTTTCAGATTTGTTAATGGAGCTGTAATCTAACCTTTCTAAGGCCATTCCCTCCACACAGAGTGCACATGCTAATGTGTAAAACAGAGACGTATACTGTGCTACGCTGAAGGATTGATTTTAATAATTGGACGGCTGCCATAGTTTCATCCAAGGCACTAAACAGATTTCTCCCATCGAGTCTCAGCCAAGAAGGCCGCCGCAAAAGCACTCCAAGCGGCTTTCAACTATCTACCTTTAGAGGTTTCTGAAAGCGAGCGGCCGTGGAAACTTTCCCCTGGATTCCTTCCAGCTCTATATGAACGGGCTTGTGTAGCGCAGCTTGAATAACACATCCTTTAACCTCGCCGAACACTCTGTCTCATACAGCACAGAGACAGGATTTTGCATCACAGAATATCACAATATTTGGATGAAATGTATTTGGAACAATAGCGTCCGTTCTTCAATTACTGCCATGTGTGCTCAGCTTAAAGCCAAACCCAGTGCAGCCACCGCTTTCCTGTCTAACTGGGCCAAGAACAAGGGCACAGTCATTCCAGCGGCCGGGAAAGTGCTGCGTCTCTGCAGCGTTCACCTGCACCCACAGAATCAGCTCCATCACACCAGAGATAGTGATCAATCATGAAAGACCTTAACAACCATGTCTTTGACTTCAAAATGACGTCCGCAAACACACCAAAAAAGGGCTCATTTTTAGTGTTGTTGCATGTTACGGTGTCATTTTACGTGGTTCCGTGTGGTCTGAACTCGACTCTGGACAAGGTGACTTTCTGTCAAGTGTTGCATGAAGCAAGCTGAACAAAGTCTGAGTTTCAGAGGCAACCCGCTAAAGGCTGATGTTCTGGCAAGGTTCACTCAAAACTGAACAAATGCCCTTCGAGTAATACAACACAAACAGAACTGATTTGTTCGAAGTTCTCTGGTCTTTAATAACATTACACAAAAACATCATTTATACATCACTCAAGAATTTTTTTAGCTGAACATTCATCTAGCTTTTAAAAGAACACATTTAAGTAAGGGGTCTGTATGTTTGAGAATGCAGCTGGAAGAAAGTATATGAATAAGAAAGTAAATCAACTGAATTTATTTGATCATTTAGTTCACAAAGATAGAACTGGAATTCTGGAAATGTTGGATCATTATTTAAATTTAAAGAAAATTAAAACTAAAAGGCTTTTAAATCATACAAGCCAATATCTTACTCACAATAGAACACAAATTTCTAAATTTATGCCTGCTACAGGTCTCAAAAAAGTTGGCACAGGGGCAGCAAATGGCTGAAAAGAAAGATATTTTGAAAAGGTTCAGTGGGCACTATGAATGCTGAAAGCTAAATAAAGGTTTTAGAGCAACATATGCTCCCCTCCAGATGAGGTGTATTTCAGAGAAGGTCTTGTGTATTTCAGCAGGACAATACTAAACCACATACTGCAGCTTTTACAACAGCATGACTTCATAGTAGAAGAGTCCTGCATGCAGTCCAGATCTTTCACCTACAGAGAACATCTGGAGCGTTATTAAACAAAAAACATCAAATATGACCACAAACTCTTCAGCAGCTGGAGCCCTATATCAGGCAAGAATGGGACCAAATTCCAACACTATAGCTCCAGAAACTCATAAGCTCGATGCCCAGACGTCTATAAACTGTTCTGAAAAGAAGAGGAGATGCTACACCATGATAAACATGACCCCATCACAACTATTCTGAGACCTGTAGCAGTCATACATTTCGAAAGAGGTCTTTTTTTGCAAAAAATGCTCATGTGATATGAAATTTCTCAACATTTCCAGAATTTGCTTTGCATAAAAACATAAAGTTAGAAATTTTAAATGCTTTGGATGTTCCAAAGCTTTAATTAAAATCTACATATTTCTATTATTTTAAACAAATTTGTCATCATTGTATAATATTGATTCAAAACACTCTTGGACTGATGGATAACGGCAGGAAACAGAGCAGTTTCCCCCCACCCGTGTTGTCTCGCTGAATAAAGATGTCTGCCCTGACAACATTTCCTGATCGCTTACAGTTTTTTTAAGAGAAAACGTCGTAATGACTTATGCATGTCATATCAATCCATCATTTCTGTTGGTGCGTGTTTAACAGGGCAGGTTATGATGAGCGAGAGGCGCTTGTGCAGCGTGTCGGCCCCGAGGGAGGCTGTTTCTCCAGCTCTCAAACACCGAGACGTCACTCCTGCTGATGCTCTTCATTGTGAATATTTCACAGAGCCTCTCCTGCTCATGAATAATGGATGACAGCGAAATATAGAATCTCTTGTAAATACATGGAGAATTCTGTCTGTGTTTGTCCTCTTTTCATCTCTCTCTCCCTGTTGTTCGTTTCCACGTCCCACTCACTCTGAATATTTCAGTGTGTTTTTAAATATGTCTCTCTGGCTTCCCTCTAATGGGTTTGTGGAGTCTCTGCTGCGTAAATCATTAAAAAACAGCAACAACATAAAGATCCACCTTGAAAGGCAGGGAACAGGAACAAAGAGTAACGATCAGGCTGCAGACGGCGCAGCATCTCTTGTCTGAAAATCTAAATCTTTCACTGGAGACACTGTTTCTGATAACTACACAAACTATTTCGCAGATCTAAATGACTCAATGAAGTGCAACACAGACGCAGCTCTTATCACACTAACATATGACAACTTCCTAGAACTTAATCTACTTCATTTTATTCAATAAACTGAAAAGTTATCATTGCTTAAAATCTGCCCGTTTAGATTAAGTCTAGCAAGATATCTTAAGATGAGTGCAATGCAAATTGTTCCCAGTCTTACATGCTTCATCTCATGTTTTCTATAAGAAGTGCACATTATGGTGGTCATTTCTACACCACTGCCAAATATAACTTAATTATTTAAAGGGAAATATTTAACCAATTCCTTACATTGTCTTAACAAATGCAATTTGAGTAATAAATGAACTCTCAACAGAAACAACAGAAAAAAGTCATACAATGACCGTAACACTTGGTAAATCACCCACAAACTACTCACTTTTCACAAGGAATCGAAGTGTGATGCTCTGTAGCTTCAGGACTCAAAAAGCAAGCTGCAGAAATGCTTCATTATCTGTTTCCAACATACACCTAGTCATCAAACTGACTGCCACAGGAAAACATCCGTTTAATGTTAAAGATCTAGTTTAACATCATAGCCTCTATCGCTCATCAATTGGGGCCTCATAGACAACACAAACAAAATGAGAGCAGAACCAATGTTTTAACACAAGAACAGATAGCATGCATGAACTGAATGGACTTTACCGACAGATTCAAGAATGAAATCTTTGGGCATTATTTCATTTGATTATTCTGCTTTTGTTCATTTATAGCCTCAACCCATCCAACTATTAACACATTTAAACTCTGCACAAATATTAATTACTGAAAGAGGGAATACGTTTAAACATGCCTCTGGATCTGCATTTATAATCTCAGAGGGGAATTTAAAAAGGGGAAGAAGCATCGTATTCAGTCAATTACAGCGATGTTGTGATGGTGTGTGTAAGCACACATTCACCGCCAGCTCTCATGTGCTTTACAATGATAATCATTAAACCGCAGTAAACACCGTCATAGACTGCCTTACAGCAAATCAGCTGTATTCATTCATAACTATAAAGCAACACAAAGAATTACATCCATCTTTAGGTCCAACACATCAACACTGAGGAGCTTTTCACTTTTCAAACCCTTAACAAGCACACCATCTGGTGAAAAGCAGGTATCAACCAGCAGATTTATCATGCATTCAGTAACAATGCAAAAAACTATTTCCATTCAAATGACACGGTGTCCACAAAACCGCTTTAATGTGAACTCATTAGACTAACTGCATTATTTTACAAATGCATCAATGCAAATGAATCATCAGTTCATCACAGGAAACATTAGACAATCAATCCAGAAAAGCGCAAAGAGCAGGGACTTACAGTCTGGACAGAGCCGCGTTCTTCTGAAACAGGAGCTCTGGAAGCTGGTGAAGCTGGTTTCTGTTCAGACGTCTTTGAGAAAAGAAGAAACAGACACTTTCACAGACTGAGCAAACACAAGACAACAGCGCTAGAGCTACATGTGATCAGCAAACCCATGATTAGGACACAAAACTGCTGATTCAAGCCTCGTAAGGAGGTGCCTTTGGAGGCTTAACGTTACTTCACAGAAACTAAACCTGTAATGAGAAGATGCTTTAGATAATGACAGCAAACCTACCAAAACATCTCAAAGAACCACGGAAAATATTACAACCAATAAGACTAGTTCAGCCACTTTGATATCGTCATATTTCTTTGTTGTTGTTTTTTTGCAAGTTCTGTAATGCAATGCCTTCTTTAAAGTAGGATGTACAATCATTATTAAATAATAAGTTTGCTGATTTTACATTGTTACAATATCAGCAGAGTATGTATGGCCACCTAATATAAAGCGGGACCCTTCTTTGCAATAGAAGTGTTTACTCTTGACTAAAAGAATGACAGTCCACTATTATCAGTGTCCAAACGATTGAGATGCTGAACACTGAAGACGTCTGAGGTAAGATGAAGGCTAGCTGATTTACAATAGAGAAGCAAAACGCAACATGAATACAGGAATGCACACTACTCAATTTTTCCTTTTTGGATTTAAAACATATGACATATAATTTACAAATCTGAGCCTGGAACACAGCAGCAGTCACCAATAGACAACAATAGACTGTATGGTTCAATATTATCTATTTTTCATTCATGCAAAAAACATTCATTTTGACATTTTGTAAATCTCATACTGTAATTATATCAAAACTTAATTTTTGCTAAGAACTTCATTTGGACAACTTTAAGAGGTGATTTTCGCAATATTTGGATTTTTTTGCACCCTCAGATTTTCTAATAGTTGCCAAATATTGTCCTCTCCTAACAAACCAGACATCAATGGAAAGATGATTTATTCAAATCTCTTCTAGGATAATTGACCCTTATGACTGGTTTTGTGGTCCAGGGTCATATACAAGACATATATGCCTAAAATATTTTCAAACGACACTTATAGTATGCAGGTCACATGAGCTGTCAGCCCTGAGTCGAGTAAGTGTGTGTTTCTGAGTAAACACTCACAGTCTCTCCAGCTCTCTCATGTCATCAAACGCTCCGCGCTCCACAGTCCCAATCTGGTTCTCCATCAGCTGCCTGTTTAGAGACGGGACAAATCGCAGGAAATGACTGAGATCTGAGGAGCAGGGAAAGAGCTGCTGCACATATAAATCTACAAAACAGGAGTTCGGTGAGCTGCATGCAGTTAAACACCAACTCCTGAGCAGGGTGTATCTACACAGAAAATCAAATGTTTTTTTGTTTTGTTTGGTGTTGTTTTACTGGCAATGCATTATAAAATGCTTATAGGATGTAGAAACAAACTTGGTTGTTAAGCAAACAATATGAGAATGAAGGGCACATTTACATCCAGAAGAACAGTGGGCTTAAAGTGCTTAAAGCTTGATAAAGAGCTGTTCGTGGGTCTGAGTTTGACAGATGTCTTTTTTTTCAAACTACGGGTGAGTAGTTCACTCCGTGTTTGCTTTCCAAAAGCCTACATTGCAAAATATAATGCTGATAAATAGTTTCATGGTGTATTTTCCATGTGATTTAGTGAAATAACGCTTGTGTTTTCCCTGCACCGCTGTGCCTACACAAGCACTGTGAAGAGAGAAGGTTTCCAACAAATCTGCTTTAATGCAGTGTCAGGATATCTGTCTGCCCTTGAGACTGTCAAACAGAGATTATACCTTCACAAAAGTCTCAATCCATCAAAATGCCACACATGCTTTTGCTACAAGAAAGAAAGACATATCACAAACTTACAAAACTCGAAGATACTTGAGTCCAGAAAAGTCATTTCTGTTGATGCGTGTGAGATTGTTTCCATTCAGCTCCCTAAAAAAATGAAACATATGTTATTTGTAAATCTATTGTCAATACAGGTATGCATATAACATATAGCCCAGTTCATACGTTCACACTAACACTACAAGAATAACTGGACATTAATAATCTTAAGACAATTGATCAAATAATATGCAGTGAGTTGGAACTGAATAACACACACCGGTTCAGAAAGTTATTATATGTACAGTGTGCTGCTGAAAAATACTCAGTGGGTTCTTTGCAAATGTCTGCTCATTATCGGGAACATGTGTTTCTTTTTTGTTGTAAACCTCTTCCCCAATCACTGAGAGAAACTCTCCCATGAATACTGGATACAAAGTCATGCACTTTCTATTGGTTCTAATGACCACTCTTGGGAGCGCAGAAAAACAGAGATTGTAGACAGATGTATGCACAGGTGCACATGCTCAGACAAATAAATAATGGGCAGCGGCCGGATCTCCTGATATGGAGATGTTCTACGCATTATTGTTCTGGAGTTCAGACTTTGTGCTTTCTCTATCTTTAAGAGCTGGTGGCAAAAGTAGTCTACTGAAGAGAAGACTCCACAAGAACTGTCCAAGAACTGTCCCGTATATCAGACTCCAAAACTTAAACTTACTATTGCATAGTACGGCACAGCACGGTTCAGTACAGCTCACTTTCGGGGGGTTTCCACTGGGAACAGTACCTGGTACCTGGTCCTTTTTTGTCTACTTGAAATATATAACACCGGTGAGAGACTTGAGAACATCAGATGAGTCATCCTGGAGCTCTGGGTTTATCTCAATCCTTCAAGTTTCCTCTAAAGTACATGAGATCCCTCACTGATCAAATCACATCCTAACAAACCATACATTACAATATACACCTCATGATGATAATAAGACTGTTAAAAGTGGATTGTGCTTGTTTGGATGCCAAGCCATGAACAGAGAAAAAAAAGAAACAAGATAATAACTTGAGATAATTTAAAATCGCATTTCACACTCTCTAGACTTATTTTGATGTGTGAACAGACATGCTAAATTGCATGATTGTGATATTTGACAATACAAGTAATTAATTTAATACATTTAAATGTTTTAAACTGCAAAATCATTGTCAAATCTAAGTCAAACAATTTATGCAAGTTGATGGAAATTGCATCAAAACATATTTTAGTTTAACCATATTATATATTAACCATGACCCAAGACAATAAAAATAATTCTGAATTTACATATAAACTTTATTCCTTACTAAGTGGATCATAAAAGCACTGTTAACTAACTGCGTTGAATAAAAATATTCATCATTTAATTAGCTAAGTGTTCAAAAAGTTAAGTTTTCTTTAATTTCACTCTTAAGTATATTGCATATTATTCCCATAATAAATCCTCCTTTTTCAGAAGTGTTCTAAGGTACATGACTCTTTTTTCAAGGGCAGTGGTTTGTATTTCTTTTGCTGTTTTCCATTCACAAACTGAGCTGAGTTCACTAGCATGATTCAGCTCACTTGTGTTGGTCTCCACTCAATGTTTTCAAAAAATAAAACGTCTCTTTGACACTTCCATCGACCTTTAATTTCTTGCATCCCTTTAGGAGACTCTGTCACAGAAGCATCTGCACTGATCTTTCTCCAGATCAACTGACCGCGCTGTTCACGGCCCACACAGAAACATATCTGGCCTGGGATTTACTTTATATTCAATTGTTAGCAAATTTCACACATAGTTAAAAAGAAACAAATTAAACGTGAATGTTTGAATTAGTAAGCCGGAAATATTTTCTTCTTGTAAAACAAGGTCTTTTTCTTTTAACAGTGTCCATCAACAGTGCTGAAAGGGGGAACGCTCGAATGCACCAGTATACTATACAAATGTGTAACGAAATATGTAAAAAATGTGAAAGCATATGTGCTTACCATAAACAAATCCTTCTCACAGGTCACTGCGTTTGATCAAGGAGTATTTCTACCCAAGAAGGGTTTGCTATCTAAAGAAGAGACCCGTAAATGACTAGCATTAGTACTTTAGATTGCTGTTTACTTGTTAAAAGTCACTTTTTCAGTTTTTTGACAGATTTCTGTGGTGAATCAGATTGAATCTTTTGAATTGTCTTGGAAAAAAAAATATAACTACTGCTTCTCTATAACGAAAGGAAAGCATGCAAGTCATCAAGCTCAGTCGATTATGTTCTAATGAACATAGTCCCTGTGTGAGTAAAACATAAAGCGCTCATTACAGCTCATTCAGACCAGTAAAAACCTGGCTGTGATTGGAGTTTAAAGAGCAAACTCTACTACTGGCAAAGTGCCACAAGCATTTCTGCCATAACACAGTTGAGTTAGGGGGAAAAAAGAACCGCTCATTATCCAGCTAATGAATTAAAAGAGAGAAAAAAAGCAGATTTGACAGAAAGCCTTTGATGCTGTAGAGCAGGGCTTGGTGGGCCAGTTACAGAGCTTTAACGAGTCTGATCCGTCAAGCAGCATAACTCCTCTGAATGGTTTGCAGCGTACGTTCTCAGGTAGAGGTTTTCACAAGCGCCACCCTGAAACTTCATCATAGAGCTGCAGATGAAGGTCAAGAGGTTAATCAATGAGGGTGTATAAATGCCTCCTGGATCCCTCCGTTTAAATCAGAGCAAGCCGAATCATTGGTTTCACCTGCTCCGAATCAAAAGCTAGATTACATTTAGGACATTTACTATTAAAAATCAATTTACTAAAAACATTTAGTTCATACTAAGAATACGACAAATACACTTATTTATGTGCTTCTAAAAATACCCTGCTATTGTACTTTTAGTGTACTTTAACTGCTATACCTAAAAGTATGCTAAATTGGAATTATTTTTGTGCTTAATGCATTTGAATTAGCTACCCTGTTGAAAATAACAGCATATGCTTGTTAGGTTGTTATGTGAAGCTGTGATGCTGTTTTAAGATGGTTTAAGCTGGTCACATGCTGGCAAAAGACCAGCATAAACCAGCAAAGGATCAGCTTAAACCTAACCAGCTTCAAAACCTACCTAACCAGCTGGTCGTGTGCTGGTTTAAGCTATTTCTTAGATCTTTAAACTGGTTCTTAGCTGGTCATGTGCTGGTTTAAGCTAGTTATTAGCTCTTTAAGCTGGTTCTTAGCTGGTCATGAGCTGGTGTAAGCTAGTTCTTAGCTGGTCACATACTGGTTAAAGATGGTTCTTAGCTGGTCATGTGCTGGTTAGCTGGTCATGAGCTGATCGTAAGCAACCAGCTCCTGTTCAGCACTTGACCAGATTAAACCATCTAAAACCAGCAACCATGCTTCAAAACAAACATAGCGAGCATATGCTGGATTTTTCAACAGGGAAGAATTACATATGGAACCGAAGCAGCAATATACTCCTGCTTTTCTTCACTAGACAGAGCACATGATCATATTCATCTCTGCCACTATGTGACTGCCATCACAAAGACCAAAGAAGGATAAAAGCTTTACACTCACAAGCTAATCTTATATCGGTTATGAGATTTATCACTGGGATTCAGCAGCAGAGCCTACAGTGTTGCTCTGTCTGAGCTGCCGTCCACTTTCAAGACAATCAATAAGCAATCAGTAGGAAGCTCACAGGGACATTTGGCCTGCATTCTTGAGCACTTCAGAGCTGGAGTTCATACGCGAGCAGCCCAATCCTCTGAGCGATCGCTGCAGTTTAAAGAGAATTCTCAATCAGATCACTCACTCTTGACACATCGGCGCCGTTTGATCTCAGGCACAGCAGCTTCCGAAGTGTGTATAAATAGATAAGCTAGCATAGATAAAATCAGAAGGGTCGAGTCTCTGGACGTCTGAAAATGAATGCAGAGTACATATAAAATGACTGAGATTATTCATTTAAAGAGCAGAGGGACTTGTGCATCTCACAAAGCATGAAAAAATCTGTCTGCATTAAGTTCATATATGCTTGCTGCGTGATGTCTGCACATCAGAAAGCCTAGAGAGAGCTCTCAGGGAGTGTTTACTTTTACACACTCTGTGTTAATGGCGTAACCCGTGTGAGCACACCTTTACTACTAGTCGTCTCGCACATGCATACATTTACATAAGCCACATTCCCAGGCAGAAAGCCAGAAAATGTTTTGTCTGGTGATTTGGTGACGGCGTGTGAGCATGTGTTTTAGGTCTGAAATGCAGGTTAATGGGGAAACCTTGTGGGGTGAGGAGAAGTGGGGGGTGGAGGTGTGATTTTCACACTTCCTGAACACACAGTCATTACAGAATCCATCAAAGACATCCAAGGGGTGGCGTTTGATAAAAACACCCTATGACAGGTGCAAATTGAATTGTTTTGTTGATCCACCCCCAGCTATCAGCGTTTCCAGACTGAACGAAGAGCCTTGACCATGTGGACACTGATGCTGTTCCTGCCTTGTAAACTACTAGAAATACTCAGTTTCAGTCGATCTTTGAGTAATATACAATCATGCCTATCTGTAATGTATTTGACTTGACAGCAAAAAAGATCCTGTTTCACGCTTCATTTCCTCACAATGAGCCGCTGAAATCTGACCAAACACTCAAGATGTGCTTCACTTTATACTATATACTAGTGTTTCCTTGAAATTTCTAATCCCAATTCCTTCAAATATTGAAATTGTTCCAGTGCTTCTCTGACATTTATAACTCATCAGACATTTCCTCACAAATATTTCAAGAGCAGCATTCACTAAACCTTATTGGAAAAAGGCTCCTTCAGTAAATATTTCATCCCAAATACGTGACCCTGCACAAAAGAAGTACAGGTATATTTGTAGCAATAGCTTACAATTCATGACACATTTTTCTTTTATGCCAAAATCATTAGGATATTCAGTAAAGATCATGTTCTACAAAGATATCCTACCGTAAATGTATTAAAACTTAATTTTAGATTGGTAATATGCATTGCTAAGAACTTCATCTGATTTTCTAAATATTTGGACCTCAGATTCCAGACACTCAAATAGTTGTATCAAACCATAAATCAATGAAAATCTTATTTACAATGATGCACAACTCTCAATTTCCAATGCTGCATGGTCACAAGTGTGAAAGTGACTACAAAACGACTCTGGTCGAAGGAGTGAACGCAAAAGGGAAAGTTCTCAACAGCTGAAAGAGTGATAGGAAGTTTCCCTCCTCCCGCAGCATGTGTCAACACACAGACGCATCCGAGCCGTTTGTACCTGTGCTTCACTGAGCTATTGTTCTCATTCAATTCCTCTCTGTAATGATGCAGACCCCCCCACCAACACCCACACACATGCACGCCCATGCAGATGGACGCAAAGTGTCTACTCACAGCCGCTCTGTGTTTCGGGGTATGTTCCTGGGCATGGTTTTGAGCCCCAGCCCATGGCAGTCCACTGTGGTGCCGCTGCAAGTGCAGAGCGCAGGGCACGCTGTGGCAGCCTTGCACAGCAGCAGTATCCGGATGCACACCTCCACCAGTCTGCCTACAGAGTGTCCTCCTTTCGCAAGCATGATCTCGCAGGCTTTGAGACGCAACGCCGGGGCTAGTGCTCTCCTGCTTCCAGAACGTGAGGAGAGAGAGAAAAAAAGCCGCTCCTGCGCTCTCACTTTGTGCACAAACTCTCCTTTGCCTCTTCTTGGAGGAGTTGCTTTGCCGCTTCTTCTCCTGCCTGACTGCTGTGCTCAGCAGCGCTCTGCCGTCTGCCTGAAGAAAGGGGATTCGGAACAGCACAGGAACAAAAAATCTCTATCCTCTCTTACACACACACACGGCAGTAATCCATCACAAGGATCTACAAATAGCAGTTCCCGGACTCCTCCCACCCCCTACCCTCTCTCGCAACCCTCCCTATCAAACCCTGCTCTCCCCCACCCCTGCCAGAACCTTAAACTCCCCTCTCTCAGGCTCAGACGGCGCAGCGACGGCCTCCCCACATGGCACGCTGCAGCCGTCCTCAGGCAAAGGCCCCTGTGAAGAGAGTGGCCCGGGGAGGGGTCCGCTGGGGAAAGGCAGTGTGCCCATACCCCCCATCGTCCCTCCCCTCCCCAAAAGAGCAGTGTATAATCATGTTTTGGGATGGGGGAAGGTTAGAAATGCAGAGAGCAAAATGACAGAGCCTTTGTGGAAAGCACAGAGGAGGACTTTTTTTTGTCGCTTGACTTCTTCATTGAAAACCAAACCTTTGCTCAAGTTTGAAGGAGATCTTGTGAGCCTAACAAATTCTTAACTATTGAAATCTGCCTTTAGAAAACAGAGCAGGTCATTTTGATGGCATAAATGTTGATCATCACATGCAATTTTCTTGCAGGAAAGTTTAAAAAAATGAATGCAATGAGATTGTGCTAGTGTTACGCCGGTTTGCAAGACATTGTCAGCATTTATTGCAGTGCTCGTACTATACCAGCAAAAGATCTGTTTGTGGATATACTGAGCAATGTGAACACTGATTCAATTAAAACATTCCTTCAAAAATCTGTGACATTCTCTGTTGGAAGCAATTACTACAACGTCTGAAAAAAAAAGCATAAAAAATCATATCTTCAAGCATTAGGCATGTTTAAAGGTAATGCATTGCAATCTTTTTTTAGTTGGGTTTTATTGGTGTGTCAGATACAAATAAAATGTTAAACAATGTAAAGAACATAATGAGATGAAATCTGACAGACTGGGACGCTCTGTCATGCTGCATATCGGTCCAGTGTACAGTGTCAGCAACACTAACAATAACAATGTGTCCATCTTAATAAAAGGTTTTTCTGGACAAAAGAATTTGCTGAAAAGACTTCTCCACGCATCTGATTACTCCACACAAATTCCTCCACTGCTCCCCCTTGTGGGAGTTTTTAGAGTTGGTTTCATGCATTTCTTTATGCAGACTATTTTACTTAAACTCATAACATTTCTATTTTGTTTTCAACAACCAGATAGACATTTACCTAATTTAATCTTCAAAATGCACTAAAACCACCAAAACACTTAAAATGTTCTCGACTCATTCTAGCATTGGAATATGTGTTGGAAATGTTCTTTGCGAAAATTACTGCAAAGAACCTTCACACTTGAGAAGAACCAATGACGAAAACTGAGCAGATTGTACTGATGCTGCACAATGCAGTGCAATGATGGTGCCAAACAGAAGAAGAACAAGAAAGAACTTGATTTCACTAAGTGTGACATGTTCCTGAAACAACATATGTGTTAAACCCTGGAAAAACATTGTGATGAACCAATCAGATCTGAAGAACCTTTCAACTTTTGTTAAGTTTAGGTTTACAGTCAGTGTCATTCATCTTACCACTCCTGGGTTAGGTAACCAACCAGGCACCGGACATCTAGATTGACGTTGAATATTGACTTAACGTTGGATTTTAGTTACACAACCTATAAACAACAAAATGAAAGTTTCCTTTTGTTTTGTTCATTAGTATAATTACCTTAATCTGCATTTAGATTCAGCTCAGCTTGGTTTCATCCCTCTCCTTAGAGGTCATGCTTGTGACTGAAGACCACAAAAATGGATTAAAGTTTGACTTGTGGGCTCATGGCAAGGGACCAGATCTATAGAGGAATACACAGAGGTGCTCTGTGACCTACTGTACTTTGTATTGTGGACTAGGAGGAACTGGTGCTAAAGGCCTTGTTTAAGGTTGGACTTAAAGGGATAGTTCACCCAAAACTGAAAATGTGATGTTTATCTGCTTACCCCCAGGGTATCCAAGATGAAGGTGACTTTGTTTCTTCAGTAGAACACAAACCAAGATTGTCCTCCGACTGTCCTTAGCTCATTCACAACATCCGGGGCCTGATGCATCAATGTGCTCTGGCACATAGATATACAGTAGTCAACATTCGAAGTGGATTAAAATCTTTCATCAAAGTTGTCCTAAAATCAAAAACAATACCAATATTCTTGTCTCAGGACAACTTTGATGAAAGGTTTTGATCCACTTCGAATGTTGACTACTGTATACACATATAGATGTTTCCGATGCCCACCGGAGGACGTCTGGCACTTATGCTTAAGGCCCCAAAATAATATATGAACTAAAATGACGTCATTTCAAATAAAATCAGGACAAAATGAAGGTTGTTTTAAGTTTGTTTTGGCAGTTTGAATCTGCTCAACAAAGCAAATTCTTTGGGGAGTTCCTAAAGACCATTGAGCTACCATTGGTCCGAGACGTGTGTTCTGAAACTCCACCTTCTTTGATGCTGGATTTTTTTCTTCCCGGTTCCACGAACCACGGAAAAGTAAATTAGATGAGAGGTTTCTCAAAGCGCGGCCACCACCTCCAAAGCGGAGCCTTCCCTTCTTTCCCGATTTACATACCGAGGTAGTTAAATCATGGAAAAGGCCGTTCTCGTCTCGCTTATTTGTTCCAGCATCTCATTGTTATGGAAACGTTGCTGGAATGAGCGAGAGCGGCTACAAGACTGAGAGAAAGTGTACTTTCTCCAGCTCGAGAACCACTTATCTAGGTGTGGTGTGGGACTCGACCACGATGCGGGCTCATATGACACCTGCTTGAGTAGAATCAATCCTCACCACTGTCGCGAGAGTAAAAGAAGGCCGGTCACTCACTGTCAAGTAGTTTCAAAAGCTGCTGGGCCTGATGGCAGCTGCGTCCAACGTCATACCTATTGGCCTGCTGTACATGAGACCCCTACAGTGGTGGCTCAGGAACAAAGGCATAGCCCTGCGGGGAAATCCCCTTCGCTTGATCAATGTGTCACGCCGAGCTGTACGTGCCTTAGATATGTGGAGGAAACCTTCATTCCTAAATCAGGGCCCAGTGCTGGGAGATCCGGGTCACCGCAGAATGCTAGCGACGGATGCGTCCCTCACTGGTTGGGGAGCGATAACGAGTGGTCACTCAGCCCGAGGTCTGTGGAGAGGTCGCCATCTAGATTGAACGCCAGCAAGATACCGTTAACTGCCCAGTTGGTACAGTTCTAGAATTCTTGCAGGCTAGGTTCACTCACTCCACCTTGAAGGTTTACGTGGCGGCTATATCGGCCTACCACTCCTCTCTTGGTGGATATACAGTTGGTAAAGAACCCCTGGTCATACGCTTCCTCCACGGTGCGCTGCGGTTAAGGCCACCAGTATGGTCCTGTGTGCCCTCTTGGGACTTGGCTGTTGTGTAAGAAGCCCTCTGTGGGCCACCTTTTGAGCCCATAGAGGAGATTGTTTGCTAAAGATAAAGATCACACTTTTGCTAGCATTGTGTACTCTGAGGAGAGTAGGTGACCACCAGGCCCTTTAAGTGGTCCCTACACATCTCGACTTTGCGACTGGCATGGCCAAAGTCTTCCTGTATCCGTGAACGGGTTACAGCCCTAAGTTATCTACGGTCACACCTCAGCCAGTAGTACTACAAGCCTTTAACCCACCTCCCTTCAGGGAGCCTGGCCAGCAGAAGCTTAATTGTGTGTGTCCAGTACGAGCACTGGATGCATATGTCCACAGAGTTGCCCTGTGGAGAAAGTCTGAGCAATTGCGCGTATGTTTTGGTCCACCCAAGAAGGGGCTCCCAGCAATCAAACAGACTTTAAGCTATTGGATTGTGGATGACATTAACATGTCATATGAGTCCTTTGGACTCCCGCCGAGGCTAGGAGTCAGAGCGCACTCGACAAGCGGTGTGGCAGCCACGAAGGCCCTGCTAGCAGGGGTCTCCATGGCCGATATCTGCGATGCTGCTGGGTGGTCTACACCCCACACATTTGTCCGATTCTACGGACTGGATCTTTGAGCTACTACAAGCTCTTCTGTTCTCTCACTCTAGCTGTGCACCAACACATACTAGGCAGGGATTTAAACGTCTGGAGGTGTGGGCATCTCGTTCCCATAGCATCTCGTCAACGCAGCTCAAGTTCCTGAAAAGGAACATCTCAGGTTATGCATATAACCTTGTTCCTTGAAGGAACAAGATGCTGCATCTCGAAACCACACTTTTTGGCATCCCCTGCCGACACTCCGCTTCATGACAGGAGCTAGTGGGCTGGGCCGCATTCCACGTGCTTATATGCTTCCTGGCCGATGACGTCACCTGCTGTTGATGTCCCAACTCATCATTGGCTGATTTCACACACAAATCAGAGCCGTCACGCTGAGGGCATTACCATAGCATCTCGTTGATGCAGCATCTTGTTCCTTCAAGGAACAAGGTTATATGCATAACCTGAGATGTTTTCCAAAGCCTTGAAACAGAATGAAGGGAAAGATAGCAAGCAAAGAAATGTTACACCATACTGCTTGCTTGTTGCTCTTCTTTCAAAGCGAATTTAAAAGGTATACATAAATACATAAACATAAATTAATCTTTGTTTTTCATCAAATTTATAGGCTACATTTACAAGTTTACATTATTCTAAACCTTGCCTCCAGCAAAGCAGGGTCACAATATCAGAAACAGCATACCGTCCCTCAGCCTTTTCAAACTACTTTTTGCCCTCGAATAAAGAATGAAAAAGAAGCTCGTTTGAAGTATATCGGGCCTTTAGGGGGCCATATGTGCCCTTTATACAGGACACATCCTGTCCTTGACTAAAACATTTGTTGTGTGCAAGAAGGTGAGATCTACAGAGATCGATCAAAGCGATAACAATAGATACACATTAGGTGCCGCGCACTGATCATTGTTCAACATGAAAGTACTGTGAGAGCAATTCAAAAGCGTAAGAAGCTGTCTGATCTGCTCTCTATAGCTCCCGTGAATGTCATAAAACAATCAATCTCCACAGTGCAAACAGCTAAAACCTGGATATTTTAGGCAATATAGAAATCCTGGCAAGGACACGTCCCATAAAAATGTTCATCGTGCTCATGTTGCCAGCAGTGACATTGAGCCTAGCCAAATTGAAAACTAATAAAAAACAAATAGAACAGTGGCCTCCACCTGTAAAACCATTACTGTTTTGGAGGGCGTCTCATTGTTGCTCATCTACTTCACCTGTTGTTAATTAATAAACATCAAAACATCTGAAACTGATTAACGACCCCCTCTGATCAATTTCCCAGGAGTTTAATTGACACGATTCTATACTTCGGGGAAAAAAGTGTTAAAAGTGTTAATTGTTTGGAGCATTGTATATAATTTTACATAAAGCCTTAACATCATCAATGAGTAACAAGTAAATTTGACTAAAACCATAGGCTTAGCTTATTCCGTACGAATGCACCACATGAAATTCAGATGTGGGGTGTCATTTCTCAATCACACAAGGTCCCCGGATAACACTAATCCTGTGCGAATAGAGCTTTAGTCCCACACTCTGACCGATGGCCGACCAATTGCTGCTTTTGTTCACGTGCCTGAAGCTGCTGAAGCAACTTGAAGATGCTCAAACACAAAATGGTCTTGCCGTGCACACAGATGTTAGACGAAGAAGATGCACCAAGGCGAGATGAACGTAGAGCTGCTGCTCTCATTGGTTTCTGAAAACAAAAACAGCTGTGTGACAATAATTTCTTCATCGCTGGAGCTGCTGCTTGAAATATCCATAGGTTTTTTGCAGGTTAACAAAGAGGCACGTGAATGGCTTTGAACAGCGCGTCTTCTGGCTCCATTCTTCTTCTATGTGACAAGCGAGTGTGAGTAGCATGTAAAGTTGTGCAGTACCAACTGTTTTCCAGTATTTGTTTTTCATTAAGCACCATCCACTCATCATCAGTGAAAATTTCTTGGGTATGAACAGCAGAAAATGTTGACTATACTTGTGCACAATAATCATCCCGGTGTATACGAGCCTTTAAGTGCGGCTTGCACACCAGTGGTCCTAGCATGGCGCAAGCCATTGAAATTAATGAGTTTCATAGCGCAGAGCATTCTGCACCCTCAGTGATAGTGGAACACGGTCAACGAGGTGGAAAAGAAAAGTGACTGAGATTTATGATTGATTGGTGTTTTGTTATTGTTATATTGCCATCATTTAGAAATTAGATCGCATTTCTGTATGAATCGAGATCATATTGTTTTTTGATTAATCGTGAAGTCCTTCTAAGTTTTATACTCTGTCAGCTCCACTGGTGATCTCCATCTCTGCCTTGGTCTTCTACTCCATGGCTTCACCTTGGGCCCCACTTTGCCCTGTTGGTGTTTTCCTTGGTGTTCTCCTGCTCTTCCAGCTCATCCCTCCACTTCAAGGTGCCTGGCTCTCCATCGCTACCCCTAGAGCACGACCATCTGAAATGGTTTTAATGTCTGGTATTCTCTCCTTTTACTTTCTGTTGTTTAATTTTTGTCTGGACTTTAATATTAAAGTTCTTTTTCCCCTTAGATTCCTATTTTCTGTTCCAGTTCTTAGTCCCTTTGAACTATCACTGTTGATTTGTTCTCCTTGATTGTCTCTCCAGGGGTTCCTTGTTACCTTCCCTGCCCTTGTGTATACAGTAAAAGCTTTAGTGTTCCCGTCTCCCTTGTCGGGTCCTTTCATGGACGTCTCGTGTGTATGTGTGTGTGCTCAGATCTGTTTCTTTGTATTCTGTTTCTTTGTTTTTTGATTTTGTATTTTGCTTAGTAGCATTATTACATTTTAATCTGGACTTGTATCCAGCTCTTCTTGGTTTCTGGGTTAATCTTGTGACACTGAGACCATTCCTCCAGTCAACTGCATTGCAAGTTTTCTTTTTAAAACCAAATCTAGCTGTTTATTTTTCTTCTCCAAAAAGCTCTGTTCTCGTCTCATTTGACTAGAGGGTCCATTCCAGTTGAAAGTTCCAGTAATGTCTGGTAAACTTTGGCTTTATGAGTATGTTCTTTGAAGACAACAAAGGCTTTATCTGGCAAACAAGCTGTGGTTATGTAGGTGCTCTCTAATTATAGTTGTGGAGACATTTTGACCTCAATACCTAACTAACATCTGCTGCTGTTGGAGTTGTTTGGCCACTCAAACATTCTCCTCTCCGTGTGCAAGGCTGCTTGATGAGATTTGACTCTAGAAGTGAGTGCAAATAGCAGAGGCAGCCAATGACATGCTCTCATTTATTAGTGTAAAATTTACAAACAATATAAATAAAGTAAGAAAATACAAACACAGAGAGGAAAACAAGAGTAGGACCAAAACAAAGAAATAATCAAAACCAAAAAATTTCCATCACTATTCACCCAAACATCTAAAAGCTAATACAGGTCCTTTTCAAAAAATTTGCGTATTGTGATGAAGTTCATTATTTTCTGTAATGTACTGATAAACATTAGACTTTCACATATTTTAGATTCATTACACACAACCGAAGTAGTTTCAAGCCTTTTATTATTTTAATATTGATGATTTTGGCATACAGCTCATGAAAACCCAAAATCAAAAAAAATTAGCATATTTCATCCGACCTTCAAATAATTATGTTCAGTTATTCACTCAATACTTGGTCAGGAATCCTTTTGCAGAAATGACTGCTTCAATGCGACGTGGCATGGAGGCAATCAGCCTGTGGCACTGCTGAGGTGTT
>JAUMHI010000054.1:2161060-2178364 GCA_032359435.1 Enteromius unitaeniatus | reverse complement strand
TGAAAGTCTAATGTTTATCAGTACATTACAGAAAATAATGAACTTTATCACGATATGCTAATTTTTTGAAAAGGACCCGTATACTAAAAAGAAAATATCTGTCCGTGCTGCTTTTGTAAAGATAGATGCATACCCCTCCTTTGTATATTTATATCCCAAATCAAATCTCAAATTATATCCCTATAATCTCACCAAAATTCGTTGCTATGACTTATCGCGAGAGGCAAAAGTTTACGTTTTACCCGTAAACGTTGGAAACGCCATCATCCTTTTTCATCAACATTTATCAAATATCGACAAAGTTTTGCACAAATTCCTAATGGAAATAGGCTGCTGATTCCCTCTATAATTTTTCATTTGTATCTGCTTGTTCATTTACAATAATGCAAGTTATTGATTCTTCATGACTGCTCTTTTTTACACTGCACACCCTGAGTCAACATCTATTTATACCCTACTTTTAACCCTGGATAAACATCTCGCTGTAAAACAGTCACCAAAAAAAAGTGTTAACTGCAGTAAGAAAAGATGGTTTCATTCTCACAGGTATGGTTGAAGGACATGCTGGGTGGTTCAGTCAGGAATAAAGCCAAGTGATCCAAAGAGCAAGATAAGCCAGTATATGAAGGTTACTTGCTGCGCTCATCCAATCAGTGATACTGCACTGCAAATATATATCATGTTAACCTGAAGTTTACACACACAGAGGCGCCATAAGAGGGAAAGGTTAGGATGATTCTTAGGGCCGGGGAAAACACAGGAACGTGATTTGTACGGCCGCAGACTGTGATCACGCTTTCTAGTTTGTTTTTTCGTTAGTTTCAGCTGCACATCTAAGTTCTAGTGTTTTAGTTCTTGGTTGTCAGGTCATCTCTAAATGCTGTGGTGGTGCTTCTCCTGTTTGATTTTCCCTGATTGGATTATTTTCTTGAATCATATTCTTTGTATGTGTTTAATTCAACCCAACCATGACAAGTGGGCTACTGAGAGGTTGAATAAGCTTAATGTCTACCGGTCTAATGTGTATATAAGTGTTGTATTTCTGGTCCAGTTATTAATTTTCATTACATTACTGCTGGGATCAGTATAATCAAGATTGTTTCTTTTTTTGGATCAATTGTATCCCAATCTTACTAAAAACGTTTGGACAGCACTGACTTGAAGAATGGTTTGTGTGGTTTACAATGGCCTGTGATGAAAAGTCCTTACGTGAGAGATTCCAAGTGTCACGAAACACAAAACAAAAGATCCATTTTGGAGGAGTCAAGGACACAGGGTTTCATAACACAACAGCAACGAAAACCAAACTGAGCAGAGAATATGTGTGGTAGAGCTAATGGAATAATTACAGACAGGTGAAAGTGATCAGACAATGAGAGGTGCACAAAGGTATGGGAAACGCAGTCCAAAACATACAAACAAAACCACAAAAAGGACCCTTATGACACCAAGCTTTACACTGCGGTACATTTCCAACAAAATAAGTGTTTTGAGCATTTTCGTGTTTTGATCACCTGATGAAAGTTATGGTGCCAAATCATTATGAATTGATCTATTTTTGGATCCTTTTTGAAATAATACAATATTCATTCATCGTTGCTTTGATTATTTTGCTTGTAAAATGCCTTGACCTCAGTCATTCACATTCTGCAAGTGTTGATTTTAAAAAAAGCTTCTTCATCACAGAACGACAGGTCGCTTTCAGGCTGCTTTTCAGTGTTCTGCAGCTAAATATTCCGCTTTATCTGGCACCGTTGAGACTGTACTGATAAGTTTGAGCAATTTGTTGAACAGATCTGAACCAAACGAGTGAATCTTTTAAACTGAGTTTAAACACGCAGCTGTGCCACCGTCTAATACTAATAAAATATCAAATGTTTGCATATATATATATTCTATAGAGTGAAAATGATTTGTGCACCTTTAAAAGTTTTAATAAGCCTACACACTTATACAATATCACAACATGCATCAGAGGCATCTTAGTTTATAATCTACAAAAACATTTTTAACCCAAACAAAGTGGTTATATTGTAAATATAGTTTTCTTTATACCTGTGGTGTAACACCAATGAATATCAACTATTTAAGAAAAGACAATGTTTAGGCGAAAGGTAACGTTGAAATTTTCAAATATTTTGCTATTTTCATATTTTGCTACATTTCATGCAAACTGTTTTAGAGTCTGTGTTGTTACACTTTTAATTTGCTGACATGATAAATAATATTATTCTCTCTGCAGTGATTTTGTGTGTTGACTTATAAGAGAGGATGCTGCATGCACAGCAAAGTCAAGTCATGTCATATTTATTTGTAAAACAGTTTCCCAGTATACTATTATATCAGATGACAGGCTCAGGGTTGGATTCTCTGGCGGGTGCAGAATCATTTTGCTTTTACTTCACATTTATCTCAAGTAGAGCTCAATGATGACATTTTATTCAGAATGATGTGGTAGATTATCAGCACATGTTTCTAGCCACTTGATTCTGGGAGTAAAAATATACAGCATGTCTTTTCTCCTGTTGTTGTTTTATTTCACAATACTGTGCAGTGGGTTTGATGTGATATAAACGCGTCTCCATTAGGTGGAGTTCTGTATTGTGGGTATAATCATTTTCTGTGGCATTGTCCTCTATTGTCCTCCTGTCTATTCTGCGTTTGCACAAAAAAGGTAAAGTAAGTAAATATCCCATGTCACGTTGAGCATGTGTTTATATTGTGGACAACACTTTGTTTACTCTTTACTAGCAGAGCCGAGTATCGAGCGCTTCCTAACCTTTCGAAAAAACACGCTCTTCCAGCAGCTACATGCATCCTTGTATTGAATATCATTTAATAAACGTGGGGTGCTAACTCAATTACTTTCCAAGCGAAAAACAACATGTTTATCTGTCGCCATCTCGCTCCGCCCCCAAGGCTTTCCAGAGGGGTGACGTCACGCTCGCCGCAGCAACAGGCGTCAAGCAGCGACAGGAAACGAGAGCCAAACATCTCAAAGAAGAAGAAACGCTTAGGAGATACTGGACAACCGCGTCTTTTGTCATCCGAATCGGTCAATTAAACAATCGTCGATATTCGTGGCGTCCCATGTTCGCCAAGAAAAACTCTCGCGGAAGGAAAGTTTGGGAAGGCCTCTGACGTCACGCCTCTCGGGACTGTTTCGCCTCAAACAGGACAGGACGGGTTTCTCAGCACAAGACAACAAGAAACCTGATTAAAGCAGTAATCAGGCACACAGTCGGGCCCGGAGTGAAGTCTCCTCAGAGAAGATGATGCCGGTGAGCTTCTGCTCGTCTTTACTCGGACTCATGGCGACACACTGGACGGTTTTCCTCAGAAACCTCACAGCTCTTCGTCGTTGTGATTTAATGAAGCAGGGACAATTTCACATGATTTCTTGAAACCCTTTATTACTCGTTATTGTGCTATCATATACACTAGAGTAGTTTTTAATGATTGTAGTGAAGTGTTTTCAATCCAAACTTTCTCACACTTTGAAAGGAAGAAAAGGTCATTTTATATTCCTTACATTATTTCTCGGAGGTCTTCACAGGATTATGATGATGGTGTTAATTTGGACTCATCAGCCATATTGAGTGTGTTCATTAATGAGGAGTCAGATACTCTTCTGTTGAGGAAACGCTTCCTTCATCATCATTAAAAAGGTTTATGCCATAATATACAGTAGTATGATGAGCAGCATCACCCTGAAGCACAGAAGCAGTTTTGTGACTTATTAAAAAGCTTTCCGTTGATGTCTGGTTTATGATTTGGCTGGTGTTTAAAAAATCTAGTATCTGAGCATGCAAAAAACAGCACTTTTAAAGTTGAAATTACCTTCCTAGCAATGTATGTTAAGTTTTGATATACAAAATATCATTGTCGAACGTGATTTTTACCCTATATCCTAATGATTTTTGGCATAAAAGAAATATTAAGAAGTCATTTTGACCCGTACAATAAATTGTTGGCTATTGCTACACTTCTGTGCTCCAGGGTCTCGAATTGTGGTGATGTTCAGTCTCTGTCTCCTAACCACCCGAGGATCACGCGTGTTAAATCAGAGGCGTCTTGTGATTAAACTCTTGTGTTCTCCAGATGTTCCTGACTGTGTACCTCAGTAACAATGACCAGCATTTCACCGAGGTGCCCATCACGCCCGAGACGGTGTGTGGAGACGTGCTGGAGCTGTGTAAGGAGCCGGGAGAGGCCAGCTGTCACCTGGCTGAGGTGTGGAGAGGCTCAGGTGAGGGTCAGAGAACATGAGGTACATATTAAGCCTAGACGTGTTCCAGCAAACCGCTCAAAGTACGCTGGTGAGATTTGTCACTCCAGACTGCACTCTGTCCACACGCTGTACTCAAAACAAGCAAAACAGAGGGGTTCTTCTCTGCTTTTGCCTTTAAATAACATCCTTATAACAAGCATTGGAAAAAAACAACATGCGTCCAACATCTTACCTTATTATGGCTTTTCTAAACCTGCTGTCCAATAAAACAGAACTTAAAGGAGTCTCTAGAGTAATACAGATGTGTTTTGCTGTTTTTGAATACATTCAGCCGATCACCGGGTCTGGTGGTCCCAAAATTAGCGTAGCTTAGCATAAATCATTGAATCCGATTAGACCATTAGCGTCGCATTATAAAACGACTAAACGAGTGTTATAGGATATCTGCTTTCATTACCTAGGAAATCAAAATATACCATCCATAGCCTTAGAAATAGCGAATATTGCCATATTTTTTCTTTAAAATGTCTCATATCTCAGTGTTAATATGATTTATTAACAAATCCCTCTGTAAATATCTTCAGAATACTAGTGGGAGTATAACTGGAAGGTTTGGTGTCTGTAGGTGCAACATAGGCTGAGATATTGGTACCGGAAAATGGCAAAAAGCTCTTTTGAAGATTTAAATACAGGAAGAAAGTTATGGTCACAAGTAAACAAAATGTTATAAAATAATAATGTTTTTTTCTTTATAGTATTTCTAAAGAACACGTTTTGAGGGACTAAACTAGCCCAAAATCTCAAAATCGACCACCGTATAAAAAAACGATGTTTTTGCCTGTAGTGTCTCGCCTTAAAGAATTGAATAGAATAGATTTTCACGCTGGACTTCATCTTTTGCAGCATTATAAGCCGGGCTTTGGATGCTTTCCCTTTCGAATTCGTGATCTCTGTCTTGTTTTACAAGTAAGTCATGCAGAATCACGTCCAGTATCCAGATGAATCAGTGGTGAAGCTGAGCGTGATAATGTGTAGCTGGTCAGTAATCTGCGGCTCTGTGTGATAACTGCTGCTTCTTTTCAAAACGCCTGAGAATCAGACACAAATTGACCATGTTAAATATTAACTTGCACATTCTCAAAAATTGCTTGCAAATGCTACTAGATTGAGATGTGGATGCCTGCTCGTACAACACACATATCCTGGAGCTTAGTACTTTTGTGATGCACGTGTGGATTTTCTGCACGAGGGCATCCTTCGGTCGTCCGGAGTGAAATATTAATGGCTAATCCATCAAAAATAATAGCAGGAACTTTCAAGATAAATTTGAAGTAAGCATTTGATACTCCAGTTGTTTCAAGGTTGGCAGGTGAGTTTCAGTCACATCTTTATACTCTTTTAGTGCATTGCTAGAGCAGCATCTGTAGACTGCTGTAGGGAAGACTGTCCTGCACTGGGCTCCAGCAGCAGCGGTCCTCTTTCTGTTACGGCTTGTGGGAATCCTGAATCCTTACCACACTCTAGTTCCATGAGTGCTAAATGAGTGTGTGTGTGTGTGTGTGTGTGAATGCAGAGCGGGCGGTAGGCGACAGCGAGAAGATGATGGATCTGCTGCTGCAGTGGGGTCAGCAGAGGCCTGAGGTTCGCTTCTTCCTGCGTCGAGGCAGAGCTCCCAACCTGCTGACAGGTACGCTCTTACCCTAGTGTTTACTGGAAGGACTGGTGTATTCACTTCTGTCTCAGATACTTGATCCAAAACAAAGATCTTAAAACACACACACACACACACACAAATACATTCATGGTTCAGTCAAAATGACATTTCCTCTTAGGAATCTAGCATTTTTGTATTTAACATCCTTCAATTATTTAGCAACAGAAATGATGCCAACAACCAATCAAATTGCAGCTGCTGATAAAAATGTTTTTTTATGGATTTTTAAAAAATTTTTTATGGAAAATTATGGATTTTAATTGAATGTTTTACATAATCTTACATCTCACTTCTCTTCCTTCAGATGGTTTTACACCCAAAAACAGCTAGGCTCCGACCACTTTGGACAGCAATATTGGATAATATTTTTACTCCATAGTAAAACTTTTATCTCAAGTGCTGTATGTAAGCCAAGAAATAGCCTAATATTTTTGTAGATGTTTAGGAAACATGTTTTTTTTTTTTTTTTGCAGTACCCATTTCAACCTCTCTCTGTCAATCTCATATACTGCACCTTTAAAGGGGTTCAGAATATGCCTAGAGCTTCTGAAATAAGAGGTCATTGAAACATACTCAACAAGTCCAAATCTGTGCATTAGTCAAAAAACTATTTTTACTAAAGCAAGCTCCCAAAATAAGTAGTTTCTGCTTTCGTGTTTTAGCCTGGCCAGACTTTGGCTTCGCTCACTGCGGGTCTGCAGGATCACATGGAATAAAAATAGGTATGCTGAGGTTTTCAAGTGTTGTGAGTTTCTTAGTTGTTCAAGAGCTTTGTCTCTGCAAACCTTTTTACATTTAGGTAGAGACTGTTTATTATCAATCTGTTCAAACTTGAAGAAAAGTCCTGCTCTAAGAGGACCACAGACAGAATTACAGGCGTGAATCTGCTGAAATTGCTCTTGTTGACAGTGATAATAAACGGGATGAAGTATCCCACAAGCTGACGTCAGAACAGGCCTGAGCGTGGAAGCGTAGAGAAGAATAAGAGAAGCAAGTGTGTTTCTGTGGAATATGTTCAGCAGCTTCTACAGTTGGAGTTTCTTAGCTTGATCTAAAAATATTCAATGCATTGTTAACAACCTCTTTGTTGTGCATTCCCAAGTAGTTAACTGGTTAAAAATGACACGAGGTATTGTGACAGGTGTTTGTGTTGGGTTGGTGGCTCGTGTGTTCAGTCAGTAGGGCACAACTGCTTTGCAAACACCCTTACGGTGATGTGACTGCTGTTTGTTTCCCACGCTCCCCGAACATCTGTGTGTGTGTGTGTTTAGTGGGTGTGAAATTCTGCCAAAAGGATGGACTGCTTTACGGCAGCAACAAAAGCACATGTGCAGCACTGAACTGCAGGAAAAGCTACACACAGCTGCTCTACTCCTGCCTCTTTTCCTATCTATTAATGTTTCAGATTTGTGCAGCAAATTCATTTCTAGTCAGACAGAACAATGTTGCAAATGTTTTCTGGAAGATCAAATAGAACGGATTGAACACAAGGAGTTTTCCTAATGGACGGTTTGTAAGTGTGATGTGGTTTTCACCTGTGCATTTGTTTTACTGGCCTAGGTCCCTGCTTGATTTTAGTCTCAGTCCATTAACCACAGGTGTCATTTACCCACAGCCCTCGAAATCACAGACATGTGTAAAAACCTTCAATCTGACGAACACGGTTTATCTACAGTCTTAAAGGCTCTCAGAAGGTTACAAAGCAATATCTGCAGGACTTTATTCATGTAACGTGCTGTAATTTCACATCTGACTGCACATACACAATGTCCTTGTGTTCAAAAACAGCTAGACTGAGACGTGCGGATCAAAACAAAGGGTAGGCGATGCATGTGATTTCATTTTTGCTTATTTTTAACTGGATATGCCTTTTTAAAAAGTGGCCCTCACGGCACAGGACCCTCCAAGCTGTAACTTTTTTTTACAATGTTGCTTAGGCACTATTCCTTTGAGAATGGGTCTGCGTAATTCAGATTGGTATTGGGCCCTGTCTCTCACCAAAGTTGCCCAGTGTATCATCAGCCTAAGAGTAAATTCCTAATAGACACTACATGAGTAAATCGGTGGGCGTGGCTAAACAGTAAACGGGCGGGGCTACACCGGCTAATGTAGAATTGGTGGGCGGGGCTATACGCTCAGTAATATAGCATTGGTGGGCGGAGTTACACAGTCAGCGATGTAGAATCATTGGGCGGGGAGGAACAGAAGCTGTCGGCGCCTGTAGCCTCGAGGGCAGTGCGCTTCGGCTGTTGTGAGTTCGGGCTAGCAGACCTTTCCCGATCCCATCACGTTTGTGAGTTGGTGCTCATCTGTTTTCTGCTGTATCTGTGAGCTTGTGTTTGTATTTCAGACTCCAGGACCTGGAATCAGAAGAGGAACGGCGTCAAGAAGCCCACAGATAGACGGCCGGAGAATGGAGTGAGTCTGCCTTACATTTCCTGGTGTAACGTAATCCTGCTGTTTGACTCACACACATGAAGGCATGAGAGGAATGCAGTCTGGTCAAACAGGAAACGTACGAGCATGTGACGTTTCAGACACTGATGCCGGTGTTGTTGTGCAGGTGAGCAGCCCGTGGATGGACATGACTCTAGCAGAGCTGCAGGACATGTCTGCCAGACAGCAGGGTCAGATTGATGCCCAGCAGCAGCTCCTGGCCTCCAAGGTACAGGAAACGCATCAGAACAGGGGTAGTGTTAGTGTCTTTGTGATACCAATAGCAGTCTGTGCTCTCACTGTCCTGAGCAGGAGCAGCGCTTGCGTTTCCTGAAGCAGCAGGAGCACAGGCATCTGCAGACGTCCTCGGAGCAGAAGAAGCTGCAGCATCTGAGGGACACGGTGGAGAAGCAGGAGGCGCAGCTGAAGATGGTGCGAGCTCTGAAGGGACAGGTGGAGCAGAAACGCCTCAGCAATGGGAAGCTCGGTGAGTACTGCTGATGAGATCTAAATATCCCTAAACAGTCCCTTGATGCATTCAGCACTTTCTGTTGCTTGACCGTGGTAAAGGTTTCTCCTCATTGATGAAGAAGCACACACGTTCTAAATATAGGCATACAGTAATGTCCTAGGTGCATCATCATGAAGCATGTGCACAAAAGAAACAAGCTCTTCTGAGAAAACTAGAGCAGCTGTGAACGACTAATAATAAACTCATATATTGACTGTGTTGCTTAACACTGCACACCGTTCTCCGCTCGAGGTCCATCTTGCTCCAAAAAGTGTACGGCTAGAGGAGTATTCAGATTCACAGTTTATTCTGAATAAACACATCAGCCATTCAGTTTATTGAAACCATTCACATTTATTTTGCTCATCGACAGCTCTGAATCTGCTTTTACAGACATGAGCAGAGACAGTGTATTCTGAAAGGTACATAAATATATTGAGACAAAAACATTTATTGTGAGAGTTTGTTCCCGCGTTTTATTAATTCGTTCCCTTCGCTTGTGGCCACAAATTGAAAATAGAAACGTAATGGTCTCACTTTAGCTTGGTTAAATTATGCTGCATCTGAACAAATCATAAACAGCAGATGGGCTGAAGGAGATGCAGCTTTAATCTCGGCTTTAATATGCATTTTACTGAAACAAGTTGAAAAGAAAATACTATGAACTTTTCTGATATTGAGTGTTTTCAGTGCAGGCTGAAGGATCCTGAGCTCAGCCAGCGGACGTTATTTTGTGTGTGTTTGTGTTTTAGTTGAGCAGGTGGAACAGATGAACAATCTGCTCCTTCAGAAGCAGAAGGAGCTGGTGGTCGCCGTGTCTAAAGTGGAAGACCTGAGCAAACAGCTGGAGACCCTAAAGAACGGGCAGCTGGACGCGCTTCACAGTAACCACAGCTCTGTGGCTGAGCTGGACAGACTCTACAGGGAGCTACAGGTCAGAGCCGAGGAGGTGACCATCACAGCCTCAGGCCTCTGATCAACCGCCTCACCTGTGTGTGTGTGTGTGTGTGTTCACCAGATGAGAAAGAACATGAACCTGGAGCAGAGCGCTAAACTGCAGCAGCAGAGAGAGAACCTCAACAAGAGGAACCAGGAGGTGGCCAGCATGGACAAGCGAGTCAGTGAGCTGCGAGATCGCCTCTGGAAGAAGAAGGCAGCCCTGCAGCAGAAAGAGAACCTTCCCGTCAGCGTGAGCCGCCTCTTCACAATCATGCCATTCAAGAATTAGTCCTTAAAATAAAGTGTGACCAAAAAAGCTATCAAACCTGTTGCAATGTATAATCGCAACACTTTGTTTCTGCAGCGTTGTTCAGTATCGTGGGAATAAGGTGTGCTGAGAGAAGCTTTTGCAATTATAATCATTTGATACGGTCATGTTGTTATATAGGGTGTGGGCTTTTGGTCATGTGATATTGTGAATATAAATATGTAGTTCAGCATTGAGCGCTTTAAAAAATTCATTTATGAACTTAATTCAGTAAATGCTTACTACTGGAACCATGAGTGCATGAGTCAGAAGAATCAGGGATTTTTAGAGGGATTTTTATGGCCTGTAGATGGCACTGTCCTGAAAAACAGATGGGTACAGGACATGTTCACAAGTCACATGTAAAATATATTGAAGTACACAAAGCTACAGCTTCAATTATTGTGTAAAATGTGGAAAAAATGAAAAAAAAATCCTGATGCAGATTTTATTCCAATACAGCCGATCAATATTCCCAACGAGAGCAGGATCATGGGAAGATTTGACAGATTTTATAAGTATAAATAAGTATAGTATTTTATAAATACAAGTGCTTGAGAGGTTCAGCATTCAGTGATTTTGCAAAGTTGATGTGCTGTTCTTTAGATTTTAGAAAAGCTCATTATGTGGCCTCTAATGTTTCCAGTTAGATCAGTAGCAGGCACAGAGTTCACGTTGGTCGGCGTGTGGTTTCACTGCTGATGTGATCTTATTCCAGCTGCCTTCAGAAGTCCAGACAGCGCAGCAGACAGGACCGTCCCGTGTGGCAGCTGTCGGCCCTTACATCCAGTCCTCCACCATGCCCAGGGGCCCCATTAAACAGGACCTGCTCATTAAACACGCCTACCCAGACGGCACAGCGACTGCACCCCATCCAGACAAGAGCACTCACCCGGACTCAGGTGTGCAGATCTGTACCCCTGTTCAAATAGTGTGGTCTAACTATTACACAGATAAAAAAAACTAGCAGCTTTATCAAAACAGACAAAAATATCAAATATACAGGAAAAAAGGATTGGAACATCTTTAATGGTGAGGTAACTATGGCCATTGTGCAACCCTGTTGAAGGGTCTTTTCACATCTTTATCCTGTATTTTGTTATCTGGTATGTTGAGGATACCGGTGAGGATAAATGAGTCCCACGTGTGCACGAGAGAGCGAGGAAATGCACATGTGCAAATCATCGAAAAATAATGATCTGCTGTTACACTCATGCAGTCATGTGTAAATGATATATAGTGTCCGTGTGACTCATTTAATACATGTTTGTGATTAATTTAACCCTTAACCATCGCTCCCACACAAGCTTGACATGTTTTATTGCACGTAAATAATGCAATAGCAAAAACGACTTTTTTAATGCAAACTTTCTGTACATGTGGGAGATGTTCCCATAAGCGTTTTCTACATGTTACGTACTGTATGCAGCTGATGTAGGCTAATCCTTTATGATCCTTTTGTTTTAAAATATCAGTGTCAATTTCAGTATTTCTTCTTTTGAGGAGCTTGTGTTGGGAGGGAGCTCTGTTACTGTAGCTTAGCTAGTTGAGCACTGAACTAACAATCCCAAGGTCCCAGCTTTCTTCACTCAGACTGATGAAATGTGTACGCTACCTTGAATGCATTGTGAGCCACTGTGGATAACAGCGTCTGCTCCGTGCATGTGTAAATCATTTAGGTTTTGACAAGTGAATAAAAACTCTTTTGCCTTTGTAAGAATAGACAAATCTACAGAAAAGACAGCATTTTAAAAAGATCTTGACAATATCTTTGTATCTCTTTCCTTCTGATCACAACGTTAGGAACGAGAGGACTACGTTTATTTTTAATGAAGATCCAGAAAAGATCTCCTGTAACAATCTTTCATAACACCTGAGAGGTTTCCATCCCTCCTTTGAATGTCAGCTTCAAAATTTTGGTAAAGAGATTGTAAATGTAATCCACATTAATCAAGTGTTCTTCTGAAGAGACACAATCACTTTACAAAGACACATTCAGAGTTTGATTCACTTATAATCACTGATCAATACTAATAGCACATCAGATGAAGGGTTTGTTCTCAAGCATCAAGAACGTGTGGGTTTGATTACGTGGCTTTCAATGGAGGAATGAAAATCTCTCAGGTGTCATTATTGAATATAATTAGTTTTTTAAAGTTCAGGGGGATAAAATGATGATGGTATGTTCATTTTAGGATGACAAAAAAAAAAAAAAAAGCTCATCAAAATAGTGTTTCCAGTTGCTAGTATGTCTTTTGTTAAAATTGGCTAACACCAAATAGGATACAGTGTTAATATTCATGTTGCAGTGAGGATATGTTGTGTGCTCATGATGAGGCAGTTTAAGAGACTTGACACCTATACAGTCTGAACATGGCCGTTATCATCAGAGTGAGCCTGAAGTGTAATTCGGTACTCGTTTAGGCAAAGTGTCCTCAAAGATGTCTAACTGGAGTTCAGCCGCTTCGAAAACTGGCGCTAATCTTGGAACGTCCAGTCTGCCCCGCATGATGACCCAGGCATCTAAAAACCAAGGTGACCCTCCACAGAGCCCACACCTCACATCCCCGTTTGACGTATAGCACCCAGGCCGTGTGTATTTAAATGTACCGTGAATTCTTCTGCTCCTCACACCAGATAACAAAGACGTGCTGAAGCGGGACCCCAGGGTGCGACCGGTCTCCATGTTTGAGTCTGTTGATCCACCAGCTGCTTCTTTAAGGAAGAACCAGAGCAGTGAGGACCTTGCCAGAGACGCCCAGGTAGTGCCATTTTAATAATAAAGGTTCTCTTGTGTTCAATACTTTCTTAATAACTGAACGATACCAGGTTGACATTTAAAGGGATCATGGGTTCTTACGGGCACAACCTGGAACTTCATTAAAAATAAACTTTATCCTCCCTTTCCTAACGTTGTGATCAGAAGGAAGGAGGTGCAGTTGTGGCCTAATGGATAGGGAGTTGGACTTGTAACCCAAAGGCTGTGGGTTTGAGTCCCAGGTCTAGCAGGGATTGTTCGGCGCTCTCTCAATCGTCAAGTCTGAGATGTGCATCAAAAAATGAAACGATCCAAGATCAGGACCACAACAATCAAATCCAGAGTTAGCGACATACGAAGAATGGACCCCTTCATGATCAGTGGGCAGAGCTAAACAGGCCACACTGTTGAATCTGGGCAGGGCTTAATAGGCAACACTGTTGAATCTGTGGGTGGAGCTAAAGAGGCAACACTGTTGAATCTGTGGGTGGAGCTAAAGAGGCAACACTGTTGAATCTGTGGGCGGAGCTAAACAGGCAGTGATGTAGAACCAGGCATTGATCATTTGTGGAAGATGCCAACAAAGTTTTGAGTTCTATGCCAGAAGGCAAGTTTGGTTTCTCAGTTCACGATCCCTTTAAAAGTACTCAGTAACACTTTGATATGTCCTTTTCTTTCAGAGCGCTGTCAAGAACACGGTCAAGGTTCCGCCTCCGGTTCCCACTAAACCGAAACAGGCCAACCTTCCCTCTGGTGGCCAGATAGGATACAGCAAGACGGGGACCTTCCCTGGAAAGAGTAAGCCCTCTGTTCAGCAGCCACCCGCTGGCGTCCAGTCTGGTGGTACTTTACCCCTGCCCTCCAAACTAGAGGCTCCCCCGGCGGCCACTGTACACCCCTTCAGCCCCGAGCCTCCTGGAGCCAAAGACACCGGCGGGCAGCTCCTGCACAAGCCACAGATGCTTACCACCAGCTCCATCTACTCCATGTACACACAGCCCCAGGGCGTGCAGGGAGCGCTGAGCCGATCCCAGAACCGAGGCAGCAACTTCATCAGTGGTGAGAGACGCCAGGACAATCAAATCATTTAGCAGACAGATGAGAATATACATGATTCATCCTGAACGTACTTTCACATCAAATTCACACCAAAGCTATAGATGCTGTCAGAACACTATCAGAACTAGGGTCGGGTTATGTTTGAATTTATTTATTGCGGCTCTTATGGATTCCCGGTTCCCAGAAAAAAGCCAAAGATTTTAATATCAAACAATCTTGACACAAGATTAACATGTTTGATTACTGGATGAATCAGTGATTTTGAAAGAATCGCTTGAATCAATGATTCAAGGACAAACACATTTTGAACAGCCCATTTTCTCCTCCTAAAAGAGCATGTGCACACAGGAGTTGATGGGCAGTATTGAACTCTTTTTGAATTTTACCACAAGTGTCAGATACCAGGTAAGAAATGGAATTGATTTTCGATTCCCAGCTCTAATCAGAAGAATAGAAGAGCAGGCAAGTTGCTCACACTTGGCCCTGACTAGTGTTGGGTGATATGCTCAATTCACATCGTCCTATCATCGGCCTGATACTATCGTGCACAATTATTTTTCTACTAAGTTTCATGCTAAAAGCTTAACATGATAAAAACAATCAAAAATAAAAACATTGCAAGTTACTAATCATGTAGCTTACATTTCCTCAGTTCTTTAAAAAGCAGCTACAAAAAACATTTATATCATCAAAGAGTATCATCACTGACGGTTTCTGCACTTTAAAAACACTCCTGTTATAATAAGTGAAGCTGTCTACTCATTTGTTACTCTGTTGTATAGTTGACAGTTGTTTTTGTCTTGATGCACATGCAGTTTATGGGAAGCCAGTGACCTCTTCAGGCCAGCAGTCTCAAAACCAGCACCCAGAGAACCCGTACATGGACTCGTATAGTGGCCCCGAAGCAGAGAAGGACCCCGGCACTGGAGCCTCAGAGAGCGAGCGGATCCCCAGACCTCTGAGTCCCACCAAACTGCTGCCCTTCATCTCTAACCCCTACCGGCACCAGAGCGACGTCGACCTCGAGGCCCTCAGGAAGAAGCTCTACAACGCCCCCAGGCCCCTGAAGAAACGCAGCTCCATCACGGAGCCCGAGGGCCCGGGCGGCCCCAACATCCAGAAGCTGCTGTACCAGAAGACGACCCTAGCTGCGATGGAGACGGCAGTGACTCCTCCAGGAGAAGAGGAGAAGGAGCCGCCTGCAGATCCTCTGAGGGTTGATGAAGCTGCTCAGGAGGTAGCAGAGCAGGCTGTTCCTGAACCGGCGGAGCCCACAGCGGCCCCTGAGAGCGAGGCAGAGGACATGCCTCCTCCACCTCCTCCACACCCGGCCCCGCAGCCCCACGCTCCGCTCTCACCTCAACCCCCTCAGCCTGACAGCCCTCCTCCTCCCCCTCCTCCTGACAGCTTCCTGGAGGACTTCCCTCCCTATCCTCCTCCTCCGTATCCCAGCGGCACTGAGCAAGAGGCCCCAGAAGACACCTTCAGCATGAAGGCTCCGGAGGTCACCGGACAGGTTCCCTCTCCACCGGTGAGTGCTCCACTGCCCGCTAGGGCTGGGCGATATGGCCAAAATCGGGTGCGGGGTCAATAAACTACATTTCTCAAGAGCAATCATTCAAGGGACACAATTCAGCCAAAATTGTACTTGGGGAGGGATAGATATGTTTAAGAGACTATTGGAGACCATACACAAGGCCGTTTTAAAATAATTAATTTATTCTGCGTCCTCCATATAATATTTTATGTTTGGTCTGGGGCTGAGGATGTTTCTATTTTACATATTCAAGCGCACTGATATGCCACTAATCATCATATTGAGGAAAAATATATCAACACGTCTGCAGGTCTACAGTTTTAGCCTAATATCAGTTCACACACAGACTTACCACAGTGTTTTAGTTGTAGTGAGTGACAAGCTACGGTATTAAACAAGCTAAGCTAGGTAACCTATAATGGCTCATAGAAAGTTTGATTGGATATTACAATGCATGGTCATGAGTAATTCATTAATGTTTCAGCATCATCTGTATTAAAGACAAAGAATCACGTGACAGCCTGCTTACACATGAATAATAAAGAACCGCAGTGGACCAAACCACTGTGAGGCAAGGGAGGGGGGCTCCACACTCTCCTTACATTTCCGTACACCGTAGACTGCTTTTTTGTGTTTGTTTCGTTTTACTAGGAATACAGTTATTTTAAATAAATGCTCATTGTATTATTTACCATACACACAGTGCTTTGTAATGACATTTTTAATGGAACAACCCTCAGATACAGCCCTACAGCATGATCCCAGTAACTTTTTCTTTATGAGACCTCTATTTAGAGAAGATGATGTAAATGTTAAACATAACACTCGAAATATCTTTACAGAAAAACTACAACTACTTCTTGTATAAACTGGTCTTGTGCATATGTTCATAAATAAAACTAGGAAAATGCTTGAAAAAATATAACACTAGTAGACTATTATTAACTATGAATGCTCTATAAAAACACTTTTTACCCACAATACTTTTCGTATAAAACGGCCCACTCCTAAATTCTGTGTTGATACGTCAGCATGCCACGAAACAGATACGTGTCCATGCTGACGTCCTGCTCTCTGTAATGCTCAGGGGCAGGTCAGCTGTCATCCCAACACACTGTCATCCCCTTTTAGCTGGAGATTTTAGCGGGTCACCCTTAGCGAAAGCTTCTGTTAAACGCTTGGTGTTTTCTGTGCAGGGTAAGAGGACGAATCTGCGCAAGGCTGGGTCCGAGCGCATCGATCACAGCATGAGGGTGCGCTTCAACCCTCTGGCTCTGTTACTGGACTCATCGCTGGAGGGAGAGTTCGATCTGGTGCAGTGGGTCATTTACGAGGAAAGTCACGTTTCAAAGAAGATCTTTGTGTGTGTGATCAGTGGTGTTCTCCCTCTCATGAGTGTGTGTGTGTGTGTGTTACAGGTGGAGGATCCCAGTCAGCCTAACGACGAGGGAATCACGGCGCTGCATAATGCAGTGTGTGCCGGTCACACAGACATCGTCAAGTTCCTGGTGCAGTTTGGAGTCAATGTGAACGCCGCCGACAGTGACGGATGGTGAGCTTTCACCGTGAACAAGCTCATATTCTGAATAATATATCAGCACGGGCTCATCTCATGAATGAGATGACTCATGAAAATCATCTGCAGGCTAAATTCTGAAACCATTATTTAACATTTACTGTGGGATGATCTGCAGACAGCTGTTTATCATCATGAAATAAAGATTATATCAGTGTTTATATCCATGCATAACTAACAAACACTGACCAGGGTCTGACAGCACATCAAGGGAGGATAGATAAGATATCGCCTCG
>JAUMHI010000054.1:2123617-2146385 GCA_032359435.1 Enteromius unitaeniatus | reverse complement strand
TCAGGGCTTTATAAGTAATTAACAAGATTTTAAAATCTATACGATGTTTGATAGGGAGCCAGTGCAGTGTTGACAGACATAGGGCCCGTTTAAGAAAGGAAGTTAAATGAAAACACAGAGTATGTTAACCTTGAGATAAGAGAAACTCTGGGTTTTCCGTTTCAAAAAGGCAGGTTTGTCAAACTCGGGAAGTAGAGTAACTCAAGCCTGTTTCTGAAAGAGAGGTAACTTTTACTTAGAGTCAGTTACCATGGTAACTTACTCTGTGAACCTAACCTGGTCAGGAGCAGGTTTTATTCTCTAAACTCTTGAGTTTCTGTCGGTCTCCTCCCCTTTTAAAAAAAAAAAGGAAGCAGTATTTCTCGCCTTAGTCTTAGTCATTCAATGCCCACATTTCGGACACAAACAGAGAAGAAAGTTATGAGAATGGCTTGTCCTTTTTTGTAGGATCCCATAGATGAAGAGGCTGTATTAATTCAAAGAGAATTACATTTATGTCAGGCAAGGATTTTGAGTGGATCTTTTTGTCTTTTCCCTTGTAACAGTGGTATTGTGTGGTTGAGCTATCCGGGATAATTGTAAAAAAAATTGTGACAAGTAGATACTTGTCTGCAGGGTTCGAAATTAACTTTTTTGATTACCAACCAAAGTGGCTGGTAACTTTCTGAAGTTACCAGCCAATCAGAATTTCCACTAGACACATTTTTACGTGGTGAAAATAAGAGCTTATGAATGCCACTGAATGAAAATTATATCGTTTTATTAACAGTGAAACGAAAATGTGAAATGAAAAATGCACAGAAAAACACACAAATTCCCCACCACGAAACTGTATTTTTTTCTTTCGTGTACTCACGGCAAATCTGACAAAACATGACCGCATTTTTACTATCAAACACTAGCCAATGACGACCTGTCTGCCATTTACAATTAAACTTAACCTTCTCTTTGTTTCGCGCGATATATAACCACTTCTCATTAAGGTCAAGAACATGGTCTGCTTTTCAATGAAATCCCAATGTTATATAGGCTAATTATGGATTTTTTATTGTTTACCATATTATTCATTCTTTCAAGCAGAAATATTTTTTAACATAAAGAAATTTATATGAATCTTTAGAACTATCAAGTACTACGTGATTCAGTCAGGGTCATTGATTCATTCTTTCGTTGCTTGATTAACATGACTTTGACAATAGCAACTAAATTAGGCTGCGGCCCCTTTAAACTGAATGCACGCAAATTAAATGTACTGAAACATGTTTCCTACCGCTAACGTTTACAAGGCAGCGGCATACTGCTGGTGAGGCCGGAGAAGGATGTCCATAAGCCACTGGAATGTGGCGGGAGACCCGTGTAGGCCGAAGGGAAGAACCCGGTACTGCCAGTGGGTGTGGGGCATCGCGTTTTTGGTTTTGCTTCGTCAGACAGTGGGTCTTGCCAGTACCCTTTTGTGAGGTACCCTCCCCAGGTGATCTAGTAGCTCGTCTACCGGGGGCACGGGATAGGCGTCGAACTCAGAGACCTCGGTGAGATGGCGGAAGTCATTACAGAACTAAGGGGTGCTGTCTGGCTTGGGAACTAAGGCGATGGGACTGGACCAGGGGCTGCGATGTAAAAATAGATACAGTGGTGCGGGGCGGGCTAGGGCGGTCCAAATAATTTCATAAAAGCGGGACTAATCACTATAAATATATATGTGTGTGTGTGTTTATATATCAGAATATAAGTCTGAATATTTTGAATATGAATAAGTTGAATATATAGAACTAAATCAAAAAATAAATAGTTATAAATCCAAATATATAAATGTGAATATGAACATATAAAAGTAACTCTGAATATATAGTTTTAATTCTCAATATATAGAAGCAAATCAGAATACATGTCTAGAATTGTTATTGCTGTACATCGTAGCCTATTGACATTTGTAATGTCATGGTTATGTATGTAACCCTCGATCCTTAAAGGAGGGAACGAAAACGTTACGTCATTTACTGACGTCATGGGGTGCCGCCTGGGAGACCAATTGACTGATCTTTGGAGAAAACGCTCCCTTGCACATATGGGTTTATAAGATGGCGGCGCACAAACCCCCATTATCTGTCTGTTGAGAAGCCTATATCACCCTCCACCATCTTGGTAAAGACGCAGGGAGACAGGGCCAGCCCAAAGGGAAGGAACCTTGTACCGATATGCCCGGCCAAGCAGGATCAAAGAGTACCCACCGTGGGGCAGCCAGGAGGAGAGAGGCCCCGGATGCATAGCGTCTGGGAGGTGATACAGGCTGTTGGGAACAGCACACGGCAGCTTTCCCCCTTCCCGTGGTGGCAAATTGACACCATGAACCTGAATGTGAGGAAGCATAGACTTGAAGTCGCTCACAACTTAAAGTCATTTCAAGTCACTTTTATTACAGATAAAATTTATTACACAATACAGATTATAGCAAAGCACTGAACATTATCAAATAGGATACAGTGTTGGTAATGTATAATGATGAGATTAAACTGTTTATTTATCAAATGCAGAGGTGGTGATCTCTGTAATCAAAACAGCGATAATCACTAGAAATTAGGTGCCCTCGACTAAGCAAGCCAGAGGCGACAGTGGCAAGGAACCAAAACCTCATCCATGAGAGAATGGGGGAAAAAAACTTGGGAGAACCAGGCTTTCTTAATTTTAAGCATGTGTCAGATTGTGCAAATGACATCCTGGTATCGTAAGACAGATGCAGTGAATAAAACTTGTTTTATAAAACATGTTTCACTTGATTATACATTTAGTAAGGATGTATTACTTAAAAAATTTTCATACGTTATGTGACCACTAATACAAATTTTATTGACTCATTTCTAAATATAGATCACACAGACCAAGGCTGACAGACAGCTCACCCGGTTTTCTTTTGTTTTATAAATGCACAAAGATTTGTTTTTATTGTGTGTGGATACAAAATAAGTAAACCCTTTAAAGATTAGATTGACGTATTGCTCTTCTCTGTACGATCAAAACTGAAAGTGAAATTTAAGTTCTTTGACTTTTCAGTACGAATACATGTATCGTGCAAGGCCTTGAATATTAATTCTTATTTTGTGCACTGGTGTCAAAAGTATTCACTTTCATTACTCAAGTGGAAGTATAGATAATAGGGTTTAAAAAGACTTCTTTAGAAGTTGAAGTATCATCTCAATTCTTTTACTCAAGTAAAATTAATGGAAGGGGAAAATGCCATTGAGCACAAAAGCTTACAAAGAGTTACAAAGTTAGCAAAGGCTACTTATCACACCACTAGCCTAGTTTCCATCCAATTTTTACTTTGTTTTTATTGTTTTGTTGTTGACAAAGCAACTTTCACATTTTTTTGCACAAATTCTCTGTCTCCAGCCTGTTTCCGTTCAACTGGCCTTTTACTGGTAAAATGGTGTGCGTCATGACATCGTCCTTAAAAAAACAAACTGTTGCATAAGTTTTGGTGCATCACAAAAAATGTTTTGGCCTTGAGAGGTTTTCATAATTATATGCACAATAGTAGCCAGTTCTTCATCAGCTGAAACAAACAAAAAAGAAAACCTTTTTAAATTGTATTGGCCTACATAAAAATATTTTAAGTGTAACATCAAATTAAGATATGTATGTTTAAGAGAGAACTCTTTTTCTTACCATGTGACGGGATGTATGTGCAGGGGGCGATGGATCGCGTTCAAACCAGTGTGGTGTCAGAATAGTATGTTTCTCATCCAACCTCAATCAAATTCACTCTATCTGGACGGCACGATTTATCTGGATATTTGTTTGTTTTGAACAATGACAAACCGGAATGAAAAAAGCCTAAATGAAATAGGAGTACCGAGGCTATTTTTAAAATGTAAGGAGTTGAAAGTACAGATAATTACTTGAAAATGTAAGAAGTAGAGGTAAAAAGTCGGCTGAAAATTAATTACTCCAATAAAGTATAGATACCCAAAATTTCTCAAGTAGGGTAGCAAAGTATTTGTACTTCGTTACTTGACACCTCTGATTTTGTGCATGTCAATTGTTTTTGTGAATATGTATATTTTTGTTCTGCATATGAATTATTCTTAATGCATGTGTACATCATGTCTTTTGCGAGAATTATTTATTAGATAATTCTCGCTCCATATATTAACAGTACATTTAGATTTTTGGGTGAACTATCCCTTTACCTTGCTCTGATGCAACATTGAAATATTGATATTGATATGATATATGCTTATTGCTTAAAAAGAATTAGGGGTGCACAATAATCATCAGTCGATATATAATGCGCATTTTAATCTGTAAAGCTGATCTGTAATCACATATGTGATGGCATTTACCACTTACAGATCTGGCTTTACTGACAAAATGTGCATTACATATCTGCCGATATTACATTATCGTGCATCCCTAAAAAGAATTGTTTTTTAAATTGGTCCACCATTATGTGATTGTCTTGAGGTTCTGAGCTGGAGACTGACACCAGATAACTACCCTCAGAGTGACCAACTTCCACCTCCTTCTTACCTCTATGGCGCTCAGCACCTGCTTCGGCTGTTTGGTGAATATCAGCTTTTTGTTTGTTTAAAATGTTATCACAAATTAAAGCAATTATACTTTAATGTTTGTCTTTTTATTTATTTATTTTTAGTTAAACTTCCAGAAATCTTGAGGAAGATGCACATACCAGAAAAAAACCTGAGGGCACTAGTGAAACACTTCGAGCTTTTCCTCAGGTGAAGATTTCTTTTGTTATTGCATGCACATGATTAACTCGAATGAACTTTATGTAAGGTAAATGTGTCGGAGGTAGTTGTAGACCACTATCATGCTGATCAGCACTACCGAACTTTATTCGAACTAATTTATAATGTTCCTTGTCTGTTCGATTACCTCATCAATTGATCTTTATCCCACATCTATGCCATATCTACATGTACATGCTACTACTACATATACTGTAAAACATTACTTTGGTGTAAAGCTGCTTTGCAATATGTATCATGAAAAGCGCTATACAAATAAATTTTAATTGAATTGAGAACAAAATTTAATACTTGTGCACTATGGATGTTGCCCTTAGGTTCTTCTCTGGACAAAGAAAAATAAGAGAGATTTAATTAATATGAACAATCATAGAAATATGATTCTCAGTGAAGCTCAAATTGACAAACTTAGGACTAGGGGTATGTTTTTCAGCTATCATGGTTACAGGTAAATATGCACTGACTATGACAGGTCAGTACAGCACAAAAATGTTTATTATCGTTCCACTTTAAGTGGGTTTGGCTTCCCAAACTGGAGCCTGTATTCCTTTCCAATAGCCTTACGCACACGAGTGATGGATGGAGCCATTCACGTTATAATTTGGCACCAATCACCATTGCCATCAGAATATTTTGATAAAGTGCAGGAAGGTTTTGGGCAACTTATTTTTATTACATTAAAAAAAAACTTTAAAAATTAAAGATTAAAATAAATCAAGTTAAATAAACTCAAAATATGACGCAAACCTGCAATAATTAAATTGCACAAATGTATCTAATTCCATTTTATTAAATGGACCTTTGATGATCCAGTTCAACCATACTTACAATCAAAAATGACTTCAAAAAGAAGTCTTTGGGCTTTTAAACTCGTCTTTGGACACATCCCAAAATTGTGTTTTAACCAATAGATATCATTCTAGCTCAGGGTGTGGTGATATTTCTCGTCCCAAATCATAAATCCAAATGTTTTCTTATCAATCACATGATCCGAATTTTCCCGCTCTTGCGGAGTATAATTTTTGACATGATTTCTATAGCATGAATATGATACATTTGACTAAGAATTGGTGAGAAGTAACATTTCAAGCAAGAAGATTGAAGCAAAAGCATACTAAACACGTATATTAAACTATAAGCCATTCAATAGTTATTCAAAATACATATACAATGAGTGATTAACACATGGTAGTTCAAGGTGTGGTTTACAGATAATATGCAGTTATACATATCTGTGATTTAAGTCTGATTTATTGTATTTTAAGCCTGGATAGGCATGAAAAAGCAGTTTTGTGAAAAGGCCTCATCAGGAATTTCAGTCTGGTCTTGAGTTGGGGGATGGAGATCAATCCAACAAAATATTTAATTATTTTACTCATGTAATGATAATTATGTCCTGTGTCTTTAACCATTATCTTGGTTATTTGCCCAATATTGACAATCTCCTTCCTGAGTAGGCAACAGGGTATCATGCTCTGATTTATGACTTCCTGTTGTCTTGAGGCCTCTTTGTGGAATTCCGCTTCTCATGTTTTATTGTTCCGATCAAATCTTAGGTGGCTGATTCTCTCTGTTGCACTACACTACACACTTCATCAATGAAAACCTTATTATATTTAGGTGGTCCATCTATAGATGGGTGCATAAAGTATGGGACAAGTTTGATTGATCTTTCATTAGCAGTGCCTCAAAGGTTGTAAAGGCATCAACAGGCAAATGTTTTCAATGATAATGTTTGCTAAACAGTTGCTAAACATCCACCATGCCCAACAGACCTTGGAGTATTATAAAATGTAATACTCAAGTTATTTCTCATAGAGCAGCAGTTCTCAATCCCAATATATGCTGCATGTCTGCAGCAGACACTTCACACCAGAGGACTACGTCTTCGTGGATCACTGGTTGCCGTCTTTCCAGAGCCTTTTTTCTTGGCACAATTAACACTCAAAAGTCAGTGAATGATCGGAGCCAAAAACAACAGTCGATAATGTAGGTAGGAGATGAGAGGAAAGACGCAGTAAATAAAGCTTTCAAAATGGACCATGATTATTATATAAAAAAATTCCACCTCCTTAAACGTTAACATTAGCCGATTTTCCACTATTGTGCCGAACGGTTCATAGAATGGTCAGGTACGGTTCTGATTAACAACCATGCCAAACCGTACTGAAAGAATGTGTGGGCTAAACGAAAGCGCATGATAAAACAGCCAAGTAAACATCTGTTGCACTGCGTTCATAGCTCATTCATTAATACTGTCAATGTGTTTTTAGAAAGTTTACCTTCTGTGTCCGTCTCTGTTGGCATGCATATCCCCTCAGCATTTGTTGGTAACGTTATTCCTCTCGTTGCCTTATGTTTATTTTACTTGAAAGTTATGGATAAACTGAAAAATGTATATCCTTTATCCAGTTTGTTTCCCTTAGTTTTCCTCCGCGACTCTTGTCACATCGGCAAGGGTGAAATTTGGCAAACCCATGAGGGAAGTTGTGTAGAATGTTATGTAAATGGTTGTAAACTGTTGTATAAATTGTTTTTTGCTCATTAAATAAAATTATAATTATAAAACATACAAAAACATACAATAGTAAAACTGTGTAGAATCTCCCCATTTTTCAATTATTTTAAATTTCTGCTGTGCTGATATTAAACAGGAAGTCTGCATACTCTGTGAATTTTATTCAGAAGGCGGGGTTTCCTGTGATTGATCAGCCATGTTAAGTGTTGCATTGTCCCCCATTTAAAACTATACGAGTAACACGTCTTGGGTATGCTTAAGTCTCTGGTATTGCAAACCTAACAAGAGAGGAGGCTTTTGGTGGAGTTACAATAGTTTTATCGATTCCAGTGAGTGAATGTGGTCGAGGTTAATACTGCCAAAATAATTTTCAAGAAGTCCAAAGTCCAAAGTTTAATGACATTTTTAACCAAATCAATTTACATTAAATACCTATTAATCATTAGGTAAAATTATACAAGTATATGAGTAAACATTAACAAGCACATTATAATTTTTTTTTCTAGCTATATGAATATATATTAGCTAATAATTTGTTAACAGGGCCGAGCACAAACCTTTTGAGGGCCATGTACTGAAACTGAAAAAATATTTATATATAGTTATATTTTACGATAGCTTGGCTTTAAACAGTGCAAATACACCTGGCAGTAAACCCTGTTTTTCTATGTTTATACTTGTGAAGATGAGCGGAGAGTATACAATGCTAGATTTAATTATTTATTTATTTATTTTTTATCTAGCCAGCAAACACATAATAATATAATAGCATTGTAAACTTTAACCTACCATGCTGTGTGACCATAGGCTATATAATATGATGAAATATTAATAAATTACATCATCTAATTTACACGCATCAGCACATTCAGCAGACAATCAAACATCAAAATAGAAATTTCTTATAATATATTTTGCCTAGCTGACAAGGATCACTCGGTTGCTTTGTCAAACTCAAATGCAGTTACACTGTGGGTTTTTGACCAGCGAATATGTGCAATTTGTCCATCATTAAAACGACGACATCACATTACGTCATACAATGATGTGATGCATTATATGAACCTTTACTGACATACTAGTGTTTATTTCATAAAGACAACGTTGCACTTATGCAAACAAAAATATATTTTACCGTTATAAGACAAAGACGTTCATCTGCTTCTTCTCCTTGACTCTGACTGATGTGAGTTGTTAAGTTTGACTGACAGTTTGAGCGGTTCTAAGAGATATGCTTTTTAATGCCTTTAATTGGTTAAATATTTAAGACAAAAAAACATAAATGGTTACCAACAGCATTGATTTATTAAAAAACCCTAATTATTATTATTATTATTATTATTAATCGGGAGTAATTGTTGTACCTTAATTTTTTGCCTGGCTGACAGTTATTTTTCTCTCTTCTTTATACTATTTTGTATTATCTTTCAGGTTTTTGGCAGAGTTTCATGAGGACTTCTTTCCAGAGTCTGCATATGTGTCTGCAACTGAAGCCCATTACAGCATGAAGCAACCACGCTCAATCTTCTAAGAATCCTTTACAGAAAGAGTTTATATTGTGCTCTGCTTCTCTGAACTTCTGGTCCTCCCCTGACACTGAATGTTGAGCCTATGTTCTTTCTACCTGCAAATTTTATGTTTCCCTTGAAGTGTTTACCTGTCCTTTTTTGACTATTAATTTGCAATGTATGACAAAACTTTCATGACAATCTTTTTTTGTTTATAGTTTTATTTTAAAGCATTTTGAATTCAGTTGTGCAAAATTATCTTTTTTTCTAGTTTTTCTATCATATAAAGCCACCATTACCTCAAACTTCCATAGTTTTCTTGTCCTTTCCATCTCATTCCTCTGCATGAACTTAAACAAGCATTTGCGCAAAAGAGGCTTATTGCACATTTGCCATGCAGATATTTGTAATGACATTGTATTAATAATGCATTGTTTCTCCACTGATAATTGCCTTTTCATTCTTTCACTCACAATATATATTTCTTTTTTGTACATAACTGTATATAAAGTTCTCAGTAGTAAAAGGTTTCCTTTCTTGCTTTTCTTTCTTTGAAAATAGGACAAGAATGGGTTTTAACAATATTGCCCCCCTTCACTCACATTATTTATAAATATTAAGTTAATTATTCCCATGTGTTCCTGTTTCTGTTTATTCTATGGTGATTTGTAGATTATCTATTAAAGCCACGGTCAATTATGGTGGTGCTTAATTTCTCAATACATTATTCCAACTTTTGTTTCCAGTGCTTAAGGGATTTTAAAACTTTTCATTGCTATAAGAAAAATACTTGTTTTGTTGCTCTCACTGCCATTAATTTCAAATGTGCCCTTTAAAATTGGGTAAACACTTGTATTCAAACACTGTCTGCTCACTATTTTAAGACATTATTATATTTTTATTACTGAATTTTGTATTTCTTAAACCTAAATCATGGGCGTAGTTTGTATATGATGACCGGCAAGGTTCCCATTTTTTATTTACAGTAGCATTTGCAAATTTGTTACTATTGAAACATTATTCATAAATCATGCTTTATTTGTACATTTACCTATACCAGTAACTTTAAAGTGAACACTAAGGCCCGGTTTCACAAACGGGGCTTAGCTTAAGCCAGGACTAGGCATTAGTTCAATTAAGATATTAAAGCAACTTTTACAAAAATGCCTTATAAGAAAATATTACAGGTGTGCATCTTAACACAGAACCATGACACGGACATGTTTTAAGATATGTCAGAGCAAGATATTTTGATCTGAGCCAGCTCAAACATGCAGTTTAGTCTGGGACTAGCTTAAGCCTTGTCTGTGAAACTGGGGGATAATGTTACTATACCAACCTATTAAAGTAGCGAAGTCTGTTTTGTATCTTTGAAATACACTGATAAATGATGAACCAAAGCCCATCACAAGCAGCTGTTAACTATGAACATATGTAGAAGGAGCTCAGAGTCATTCACACAAACACTTAACACTATCATGATGAGACTCAAATATGCAATAAACATTAATTTAATAACATTACATGTGACACGCAAGCCCAATAAACACAACTGATAAGAAAAAACAGAAAAACACAAATTTGAAATACAAGGCAGGGAATTCTGGGAATGTCAGTTTACTGTTCTTCACTGTAAATTTTACAGGAACTTACCATTAACTATTAAACATTTTTTTTACCGTAGCATTCTCGCCGTTTCTTACTTTTAAAATGACTGTAATTGTTTACGTGTAGAAATGTATTTTAAAGAATAAATATGTATTTTTCCTGCATAGAACACAGTAAATACATCGATGACTTTTAACATTTTAGCTTCTTTCACTATAAATGTGAGAAAAATATGAACAAAATAAAAATTCTGATCTGAGGACCCCGGGTTGAGTGACACATTGTCCAATTCCTTTCTCTTTCTCTCTGCCAGATTCAAGCGTTTATGCACATTACCTCTTTGAGGCATTTGACACTAACAGGAATGGCTGTTTGAGCTTTAAGGTAAGATGAACCACTCTTATCTAACACACTTGATTCAGCTGATCAGGAGAAGATCTGAACTAAGTGTGTCAGATAAGAGAGACATACATGTGCTTTGATTTGTTTGTTTGTTTCCAGACAGATTTATAATTCTTATTATTGTCATTTAACAGGAGTTTGTGGCTGGTCTGTCACTCATCCTTAGAGGCTCAATATATGACCGGCTAAACTGGGCATTTAATTTCTATGACCTTGATAAAGATGGATTCATCACAAGAGAGGTACTTGTAATGACGCTTGGATCAGTTTCGTGTCTAGAAAGACTAATGTAAAAGTGTATGTGTCTGCCAGGAGATGATGAAGATCATGAAGTCGATTTATAATTTGATGGGGAAGTATGTGTATCCCTCCATACATGATGATACTCCCAGAGAACATGTGGAAAACTTTTTCCAGGTGAACACAAGCACACAGGATGTTTAGTAATGTCCATTTTCTTGCACACAAACATTTTTGTTTGATAAAAAGTAAGAAAAACTATTACAAAAAAACTCCACATCAAGTAATGCATTCGTTGCTGTGAAAGTGTGTTTGCCTCCATCCTGATTCCTTTCAGTTTTGTTTATATCGCAAACTTAATTGTTTTAAAAATGAAAATAAAATCTAACACAAAATACACTGCCCTCCAAAAGTTTGGAAACAAAGTGTGGTTTTGGATGATATCAGAATAAATCCTAAATACATTTTTTAGTGCAAATACAATCTTATTTGGAGAGGAAACATCATGGCATCATGTCTCAACCCAGTAGAGCTTCTGTGGGAGGAACTGGGATGAGCTGTAATAGCTAATGCTATTTTCTATGTATGAACTGTTTATGTAATAAAATATGTTTTCATAGTTTGTGTTGTCCCTTATCAGTGCAAAATTAAGGAAAATTAAAAAGAATGCATGTCAATATTGTAAAAAACCTCACTTTTCTAGGGTGTTTCCAAACTTTTGGTGAGCAGTGTAAATGTAACTCAAGATAAAATTGCTACATATGGTATTTATTGCACAAACTAATCATAAACAGATACCAAGTCTTCTGAGGCCATAAAAAGTCTTTATGCGAAGAAGACACAAAACTAATGTTTTAATCACTAAGAATGTCCCGCTCCGTTCACACGCTGTCATCTCATTCAGAAAACATACTCGCGGCCCGTACAATGACACAAACGTTCACGAGACACACAAGAAACAATAGTATTTCACAACCAACGGTGACGTAAGGATTCCTGTATCGGCATTTTTTGAAATCACACACAGACTGCAGCAGCGCACAGGAAGTACACGCAAGACGGAGACATTCTATTCGTCTATTCCTTTCGCAAATCAATCGTTTTGCCTCAAAAGACTTGGAATATTGATATTTTTCGAATAAATGATGATGAGCCTCAAAAAGCGACGCAAAAGGGTCTTGACCAAGTGTCAAAATGTGACAAGATGTGTACTAATCACATTTTACATAAATATAAGCTGTATTTTTGTTAACACAGGTTGCCCGTTTTATGTTCATGTAATCTAAAACTATCAGGATGGGGGCAAATACATTTTCACAACCCTGTATATCGCTTGAACTCAAGCATTTTCACCTCTTTCCAAATATTCAATAATGCATATTGAACTTTATAAACTTGTTTCAGAAAATGGACAGAAACCGTGATGGAATGATCACCATAGAGGAGTTCATGGAGTCATGTCAAAAGGTGGATCTCTACAACTTATTCTTTTTATCAAAATGCAAAAGATCATAATGAAAGATGAAACATATCTAGGGAATATTCCAGAGAGCAGATTTAACTTGAACAAAGTTGATTAAACAGGATTTATTGCTTGTTCACAGCCCCAGGATCATACAACGGAGGCTGGAATGATCAAACATTCTTAAGAAAAACTGCCATTTTTCTCTATTTTAACTTAGGAAACAAGTTAATAAAATGTTGTTCTTCGCAGAAATTTACTCACAAGAGAACGCACAAACAAAAATGAACAAAACAGGTCGCTGCAACTCAAGACAAGTTCATTTTTGCGCATTTTATCCGTAGTTTCCCATTACTACAAGGCTCTTTAAAAGTAACTGTTCAAAAACACTGCACATTAAAAACATGAAGCCGGTCACAGTGAAAACAGTGTGTGCACGCTTTATGATGATTACAGTAATCTACAGGAAGCACAAAAAGACAGTTCATCAGTGTGCCTTTGGTCGTGTATTTATGCAAAATTCATTAGTTAACAAAATTCACTTTATAAGTTGCTTGAACATAAATGTGTGTGAGAAGTGTGTGTACACATCCATCCTATAATGATAAAAATCCACCCGGTGGCTTTTTAAATCCCTAATTCAACATCCCCTTTCTCAAATCATGATGTTCCCATGATAGTTGACTGACAAGGCCGTCTTCCTTAGCCCCGCCCTCAGTGATCTGTCATCAGTCCGTCACTGAGTCGACTCCAGAGCAGGGAAGATGAGATGCCTCTGATTAAGCGTTTGAAGTGTTTATTTTTTGGCTGTAATAATGAATACAGCAGTTGTCCTTTTCTCCATAAATACATGCAAATCATTCATGATCCAGCTTCATCTACAGAAGAAGTGAGTATAAGGTTTTTATTTTCAAATCACCTTTCCTAATAATGTGCTAGTTAGTCAGTTTCACAGCTGATGTTCACAGTCTGCTCATCACTCCACAGAAGAGAGGTGCGTGGTCAGCATTAGCACTTGAAGAAACATGGACTAGAATGTCTTGCTGAAAGCAGAGCTGATTTTGACAGGATACCGATCAGAGATTTTAACCAAAGTGTGTTATAGACTTTTCATTAAGATCCTAAAGAGTCATATCAGCCTGTTAAAATGAGTACATTTGGTTGTTCTGAAGAACATATTTGAACTTTGTGGAATTGATCTTGTCTTATTTCTTAAGAAGATTCGTTTGTGAATCAAGCCCCTGGTGTATCTGCATATGCATCACATTTATCATAACTGCATTTTTAAGATAAAACATATATAGAATTGAAGAATAAAGCAGAATAAACTGTAGCAATGAATATAATTATAATATAATGTGTAGTATGTGCTGCCATGCACACTGCAGCCTTATCAGAAGCCGAGAGACATTAACCTGAAAGGGTTAGTTCACCCCAGAACGAAAATTCTGTCATTAATTTCTCACCCTCATGACGTTTCAAACCCATCAGACCTTCGTTCATCTTCAGAACACAAATGAAGATATTTAGGATGATATCAGAGAGCTATCTGACCCTCCATAGACAGCAACACAACTGAAATGATCCCAGATCAGGAAACATAGTAAAAACATCAGCAAAACAGTCCATGTGACATCAGTGGATCAACTTTTTGAGAATATATATATATACACACAAAAGGTTCATGGCTATTAAATTTCCCCCAGTTTTGTGGACTGAAAGTTGAAGTTAAATGTTTAATTGCTAAAGCTGCTTTCTGGAATATCCTGCAGGAAAATGTGAGATTTGCCACTTACTTATCTTTCTTTTCTGTTTATCTGAGGATGCAATTCTCATGCGGGCGATGCGGCTGTTTGACAGTGTCTTTTAGGAGTTTGCCCAGATGTGGATTTCAGCACATTCTTCTCTCTCCATCAAGAATCGTACTGTGATCACACTTGTACTTATATATTATGCATTTATGGGTGGGTTCCTTTTTTTAAATCATAGAAGGTTTCAGTTTGAAAAAGGGAGGAAATGCGTGTTTTAAATTAGCTGTCATTAGAGCAGAACAGATGAACAGACAGCAGGAAATAAACATGTACCACAAGAAGCATGTTATTTAGCTTACCTGACAATAACACATGTATGCTGTAAAACATCTTTCACCATAATTGTGTAAATACATTTATACTTCCTTTGTGCAATAAAACTCTCTAAATATGTCCAGTTTTCACTGTTTACATTCTTCATTTTAACTGTGCACTGAGAGAGAAGGTGCTGTCAGCACTGTTGTGATGGCTTAAACCATGACATGACTGGAAAGAGTCGTGCAAAGAGACAAAAGAACATCTTCAGAAATACAGTAATCTTGCACTTTAAAGCAAGTTAATACAGTTTTTGATGTATTCATATATATCATTCGGCCTAATATTGCATTGAAATGATTTTGACATTGACTCGCCATGTGACCAGGTCCAACATGTATGTAGGCATGTAGAAAAAAGAAAAGACACAGAGAAGAATATGTTCAGAAATATAGCGGTTTTCCAGAATAAAACATTCATGCTGCATTTAATCCAAATTAATCCAGCTTTCTAATGTATTCAAGCATAAACATTATTTTATTGATGTCCTGACATGTAGTTGGAGAGTCAGGCAAAGAAACAGAAAAAATATTTACTTTTAGCACTAGTTTTTGGTGTATTCATAGTGCTCTTGCCTCATATTGCAGTTAAATGATTTACTTTACAATGTCGTCGTGGCAGGTCAAACCATGGCATGAATAAAGAGAGAAAAAGCTTCAATTTATAATAAAGCACATCGACATCTCTTCAGCTCAGCACGTGAACTGTACTTTAACAGACTTTTAATTCTTCGCTTAAGACACTTTAAACGGCGTCTGTTCTTGTTATGTTATGTGTAAACGAGGTCTCTGTCATATTTTCTTTTCAATTCATATATTAAGGTTTCTCTAAACCTCCGAACGATTCGTTCAAGAATCGGACTGAATCGGTTCTTGTGGATCTCGAGTCATCAATTCACTGAACCAAGGGTTGCCAAGCCTGCAGTTTTACCGCGAAACCGGGCTGCTTGTACACTGGTATCTTCTTGTAAATGTCCGCGAGTTAAAGCTCTCTCCTTCTTAAGCATTTTGAATTGAAACATGTGAAAACAAACGCTATTCGGCTAGCTTTGAGTAGCTATTGTGCTGGTTTTGCCTCGCAGATCTGGCAACCCTGTCTGCGAAGCACTTCCGGAGCTGGACTTTCACGCGAGGTAACGAAACTCAACAGAAAGCAGAGCACAATCGCTCATTGCATAAGAAAGAAGCTGACACAGCGCGATGAAACACGCCTGACCGTTCAGGAGGCTTTGTGATCCCTTCAGGAGCACTGCTCAGACTGCTCAAGGGTTCTTCAAGTGTCTGAGTGATTCGCCCCACACCACAGTCCTATCCTTGTCTGACCAAACTTTAGATTGTCAGCACTAAACATTTCTGACACCTGTGGAAATATTAGAGGCGTATAACCTTTTGCTATGACAGATCATGGTCATCATGCTTTTATTATTCTGGCAACAGTTATAATACAATTTCCATAACTTATGTCCAATCAGAAACGAATGCTGTCCTTGCAGATGTCAGACGGGTTCCTGATGGAGGTGTGTGTGGACTCGGTTGAGTCAGCCGTAAACGCCGAGAGAGGAGGTACAGTCTCACACAGTAACACCGCCTCAGATTCACAGCACTGAACTAGTCCTGGGTCAGAGGTCATGTGTCGTTGACTTTCAGGTGCCTCTCGTCTTGAGCTGTGCTGTAACCTGCTGGAGGGAGGACTGACGCCCAGCACAGGTCACTCCAAAATACCTTTATCATATCATTAACGTGCATAAACCTTGCTCCCACTTTTTATCAGGTGGCCCTCATTTTGTACAATGCACTTATTGTGTACATTCATGTTTTTACATTGTACTGATTTTAAACACATCTTTATGTAGTTATGTATCCCCGTATGCACAAAACAATAACACAGTAAGTACATTGTACTTATTTTTTGATGTAGTTAAGGCCCCCTAATATAACATGCGACCTACATTATGACCGGATTATGACCAAGCTATCAGGATTTCTTAAGCTGTTCTTATGAATGAGTGTTGCAGACTTCATACAGGGTTTGGTCTTTCACAGGTTTGTTGTCACCACACACCCAGCGTTGGAGAAATCACAAATTCATGTGTGTTTTACGTTTTGAAAATTCAAAGTTTTGAGAATGTAGATGAAAAATAAATTAACTGAGGATGATAATATAGTATAATATTATATAAAAGGTCAAATATCGTCTTTTTTTAAACACAATGTGAGGTTTTCTGCATCCCAGCATTCAACAGAGCAGCAAACTCTTAGCAGTGTCCAGCGTCAGGTCCACTGGACAGATCTTTGCTCTTCAGGTCTGTTGCAGGTGGTCAAAGAGAATGTGAGGATCCCGGTGTATGCCATGATCCGGCCCCGCGCCGGGGACTTTCTGTACTCGGACTGGGAGGTGGAGGTGATGAAGAGAGACATGGAGCAGATGAAGATTCACAGAGCAGACGGGCTGGTGTTTGGAGCGCTGACAGAGGACGGCCGTGTAGATACGGAGCTCTGCATGGAGCTACTGGGTAAAACCTGTATAGTTAAGATGTATTAGAACTTCAAACCATTCATTTCCACATCCAGAACCCATAAAAACATCATTTGTGGGTTTGAAAGTGGTTAAAGTGGTTAAAGTGTAACCAAAACATCACTGTATGAATCTGAGCATATCTGATATTAGCGGTGCTGCTGGAGATGTTCTTTCTGTTTTCTCTACAGCGGCCAGTCGACCTTTACCAGTCACGTTTCACCGAGGTAAAGCAAGGTGTTTGTTTGAACACGCTGACAGCTCCTCCTCTGAAGTGTGTTTCTCAGCTCCTCTCTCCGTGTCCTCTCAGCGTTCGATATGGTCCACGATCCGGCGGTTGCGTTAGAAGCTCTGATCTCGCTGGGCTTCGAGAGGATTCTGACCAGTGGTTGTGACAGCTCTGCGCTGGAAGGCTTGCCCGTGATTAAACGTCTGGTGGAGCAGGTGAGACAGATGCACACCGCAGGGTTTAGTTCAGTTACTCTAGAGGCCTTCATAGGTCAGCTCCTGACTCTTTAATTGTCATTTTTTTCATTACGTCGTGATATTTTTTTCCATCCAGATTGTTTGATGAAGTCCAGAGAAATGAAAATCTGATTACAGTGAAGTATTTTCTCCAGGACTTGTGTGACATGTTTTGTGACTATGATTATTAACCAAAATAAATCTATATTTTATATTACACTGAGCAAAGAAACTCGTACTGCTTTGGAAAATGTGTTTATTATGAGTAAATGATGACAGAGGTTTCATCTGTTACAGTCTGTGTGAAGTCAGTATTAAGTGTGTGTTCTGAGTTTGTCACACCACAGAAAAAACACTAAAGATTTCTGATATTAATCTGACTGCATCAGCGATCAGCCCCAGCCCAAACACTGGCATAACACTTTGTTAGTTTTACATTTTTAGCTATTTTGTCTTCTGCGTAAAACCTTTATAAAACTAACAAAGTAACATGTTATGCCAGTGTTTTGTCTGGCGCTGATCGCTGATGCAGTCCGATTAATATCAGAAATCTTTAGTGTTTTTTTGAAATAAAAATAAGCTTCTGTTTATAATATTCCATCATTACACCTCAGTTGTCTTGTTATAGATTAGGAGTTGTATTTTATATGTACAGATGACGACGTTTAATACACTGCTGCATATAAAGGGAACACTGAAATAACACATCCTAGATCTGAATGAATGAAATATTCTTATTGAATACTTTGTTCTTTACATATGTGCTGAAAATCACACAAAAAGTATCAATGGAAATCTGGAACCAGTATTTGATCAAGTAATGTCGTCATCTGCCTCGACATTTGGAATTGATGTTACTGATCTGACAAAATTTAATAACTTATAATCCACCACAATGAGAAATCACAGGAAATCCAAACATCAGTCAGCTGAGGAAAGCTGTCCATCACTGCATTCACATAAATGAAGTCAATTGTGTTGAACTTTTCTAAAAAAAAAAAATCCCTTTACCTAAAATACAAATTAGGACATGCAAAAAGTATTTCAGATAGCATCTCAACATAAAACAAACACCCCAACAACCACTTGGTCAGAATCCATTAATAAGTTTGCATTGCACACATAAATATCAAAAATCAGATGAATGGTGTACTCAATCACTGTTAAGGTTCGGTAACTTTGTCCCTAATTAAAATGAGCTTCAGTTATATTGTTTAGCATAAGTTGTGATAAATAGATATTTTGACTGGTCCAATTAGCTAAGCAATAATAATGTTTTCTCTCTTTACACCAATAGGCAAAGGGCAGAATTGTAATAATGCCAGGTATGTGGGTTCCTCAGTGAATATATCAGCACATGTCGAGGTCAAGCATGAGTCTGTATAATGCTTGTGTTGTACAGGAGGTGGAATCACTGAGAGGAACCTTCAGAGGATTCTAGAAGCTTCTGGATCTCAGGAGTTCCACTGTTCTGCTCGCTCCAGCAAGGACTCCACCATGAAGTTTAGGTGGGTGTTAATTATATTATTAAATAATGCCAATTTAGCTCAACCAATTACCAAGCGATGCTTCATTTTGCTCTGAATAATTTTTGCTCTCACATTTTTAGCACTTTTACTCATAGTCCACTGTATAAACAGTTTTGGGTATAATATGTCACAGTTTACTATATTTTGCTATCCATGAACTATAGTGTTCTGCACCTACTAGTAAAAAACATCACATAGAATTAAAGGCTAGAATTAAAAGTTTCAATATAAGTTTCAGTTTATTTGAAAGCTTTTATGCAAGTATTTATGTTTATGCTTTCTTCTATAGGAATTCTAGCGTGAGTATGGGAGGCTCTCTAGCCGTGCCAGAATATGCTGTAAAAGTGGCTGATGTGACGAAAGTACGTACACTGAATGCCATTGCGAAGAACATACTCTAGGATACACGGAGCTTTGTTTAGATCTACAGAAATCAATGAGACCTGTACAGCAGCACAAGAGGGACAAACTTGTAATTTCTCAGTTTGTAATATATTTGTGTTATAGAATCTACTCTATAACAGTTTACATTGAAGTTGGAACAAAGTTAAAAATTTGAAATATGTCAAGATCAACAGTACAGTGTCATGTAGTATCCTCCCATTCTCTTGATCCATGACATATGTTCATAACACTGTCTCTTGTCATCTTTTCTCAGTCTGTTTAATTAATAAAAAAAAATATATATAAAAAAAGCCAGCTGAGTAATGAACTTTTATGTAATTCTGTGTTATTTGTTTTGAACTTGTAATGTAATTGTAACGAATGTCCACTGGAGTAGATCCAAAAATCTAAATATAATGCAAACAGGGACTTGACCTGAAAAGACTTAACATGAACAGACAAAACCTCAAGATAAAACACATGGAAACAGAACCCTAAAATAGACCTTACATATTCCCCCTCAAAAAAGGTGGCTCCAGGTGCCTAAACTACCCAAAACAGTCCAGGAGAGTGATGGAGCAGAGGTGGAATGGGGGGAGAGATGGAGGGCCAGGCCCATGCAGGGGAACAAGGTCAGAATGGCAGGGCAGTAGAGAACCCGGGCTGTGTAGCAGAAGCAGACTGTGGAACAATGGAGAACCTGGGCCGTGAAGCATTGGCCGACAGTGGAGGAATGTTGGACCAGTGCCATGGAGCAGAAGCAGTGGAACATACAGCCATGGCAGTACTGGCAGAACAGGACAACAGAAAGGTGGTGCTGGAAGAGCAAGAGGCCTTGGTGGAGCAGAAACATAGACAGACCACTTGGCTGTGACAGAGCAAGGCAAAGAGTAGAGTTCTTGGACAGCCATGGCTGTGACAGGGCAGACTGTGAGTTTGTGAACTGTCATCTGCCATCTTGGCCGGGAAAGCAGGCATGGCAAGCTTGATGTGCTCAGAATCTAAAACAGCAGCCATGACATGAGTAGGCCCTGGGATAGCAAACAAGACATTATAGCAGACTCTTGCTTGTCAGATATGATGTGATCAATCTTTGACTGGGTAGTCATGACATGAGTAAACTTTGACTGGCATTATGAGAGCAAGCCTTGGAGCAGCAGGCATAATGTGAGCAGGCATTGGTGTAGCAGACATTAGTGGGGTCTGGCTGGTTAGATACTGGAGGATTGTTGCATTTCTCATCTGCAACCCCGACAATACGAGGTGAACCAGACGACCAAAAATCCAAGGTCTAAAAATATTGGGACATCGACACAAGTCTAACATTTTTGGCTGTATACACCACCACAACAGATTTGAAATGAAACATACAAGATGTGATTTAACTGCAGACTGTCAGCTTTATTTAAGGGCATTTCCAAATCAGGTAAACAATGTAGGAATTACAACAGTTAGCATATGTGCCTCCCACTTAAGATACCAAAAGTAATGGGACAGAATGATAATCATAAGCCAAACTTTCATTTTTTTATACTTTGTTGCAAATCCTGTGCAGTCAATTACAGCCTAAAGGCTGGAACACATAGACATCTACAGACGCTGGGTTTCATCCCTGGTGATGCTCTGCCAGGACTCTACTGCAGCTGTTTTCAGTTCCTGCTTGTTCTTGAGGCATTTTCCCCTCAGTTTTGTCTTCAGCAAGTGAAATGCATGCTCAATCAGATTCAGGTGAGGTGATGAACTTGGCCATTGCATAACATTCCACTTCTGTCTCCTAAAAAACTCTTTGGTTGCTTTTGCAGTATGCTTTGGGTGATTGTCCATCTGCTCTGTGAAGCGCTGTCCAATGAATTCTGAAGCATTTGGCTGAATATGAGCAGATAATATTGCCCGAAACACTTTAGAGTTTATCCTTCTGCTTTTGTCAGCAGTCACATCATCAATAAATACAACAGAACTAGTTCCATTTGGCAGCCATACATGCCCACGCCATGACACTACCACCACCATACTTCACTGATGAGGTGGTATGCTTAGGATCATGAGTTTCCTTCTCCATACTCCAATATCGTTTGGCAAACTCTAATCTGGACTTCCTGTTTTTGAGGCTCACCAATGGTTTAGATCTTGTGGTGAACCCCCTGTGTTCTCTCTGGAGAAGTCTTCTTTTGATTTTTGACTTTGATACACATACACCTACCTACTGGAGAGTGTTATTGATCTGGCCAACTGTTGTAAAGGGTGTTTTCTTCACTGGGAAAAGAATTCTTCGTTCACAGTTGTTTTATCTGGTTTTCCGGTTCTTTTGGTGTTGCTGAGCGTACCAGGGCATTCCTTCTTTTTAAGAATGTTCCAAACAGTTGTTTTGGCCACACCTAATGTTTTTGCCATCTCTCTGATGGGTTTGATTTGTTTTTTTCAGCCTAATGATGGCTTGCTGATAGTGGCAGCTCTTTGGATCTTATCTTGAGAGTTGACAGCAACAGATTCCAAATGCAAATGGCAAACTTGAAATTAACTCTGGACCTTTTATCTGCTCATTGTAATTGGGATAATGAGGGAATAACACACACCTGGCCATGGAACAGCCGAGAAGCCAAATGTCCCATTACTTTTGGTCCCTTAACAAGTGGGAGGCACATATGCAAACTGTTGTAATTCCTACATGGTTCACCTGATTTGTAAATACCCTTAAATTAAAGCTGACAGTCTGCAGTTAAAGCACATCTCATTCATTTTATTTCAAATCCATTGTGGTGGTGTATAGAGCCAAAAATGTTAGAATTGTGCTGATGTCCCAATATTTATGGACCACACTGTATATCGTTACAGCAACCTATTAATAAAAGCCACAAAATGATGCAAGCCACAAAAGTCCTCCACATAACCCTCTATAGCCCTGTTACCTTGACAACGGCAGGGGAGGCGTGAAACTGCTATTGCCGGTAGAGGGTGGCACAGATTTTTTGGCTACTTCAGACGTCCCAGAAATGTTGGTGAGCACAACTGAAGTATCATTTTTCGACAGTAGTCGTTGCAGCATAGTGTTCTCACTTTCTCTTATATGAGCACCATTAATTGTTATGGTTGTGTGCAGCATTAGTGGAAGTGCCTTAGCATGGTTCAAATCATATTTATCTGACCGCTATCAGTTTGAAGCAGTGAATGTGGACGTATCATATCGATCACAAGTGCAGTATGGAGTACCTCAGGGCTCAGTACTAGGGCCGTTACTTTTTACGCTTT
>JAUMHI010000054.1:2097504-2114089 GCA_032359435.1 Enteromius unitaeniatus | reverse complement strand
TTGAGTAAACATAGCTTCTCGACAAAAAGCACCATCTATGTTTAGTTAAAACTAGAACTGCCAGATCCTTAAATATAGAAAATTATAAAACAGCGAGTTTGACTGTTAAACGGGTACAAGAGTAAAAGAGTAAAATCACTCTTTGTGTATATATAGCGAAAAGAAACACTGGACTAATATTACGAAATACAAAATTATAGTGCAGTTACATTTTTAACAGACCAAGATATCCCACTGATATTGCTATTATTTTAAAGTTTCACTCCAAACCACACTTGTCCCTTAATGTTTTGACATCTTTAAGTTCACTTCAACATTGCCTTTTTTAGCTGATTGTATGGCTGACTCCCCAAACCCCTCAGAGGGTATCACGCTCTCTACAGAAGCTTGAGAAACTACATTTTCAACACATCAATAAATGATAATAATAATAATAATAATAATAATACCAATGAATGTGAAATGCTACCCTCATTGTTGTCAGGTACCTCACATGGATACCTTGCTTCACGGCCAAACATCAAGTAGTAAGGAGAGTATTTTGTTTTGCATTCATTTGTTTTTTCGCACAGAGACCTCCAAGTAGTCAGCCCAATTCTGTGGCTGCTTTCCCACCAGCTTACTCAGTGACCTTTAAATGTGAGAAGAGCCATCAGTGATGAAACATTCTCCATTTATGCTGTATTAAAAAAAAAATAAATAAATTAAAAAAAGCTAAATGTGAATGCGAGGGACAAGAGAATGGTATATTCCTTACCTTTGGATTATACCATTAAGTTTTTCAACCAGCCCATTTGTCTGTGGATAGTATGGTGCACAAAAACTTTTTCGATTCCCAGGTACTGACAAACTCCCATATTGATCTGCATATAAACATTAAGAAATATAATATCTTTCCCAATTTCTTAAATAAATCAATTAAAAACAGCTAACTTAAGAAGTATAACCCTAACCTGGTTTACGAATTCTGTGTCTTGGTCAGTTAACAACCTTTTTGGTGCACCAAATTTATAAGTAAAAGTTTTGCCAATAACTTTTGAGAGGATCACTGAACGAGTAATCACACACGGCTGGCAGCCCGTTTACCTATCAAATCTCTCCCCTTCACTATAAATTCTCCCAGCTTTCATTTCCCCGCTTCTCGCTTTTCATGCACCCCTCCTCCTCCTTTAAATTCACGGCTTGCCGGGGGGGCAGACGGTGAACGAGCCGAACGTCGAACTCTTGCCCACACTAGTGTTCTATCAATTAGGGTTTGGAGTTCGCCGCTCTCCCGGCTTGCTCCCCAGACAGCGTGCCAAATTTGCCAACCTGTGATCTCCTCTACACTTTTACTTTTTAGTGGAAAAGCCTCACACCACTTTGTAAAATAGTCTATCATGACACATATATACTGATAGCCATTTTTGGTTGGTGTGAGCTTTCCCACTAAATCCATTCCAACAATTTCCCACGGTTCAGCCACCTGAGGAAATAAACTTATTTAATGTGGTTGGTTTTTAAAAAAGTAGAAAATAATATAACCATTCCATTTATATGAATGTACCTCAATAGGTGTATAATCAGCTTTGTTCTTTATTTCGGTTTTCTTGGCCTGGCAGGCTGCACAGTGCATGACCTAACAGAGATAGCAATTTGAACAGTGCTAGAATGTATTCATATTTGAGAAAGTAATCATGACATTTCTGCCTACCCAATTCCTGATATCAACAGTCATAGAAGGCCAATAAAATCGTTTGCTGATGGCATCTGTGGTTTTTCAATGCCACATTGCATGGGCACTAATTGCATTTGTGTGGAATTTGTGTGGAACTCCTCTTTGGCCTCCGCTTTATTTAAAACTTTGGACAAACCACCCTCTCCATGTCTTCTTATATAGTATAATGCTTCATCTAAAAGTAGTACATTTGGTCATTAAGCTATCTTAGACCACAAGACTCACCCAACCAAGAAAGACAAAGTGCTATCCCCAATTAAGCCTAACTCACCTTTAATCATGAAGTCCTGGAAACCTTCTGTGAGATCGCTCTCTGTTCTGCCTTCCTCGCTGCCTGCCTGAGTCTCCTCAATCTCTGAACGTCACAACCTCATCTCAAACACTGAGTATTTCTCTTAAGCCCTTTGTGAGAAAGGTTTGCTATTGGACTATACTATGTTGATAGTTACTTACCTCAGTTACTCACCTGCAACGAGCTACTTAACTGTGATGTCTTCCTTCAGTTTGTTTGTTAATGGAGCTGTTTGAGTTATCTTACCTGAAAGACTTACCTGAGTTACATACCTGCATCGCTCCTGTGTGTTCATTACCAGCCTGTTGCAAAATAAATATACTCACCTTTGAAACTTATCTTTCTGTTTCTGTCTGGTGACTGAGCGTGACATAATGCTCCATATTTCTTTAAATGGAACAACAACTGAAAAGTAGTTTCATCCATTGCTTCAATTCAACAGAAATTTAGTAGTAGAGGGCCAGCTTATATTATATAACTCAACACCACAGTTGATTTAGGCTTCATTAAGTCTTTAATTAATGTTATAATTGCTCCCAAAGTACAGGAACAGACAGTGAAAGTCACACATTATAATATCTGTATATTTTCCTTTGGTTTGACCTATCGTAATAATCTGTTTCTCAACCACCATTTGCATTAGCAGTATTATTCAGCTTTTAACATGACTGTGTATTTATTTAAATAAACACATTTACCCAAACATTAAAAACGTTAAGCACTGTAAGCGTAACTTAAGATTCAAAACCTAGCAGTTTCTTGCAAACATGTTTATTTAAATATGCAGTTAGTTACATCCGCGTTTCATTTTATTCATTCTTGTTAAAGTTGTAAAATAAAAAAAAGCTTTTGAAACAACATTTTGTAGTTTATTATACAGCACTACATTCATTCAAGAAGATGTTAATACAAGTCAATGATGTGTGAAAGTATAAATATTGATCATCGTTAGCAATTAAACTATTTGAATGTCAGGAATGCCTTAATTGGTGATTTTATTTTATGCCCAATGATTGCAAAACATATTAGCTTAGAAATTTCACTTTCAGCTTTATTACTGCATATGAAAAAAAAATCCACCAAACAGCAGATTCCATTTCATTCGATTGTTTGCGGTTCTACAAAGCCACGCCCATAGCGGAGTGAACATATGCATATTCATATAAACCCCGCCCACTGGAACAGTTTTTCACAGGAACTGAATATTACACAACACCGGAGAGCTCAGTATGTGAAAAGTGATGCTAATGTCCGTTGAATGTGAATATAAGACTAAATGTAAGCAGTTATATTATAGAGCGATCGTGTCTCTTTAGAGCACATGGAGGAAACTACGCGATTCATGAGGATTATAGGCAATGTTTTCACAGAACTTTTGAAACGTGAACATATTGGGTGAATCATCTTTCATCGGAGACACAAGATTTTCTTGAAGATGAACAAAAGTCTTATTGGAGATTTTGAAGCATCTTAAGGGTGAGTGATGACATTAATTAGAAAATATAGGCCTAGCGGTGTAATCTTTTTTTTTCTTTTTACCAGAAACCTCACTGTAACTTCAGGGAAAATTTGTGTTTAATAACATTATTGTATATTTATGAATTAGATCATGGAGGTAGTTTGGTCAATCTTGGAAGAATAATTCAAGGAATATGTCCATTCCAGGTAGATAATGTGTGCTTCCTTTTCTATTATCAGCATACTTTAATATGCACTGGTTGCTTGAATAATTTATCAAAAATATGTGAGTTTGTATTTGTATTTTTGTTGTGTGTAAGTGTGAAAGTGATGTTGTTGGGCTATCCAATCTTATGTTCAGAGTAACTCAGAGTGCTGTAACAGTGAGGACACACAAGAGGATGAGAAAGTCACTCATATCAGGCTTGATGAGGAGATTGTCAAAAGGTAAACAGATGTCAACAAATAATTCTAATAAATATCAATGCAAATTATAATAAATATTCAATAATGGATGCTAAATGTTTTTGTCTAATTTTATATCAATTATTCTTTTCTTTCACAGATCCACTCAAACTCAAAGAAGTGACCTCATCCCACCGGCTCCCTCTTGGTCAGTCATCACTTCCCTAATGCACAGCTCCACCAGTGATGCTCAGCTCCATCGGCCCTCCGCCTGTGCTTTCAGACCAGCTCTGTCTCTAACGCTCAGACCCCAAATTTCAGCAGCAACATCTATATCTTGACTCCTTCCTCGACTCTGCTGTGGGTTGTCAGCTCTGGGTCTGTGCCATGTGCCAAACACCAGGGGCCTCGTATCAACGCTGTGTTCGCTCAAAAACTGTGCATATGCCAGATTTCAGGCTCACGTTCAGATTTACTAACAATGAAATTAACGTGAGAATGTGCGTTGGTTCACGTCAACTCCATGTCTGGTGTACGTCTATTTCTTGTGTTTGTTTTATGTCCGTTGGCGACTCCTAGAGGCAATTGTTTTAAATCGCACACTACAAAGTATCGCACCAACACATAAGAACATTGCTATTAATTTAGAATTGATAAAATGGGTTTATTGACATTGACAAATATTTTTATACCAATGATGTGACTTAGAACATGTGACTTTCGTTAGATTTTTCCGAAGCGGAGTCATTACCATATATTTATACGGGGGAGGAGGCAGGGAGGGGTTTAGCGCTCAATTTCACGTTAATTCAGACGTACACAGAGAATAGGCGTGTGTTTCCGCATACGCAGTGTTTCATACATCTGAATGTTTCTGTGAGTACGCACATTTCCAGCTTTGACCGTACACAATGTTTTAGTAATAATTCTACGCAAGTCTTTGTACATGAGGCCCCTGAACTTTTCTGGAGAGCATGGAAAACAAACACCAAAAGCCATGTAGTGAAACTATGCTACCTGGTGTTGTAGTCAAGACATATGCTGCTTTGTTATGTTTTAAAGCATAGCAGCTGGTTTAAGCTAGTTTAAGGTGGTTATGAGTTGCTCATGGCCAGCTCAAATCAGCTGTCATGCTTCAAAACGTAACAAACCAGAATAGCCAGTTGTGGTCTTGACCGGTCTTGAAACAAAAGTCCTCTTTGTCCTAGACTAAGATCAGACTGAGTAGAAAAAGCCATGTCTTCCACACAGTGCTGAGAACTAGCCTGAAGCATTTGCTGCTATCGAAAGTGATGTGATGTGTGAACATAAATGTGAAGCTATCTGAAACCAGAGTAAAGGCCTCCATGCACACAATGACATAAATTATAAATGAAGTGTGAGAAATTATGTTATTATCATGTAATTAGATTTTTAACAAAAAATGGCATGTTAATAACATGGAGGCATCTGGCTCTTCAGGTGGGGTAAAATGCGCCTCAGTCTGATAAAGATATTTGCTTTGCAGCTGGTTTTAGCTTAAAATGATAAAAGATTAAAAAGAAAATAATTATGAATTATAAAAGCTTGTTTAAAAATAGTTAGCTGATGTTAACTGGCTAGCTAACTTGATACCTGATGCTAACTTGAGGTAATTTTTTTTTATATAAAATCCAAATATTTTTATTTAACCAACAGAGTAATTAAAGGATTAGTTCACCCCAAAATGAAAGTTCTGTGATTAATTACTCACCCTCATGTGCTTCCGAACCCATCAGACCTTCGTTCTTCTTCTGAAAACAAATGAAGATATTTTTGATGATATCAGAGAGCTATCTGACCCTCCATAGACAGCAGCACAACTGAAATGATCCTCTCTAACATGCCGGAATCGCCTAAAATGTCATTTCTTGCAGCTTGACAGTAGCACAGGTTGAAGTGAAAGTCACGTTTGTTGTATTGACGGAAGTGAGAGGGAGAGGGTGAGTTTTCAAGAGTGACGCTATTACTGCGCCGAGGTCGAAGTGCTGCGAAGTGCTCTACCACCATACCTTATAGTTCTCATCTTTTATCTGCTTAACTAGTCATGTATCAGTCTTTAACAGACATCAAACATGCCTGTTTGTTACCAAAGGAATAGTGGCGCATAGTGAAATATGGAAAAACGGTGGAGTTTTCCTTAAATGTCTCGTTATTATATGCTACTAATATCAAATATTAGGTAATATAAAGGCAAACACCACTTGCAATATAATGGAATAAGTATTGTTAAATGTATATGCAGTGAATAAATAATGCAAAATATACTGCTTGTTGCCCTGAATTTTAGTCCAAAGAAAATCTGTTTGCTTTAACGTTGTGTGTCTGGTGTTGATGAATACATGCTTTAAATGTGTCGTAGCTTGGAATATTTAGTATGTATACTCCTTATATCAGTTTGTGTTGGAGGTTTGAGGAAAAACATAAATAAATGAAGTAAAAAAACAATGTTGTGAGACCAAGATGGGCTGCTGGGAAGGGGACATTTTGTTAACTCAGGCCTGTCTCTAAAGCATGTTCAGAAGGACACCAAGACACATACATGTTGTCGAGCAACAGAAAACTCTGATTTCATCCAAAATATCTTTGTTTGTGTTGCAAAGATGAACAAAATGTCTTTTAGGTTTGGAACAGCATGAAGGTGTGTAATTAATGGCAGCATTTTCATTTTTGTGTGAACTAACCCTTTAAGCCAATATTCACTCTCAGATCCAATCATTTGTCAGCTCATGTATTCAAAGCCAAACTCACATACTGTGTGGAGACACACTAATAACACTACACTTCTTGATTGCTGTTTAATGACCTTGTGATTTGGAACATATATCTTCAGAATATCTTTTCTGTGTTTAACAATAGACAAGACCAACGTAGAAGACTGGGACGACATGAAGGCGAGTAAATGTTTATGGAATTAACATTTTTGGGTAAACAATCCCTTTAAAACTAAACACAGATGAAATTATGAAACAGTAATCCTGCCTAAAGTATTTGAAATAAAAATCTTCACCGAAAATTCAGTGGTTCAAATACAGTAGGACAGAGCGCACATCCGGGAACTGCAGGAAAAGCAGTAGATTACTGATCCAAGAAGCCCTCTGCTATTAGACGTCTTCACCAGCGGGTGGTGCTCGCGGCTTTGAGTGTGAACGTCTTCAACAGGTCTTTACAAACCACGTGTGCAAACACACCAAGTGTTTGTTGTTGGATATTATTGTAGGGCTGCGCTGTCAATCGAAATAATTTATGCCCCCTTTCTATCAGTGTTTCACTCCATAAAAGCCAACTCTCACGTGTAAATTGGTAAAATCGTGTAACCTGTGCGCCTAAACAGTCAAATGCACGCATAATTAGTGATTATTCATGTAAATCCTCATTAGTTATGTACAATAATAAAAGACTGAAAATACATGTGTAACAAATTGGATCTGTGCGGCTCAATAAAGTGAGTGCTTTTTACTGGGTGCTTCATACAAAATTCCTTCCTGCTCTGGAACCGTGGATTGCACAGACCTCAGGAAGAGCAGGGCCACAGTGATGTTGCTAGGGCACCATTCGGTTTTTTTCGACATACATAATTTGAATCTGTTGGGTGGCTGGTGCATTACAAGTAAACAAATGCAATGAGAGACAAAAATATTACTTCCAAGCATACCGTCCCCACGAATATGACACATATGATTTCTGCTAATAATCTCTAATATATTTGTAGTGTATTAAAAAAGGATTGAAAGCTACAGTGTACCCCAAAGGAATACCGACTGGGTGTGTGAAATGTTAAGATCAAAAAAGTTTTCCTTTTCAGTCTGTTCATAAATGTCATAATCTTGATATTAAGCTGTTTCAATGAGTCCTTAAAATTTACTTCTCAGTAAGTGTTTGTCAGACTGTTTTGGTGACCTGGCAACCATTTGCATGTGCAGTAGACTCTCATTTATATTATATTTATTATTCTCATAATATTTAGACTTTATTCTTGTAGTATTTTTACTTTATTATCAAAACATTTTGACTTTATCCTTGTTATATTTCAACTTTATTCTCATAGTATATTGACTTAATTTTTTTTTTCTTTTTTCTTTTTTACATGGCACTAAACGCCAGTGTACATTTTATACTTAACAATGTGGAAATTTAATTCTCAGACTGTTTATTCTTTTTCTATCCCTGAACCTAAAACAAGCAAACTGAATTCTTGTTTTTCATTACTTTTTTTCTGCAGTAGAAAAACTTTTGCCATTATTTAATTTTTCTTCTTTCAATGTTAAAAATAATAATAATAGAATTTCATACAACCTACATAGACATTGGTTTGATCTCCAGATCGACATAAAGATAATGCAGAGGACGTTCCGGAAGAGAATCCAGCAGAGAGAGAAAGATCTTCAGCAGCTGAGAGAGGCTGCAGAGTCTTATAAGGTGAGTTTGAGAAGTCTTGGTTAGGATTCTCCTCTTTCAGTCCCTCTGGAGCCACCGTTTGTTGTTTTGTGTGTCCTAACAGAGCTCTGCTCAGACAGCAGTGGATGAAAGTGAGCAGAACTTCTCTGAGCTCATCTGCTCCATTGAGAAATGCCGTTCTGAGTTTAAACAGCGGATCAGAGATCAGGAACAGTCTGCACTTAGTCGAGCTGAAGGAGGACTGGAGCAACTGGAGCAGGAGATCAATGATCTAAGGAGGAGAGACACTGAGCTGGAGCAGCTTTCACACACACAGGATTACACTACGTTCCTGAAGGTACAGTAACAAAGGTCTACTGGACCTCAGCGAGATCCTCCATGAACAGGATTTGTCTTAGGAAACAGTTCTCTGTTTCTTCTGTAAGATGAAATTAGTTTAACCAGCACTTCAATCTAATGAAGATCTACAGGACTACTAGAAAGTTACATGTAGGTGAGTTTGATCTAGGTTTGAAGCTGAACTATGCACTGTCGCAGTTCCTAAAAGCCTTGCGAGTAGATTGTACAGTTATTGCTACCAATTGTCTCTAGGAAGATTTGAACAGTTGAAACTTAAGATTCCACTCTCTCCTGCTAAAATACCCACACCACGCATTCTGCCCACATTACCCGAATTTTGTTCGACCTCCTTTGGTTTTTAGTCATTTAAAGTATGCACAGAGTCTGGAGCACCAAACCAGTCACAAATAGCACATGTATACTGTATTTGTAGCATTATCCAGTCCCTCCTTTCTTAGAATGTGGATGATCTGGGCCCAGTCTGGTCAGGACAGCGAAGGAAGCTTGGCAGCGGATGCAGTGTCTCGTGCCCTTCTCAGAGAACATTTGTTTCGCAAGTAACCCGAGACTCTCTTTTTCTTTGGTTCACTTCGACGCTGCGTAGCTGACGGAGTGGGAATGATTTACCACACACACCAAGCAATACTGTGTCTGACTGGCCCATGAGACCCGAACATTAACGCAGTTTGTTCAAACAGAAAGAACCTGAGAACCAGGAGCCATGCTAACATCAAGGTTATCAAACCTAACAAAAGTATGGGGAGAGGACCTGCATGCCTCTATACAAATGTCCTGATGATGAAGTGAGAGTGCCCCAGGAACGGAAGAAAATGCAGAAGCTGACTCACGTGCACACTGAGGCATAAACTGTTTGAATGCAGCTGATTGTGCTTTGGCTCTCCTGAACTTGTCAACTACGGTATTGACCGCCTTGCCAAACAAACGCCTTGCCTTGAGAACGTCGGACGAAACGGTTCTAAAATCCTCCGTCAGATTCCACAGTGTATAAAATGCCCTCCAAAATTCTTAAGGCTTAAATTTCCTCAGTGTTTACACACAGAAATGCCAAAAATAGTGTTGTGTACATGGGCAATGCCGATGCATTTGATGCACTTACTGTGCCCATCGTTGCTGAGAGCTGAGAGCACGGCGGCGGACAACGACAAAAGTCCATTCCAATCATCCACATACTACGCAAGAAGGGACTTTGCGCCATCAGCCAATCAATTGGCGTGATTCTATATAGGTGTTTCCCACTTCGACAGGATCAAAATCCTATGAAAGAAAACATTTTTCATTTTCATGTTTTTTTAACATTTTTCAAAAAAGATTTTTAGTAAATATCCAACCATATATACATTAAAACTGAATTTTTGAATAGTAATATGCAAAGCTAAGAACTAACAACTTTAAAGGCGATTTATTTTTCACTTACAGTAGGTTTCAGATTTTCAAATAGTTGTATCTCAGCCAAATATTATCTTATATTTCTCAATTTCAATAAATTATTATCCTTATGACTGGTTTTGTGGTCCAGGGTCACAAAATTATGCAACATGGTGATGCAAGAGTGACCCCACCATACACGGTCCAGATCCTCCTGACAGCAGGTGGACTATGACATTGTGGGCACTGGCACACACCATCTACACTACACCAGGTAGCAATGGCTGAACGATAAAGCTAATGTTAGCCCATTTTTGCTGTAAAAAAAGAAAAGAACAGAATAATCAAAAAATATCTGTGGGACATGCTCCCAAATCTTTTAGTAATTTCCAATTTTGAATAATTGTTGCTATACGTTTTATCATTCAGATTTGAGTTAATGAGAATTGATTTTTGTGTTCTGTAGAGTTTTCAGGCTCTTCCACCGCCTCCTCAATCAACAGAAGTACCCAACATTCCCTTCACTTCTCTCTTCTCTTTTGATGGCCTGAGAGAATCTGTCCGTCAGCTGAGAGACAAACTGGAGGATTTCTGCAAAGAGGAGCTCAAAAAGATCTCAGAAAGAGGTTAATTCCTTGAGATTCATCTTCTCTTAGAAATAGGTCCTAGATCATCTAATATCATGTAGAACTACTAGAAATGTCTCAGGAATGGCTGCAGTGATCATTTTCTCTTGACTTGAGAATCACACTGTTCATGTCTGTTGATTTCCACAGTCACGTTTACCAACCTTGTTTCTAGGACCAGAAACGACCTCCTTCAATGTAAGTCACTAAAGCTGTTTTTACAACACCAAAGACTTTGTTGATGAATGACATTATTCTTTGCACAATGAGTCACATATGGGCATTACTAGTGCTGTCACTGTAATATTATTGGTTGAATGCTCATGTAAACATATTTTTAGAAAATGCAATAACACATGATATAAACTGCTGGTAAAACTAAGATTTCTTTCTAAAGTTGTGTTCATCATACATTGGATAAAAATGCCATCGCTATTTTTTTTTATATTGGGTCTGTTAATATACACTACCAATTATTGGTTGTCAGTTCTGTTGCCAGTTGTTTCATGGTCAATCAATCAATCACTTTTATTTATATAGAACTTTTAACAATACAGATTGTAGCAAAGCACTGAACATTATCAAATAGGAGAACATGGTGCTGGAAGACACTATGTATTTCTGGGGATTTGAACAGGGCTTAAGAAACAAATGTTCTTTAGAAGGTTAAAGAGAAGAGTGAAACTGAATGATGTAAACAATGATTTGCTCAGGATATCTGGTCATCTGTACTGAGATAAAAAATCCAACAGATTTGTAATCCTTAATTCTGATGTGTTTTATGTCCATTAGATTACCGTCAACTCACGCTGGATCTGAACACGGTGCATCAGTACATTAGTCTGTCTGAGAACAACAGAGCGATTGCTTTAAATAATTTCATACAGCCATACCCCGATCACCCAGAGAGATTTGAAAGTTGTTATCAGGTGTTGTGTAGAGAGAGTGTGAGTGGACGATGTTACTGGGAGATTGAGTGGAGTGGGAGTGTGTTTATAGCAGTGTCATATAAGAGCATCGGGAGGAAGTTTTGCACTGATTCTGATTTTGGAATTAATAATCAGTCCTGGTGTTTTCGCTACTCTCCCAGACATAGAGTATTTCGACACAATAACATATATACTGAGCTCCCTGAGAAGCCCATCAGCAGTAGAATAGGAGTGTATGTGGATCACAGCGCAGGAACTCTATCCTTCTACAGCGTCTCTGACACAATGAGCCTCTTCCACACAGTCCAGACCACATTCACGTATCCGCTCTATCCTGGCTTCGTGATAGATTATGACTCATCATTGAAACTGTGTTGATGAATCAAAATAGACTGATGAGATTTTGAGAGTTTGAGCTGCTTGGTAAATCAGTAACAGTGAGCCCAATTTAGAGGTTTGGTAACACATAATAACATAACACAAGCACCATTTAGTGCTTTTTATTTCTGTTTGCATAACTGTTAGTTAATAATGACTCGTGAAATCATCTTATCCCTGCAGTAATTATTATGTTGTCTGTTGTGCTAATCAGTTTAGAACTGCAGAACATAGATGGAAAAAGGACAAATTTAGATTTCATATAAAATCTTCACTGACTCATTATCGTCCGTCCAGAGAGCTATAAGAGCAGCTAGGAATAAATATTTCTCGAATATTCACAAAAATGAAAATAAACAAATGTTTTATTTTATTCAACTTAATTTGCCATTCTTAGTCCTTCTGTCATGAGTGCCCTCAAGCTCCACTTGAGCTTCACCTCACCTCTCTTGGACTCTTGGATTCTATCATGTACTCAAAATCCCATCATGCACTGCAGGTGAGGTGATGCGAGTGCCCTCTTGTGGAGCTTGAGGGCCCTCACGACACCTTTAGCTCACATTTTTCTAGAGACATCCTTAAAATGATATGTATATAACTACACTACTACTACACTATTACTACAGTACTCACAATTTTAAAACTTCCTATTAATGCATTAATAAATGGAAATAATTTTTTACTTCTTTTTACTGTTACTATTACTATTACTATTATTATTATTATTACTGTTATTATTAGTTTAAATATGGTTTCTGGTTACTAATTCTGTTAGACATATTTTAATCTGGATCATAGCCTCTGGAGACCCTGAATAGGAGTTTCATGTACTCAGTTTTTTTGTGTGTTTTTTTATTGTCGTTACATTGCTATAATAAAATACAATAAACAGACATGAATGAACATGCATAGGGGGAAAAAAAGATTTATATATTTTTTAATCACCAATAAATGTTTAGTTAAAACTATGTTATGATAAATGTAACTGATTGATTTGTTATACCATTTTGCTTTATGTGTGTAAAATGCCATTAAGAGAGTTCTCCCATTAAAGCAGGCTCCCCTCCAAAAGTATTGACAGTGAGGCCAATTCCTTTATTTTTGCTGTAGACTGAAAACATGTTGCTTTGACATCAAAAGATAATTATGAGACTTATTTCCAGGTATTCACATCTGGATCTGATAAAGATAACTTAGAAGATCACACCTTTTGTTTGAAAAAAGTATTTGAACAAATTGATGTAAACTAGATTAAAGTGAATAAGACTTTATATTTAGTAGCAAATCCTTTGCTTGCAGTAACTGCATCAAGCCAGTGACCCACTTACATCTCCAAACGTTTACATTCGTCTTTTGTGAGGCTTTTCCAGGCTTTCAGCACAGCCTCTTTTGGGGGTTATTTCCTTCGGCCTCTTCTTTTACTGGTAAAAGTTTGGGCTTAGGTCTGAAGATCCACGTCTTGGCGCTGATGAACTCCTTTGTTGCTTTTGGGTCATTATCTACTGCCATTCTGTGGCTTCCCTTGTTGTTTATGGAGGGTTAGGAAGCTCTCGGATTTCATCAAAAATTTCTTAATTTATTCGCTTTTGAAGCAAATTTTTTTATTTCGTTTTGAAGATGAAGACGGGTTTGGACTGACATGAGGGTGATTTTCTGTCCCTTTAGCCCTTACACTAACTCTTACAGTGCCATGTAAACAGCCCCTGAGTCTATTATTTACTTGGCTCATGTAAAAGAGGCCGGCTGGTAGGTGATGTGCAAGTAAACCTGTCCCGTCACAGCCTGCATGCCCTCACAGCCCTCTATACTCTCAATTACTGTTCCTGAGTCAGTCACAAGATCGCAATCACTGGATTACCAACACCTGTTCTCAATCACAGTCACAGTCACACTATATAATGACATATAGTCTTACCAAACAGTCAACGGCTGAGCCTAAGGTTATCTAGACATCTGTCTACCTGTCTGCTGGAATTCAATTCTCTGAAAACCTACAAGAATGAGTATCCTTACCTTTTAACTACTTACCTGTTGTGTCTTGTGAACTGCCTTAAGACATGACTTAAGTGATGTTTGCTCGAACTTGTACTTACCTGAAACTATTTTCATCAACAGAAGTTTATGCACTGTCGCTGATCATTCTGTAAAGTCATCCAGTTATACTTATCAGTGATACTTACCACATCTCAGACATTGCAAAGACTGAATATGTTCTTGTGATCAGTATTGCAACTCTACCTTGTGAAACACTGTTGTGGTGAATAAACACTGTTTTATTTAACACCCTTTCATCTCTGGTTTGTCTGAGTGTGACAGTTGCATAATTCTTGAATCTTATTTTACCTAATAATCAATTTCTCCTAAATGTGCCAAGAACCAATTTCTTGTTGAGTTTAGGGCTGCTGACCCTAATATTTGCAATAATAGCCAACAAAGAGTGTTTCATATATAAAGGGAAATAGGTAATGGCTTAAAGGTTTTGAAAATATTATGAAAATGTGATTAAATGTTAATTACATAATCTTTTTTTGTGAAAAAACTGATACCTGATCTGTACTGTATTCATTGTGGGTGGATTGGTAAAATATTTAAAGTGCCCCTATTATACCATTTTAAAGGTTGCTAATATTGTTTTATTAGTCTCTTAAAACAGGTTGAAAAAACACTTTAGTTTTCTCCACAAATACGTCTTTTGAATGATCGCTAGAAAATACAATCATCAATTATTAATCTTACTTACAGGTAGAAGGCACTGATGCATCTTTTAAGACGTTTGGTGAATATCGTGTTGTACTCCAAGATTGGAAAAGCAGTCATCTGTAAAATGAGGCGAACACAAGAAGAGACAGTACTGCTGAGGTGTTGTTGAAAAAATGTCTGTTAATCACTCATTCTTTGTAGATTCATCTTTTGTTGAATCGTTGTCAAGGTTTTAACATGTTCACATCTCATTCAAAAACATACTCCAGCCCCACAGAATGATGCAATTGATCACGAGACACACAAGACCCAATAGCATTTCACAAAGGCGGCTCACGTAAGGCTTCCTTTGGCGCCATTTTTTTAATTGACTGCAGCACAGGATGAGCTTCAGCGGATGGACACGGTGATCATGTCTAGGAAGACTTGGACTCTTAATGGTTTTTAAATAAGTAATAACGGTAGTTGTATCTGCTTGTTCTATCTTGTGTTTTATTGACAAATTGTAGTTTTAGAGGCAGGGGTTGGGTTATATGCTCATAAATGTGTAAATAATGTAATATAAATAAAACAATATAAATAAAGAATCACACCCCAACACAATAATCGCAATAATGGCCATATCATTACCCACTATATAATTTAATCATTACGATAAAATTCCTGGTATCTGGCATTGGCATATTTTGATGCCAAGGGTTTCTTATATTTAAAACAGCACAGGAGCTGTACGGTAATTAATGGCACTAAAGAGGTTCCCTGTCCATCAAAAAGTGACACCAAAGGGTCCTGACCAAGCGTATGACGAGCTGGGAGTGAGACTGTGTTGGTTTGGGGGATATGGTTATCATTTTTTTATGGATAATTTATTGCCACTCAGGTCCTTTATAATGAAATAGCTCACTTATGAAGTTGAACTGTGTCCATTCACCTTTACACACACACACAGGGTATATATTTGTAAACGGGGGTGGGGCGGTGTTCTCTATTACTATGAAAATTAGAACATAGTTAACATCTTTAGCAATGCATAGTAACATAGTGGGTGTATTGGATCACTGTTCTAATTCTTTAATGTTTGCTCAGCAGAAACACAGCACCTATATTACCAATATGGCTAATTTGACAGATTTTATAAAAGTAGGTGAAAAAAATGTTTGCTAATTCTGAGACTTAATTTTCATTAGGGAAACAATTGTTATCATAAATGCTGTGTAATTGTCATTTTGTCTGTCATGCTGATGTGTCCTTGGATCCTCAATAAGTCACAGAACACTGTATCTTATCATGTCTAATGTAATGATTAACTGTAAACATTATCAGTGGCCAGAAGATCATACTGTCAAAAAAAAAAAAGAAGATAATAGAATAGACCTCATGAAAATACCTCTCTCATCTCAGAATTTGGAAAATGTTTTTTTATGCATAAACACTGTACTACTGTTAAAAAGTTTATTTTTTTTTTATGTTTTAATGAGACTGTTCTGATCTTCAAGGCTGCATTCATTTGACAAAAAATACAGAAATAAACAGTAATCTTGCAAAATGTTATTACAATAAAATATAATGGTTTCTATATTAATATACTTTAAAATCTAATTTATTTATGTGATGCAAAGCTACATTTCCATCAGGCATTGATTCTATCTATTCTAATATGCTGTTCCCCCGGAAGAGCTGGAGGAAGTGTCTGGGGAGAGGGAAGTCTGGGTGTCCCTGCTTAGACTGCTGCCCCCGCGACCCTGCCCTGGATAAGAGGAAGAAGATGGATGGATGTTTTTTTCAGAATTGTGAAGAAAAGTATCACAGGTTCCATATATATATATATATATATATACACACACAGTATATACCCTCACCATCAGGGGCGGATTAAGAAATTTTGGCCCCCTGGGCCTGACATGGTCTTGGCCCCTCAACCCCACGCGTGCACGCGCAC
>JAUMHI010000054.1:2056130-2066896 GCA_032359435.1 Enteromius unitaeniatus | reverse complement strand
CGTTCTCCCGGGCTCGCTCCCCTGACACCACGCCAAACCCGCTAAAACCACTTATGAGGAAAACGTGAACTCTTGAAAAGGAGACGTCCTATAGACGTATTGCAGATGAGCAAACAACCTAAATAATACATCTCGCAGATGTAAATGCAGACGTCAAATAGATGTCTTATAGATGTACGAGTGCTATCTGGGTATATAATATATAGAATTCTTAAACATACTTAGATAAGCTACTTGTCATCTTGCTATTAGTTTCATGTTCATTATTATTTTAATAATAGTTTTCGTTAGGTTAATTATAATGATGTCAGCAGTGTGCTTTTAGGTCAGTGCTGAATATTAGCGATAATAGGCCTGATGGACATAATCGCGGGCAGAGCACCGACTGAAGTGTCCAAGATGCTGCAGAGCGCGCGCCTCCCGACCAGAGCCGCATCACGTGACCCCGTGTGTGTGTGTGTGTGTGTGTGTGTCAGCACTACAGCCCTGCACATTACTGGCATCACAGCTTTATCTCCATAACTTACTCAAACTACCGCTTTCATCAGGCGACGCGAGCCACGGCGAGCTGGGTAAACCGATTTTCATATCATTTGAAACGGCTCTGTGTATGTGGTGTGTGTACTAGACTATTCTGCAGAAATCCCACAGATGCACAGCGACACATTTATTCACAGCATCAGCGTTCATTAACACTCCAGACGCGCTCGTGCAATGATGATGAATATAGTTTCGGGTTTGTCCGAGTGGATGGTTTGCTGCTCTTTTCTCACTGGATTCACTGAGCTAGAGCACTGCTGTTTGATGGCATACGTGCTTTAAAAGATTTATAACATGCAACACGAAGCGCTTTAATATGTTCCTCTGTAGAAGATGAGCTCATGTGGGCGTATGGGGCGTATCACCTACATCTGGACAAAAAGACAGATCTGTATCGTACATCTCTGGATGAATCTTTGTGTTGTTTTACTATCGAACCCGGCTGAAAATGAAAAGATGAGCTAGAATGTAGACTGGTGCTTTATGAAGTATGTCGTGCACGCACATAATCGAACCCAAAAACGCCCATAACTTGTCATCCAGAACACTGGGTTGCTTTAGACTTTAGACATATTCCATAATCAACGAAGTTGATGCTCTAATCCGTGATGTAGCTAATACAACTGATTAAATATATAAAAGAGAGGGATAGTTCAGCTGTCAAACGTCTTACTCCAGTAAATGTTAGATGAGGTATGTTTCCCCCTTGCAGTAAAGTCTTGTTTACAATCAGAAAGAAAGAAAAAGAGTCAGTTAATTAAACACATTTGTATGACATGAAAAACCTACTTCAACAAACATATATATGTATCTAAAATATACAATTAGCATTTCAATGTAACTACAAAGTAAAGCAAATATGAAAAAAAGAAAGAAATATCAGACAAATAACAGTGTGTTTCCATATGCCTTGGTATAAATTGGACGACTTTTCTTGACCTGTGTTTTTGTATGCAAATCTTGGCAATCATTTCAGTTCAGTCCCTTTGCTTTAATTTATGTTGTGTTCTGGAGTGAAGGTCACTCACACTACTAGGATTTGTGTAAGTCAGTGTTTCCCAGCCCTGTTTCTGGAGGCACGCCACCACTACACATTTTCAAACTCTTGAATTTCTAACACTTGATTCAACTCCAAAAGCTGAACGAGATGAGGCAGATTAAAGAGACATCCAAAATGTGTACCACTGGTCTGCCTCCAGGAAAAGAGATGGGAAACACTGCTGAAAGCAAATAATTCTTCCTTACGATGTCAGAATGATTGTCAGATGAACTGCAGTTGTGTTTTTTTTTCTCCAGTGTCAATGGCCGTATGTTGAAGGATCAGAGATGACATCTGCTGCCTGCTTCTGCTGAAAGAGGATTTAACCCTTTAAAGCACTTATGGTCAAAACCACAGTTTCAGAAAAAATAACATGATGACACTGAACACTGTCGACACAGCAAAGTACGGCTGATTATGAAAAAAACTAAAATGCAGGATAAAAATAAGGTTGATGAGATGAGGATAAAACTTGTGGAATGGTTTCTGTAGATGTTTGAAAGATCCTGAAAAAGACTGTCAGGTGGTTTATGTGATTTGGAAATTGTGGTCACTTATATTGTGTCCATTCAAAATCTTACTAAGATTACTTTAAACTTACACTGACTACATTATGATTCTTCAAATGCGACATGGTGCCCATCTCCTCTGGATTGGAGTGGTTATATGTGCTATGGAAGCTGGAGCTAGTCTCCGGTTTACTGGCGCAGAGGGACAGTGGGCCTCGTTCCCCATGTGGAACGCTTGCTGTGAGAGCGAGATGAGCTTCAGCATGAAAACCAAGAATTTAAAGGGACTTCTGGTATACTTTGATGATGAAGGCTTCTGCGATTTCCTCCAGCTGCACATACAAGAGGGAAAACTCAGACTGCACTTTTCTATTTTCTGTGCTGAACCTGCTTCTGTCCTTTCAGATGTGTTCATCAGTGACAACCAGTGGCATGTAGTCACAATCAGGAGGAAATTCAGAAACACTACACTCACTGTTGACAAAGAAATAAAGTGGCAGGAGGTTAAGTCCAAAAGGCGAGATATGACTGTCTTTAGTCACTTGTTCTTCGGAGGGATTCCACCAGAACTAAAACTGATGTCTTTACAACTGACATCGGACACTGTGAAGGATCACGCTGCCTTTATGGGCTGGATAACAGACATAAAAGTCAACAATACAGAGCCTATCATCATTAACAGTGCCGGGGTAAGCACCGACCTCTGTGGCTCACACAACATGTGCTTAAATGGAGGTGTATGCAGTGTTGTCAATAATGAGCCTACATGTGACTGCTCTGAAACTGGCTATCAGGGAAAGGACTGCAGTGAAGGTAAGATATCTCGATTCAGTAGTGATTTGCAAATCAATTAACAAGCCTAAGCTAATTCTGCCTTAAAATGGAGGGGTCCCTCAAAAAGGGATGGCTCACCCTCAGGACATCTAAGATGTAGATGAGTGAGATGGGAAGAAATTTGGAGACATTTAGCATTCCATCATTTGCTCCAATATGGTTTACCAATGAATTGTCACTCACTGGAGTTTTAGTCTTAGGGCAGCTTTTGATTTAATAGATGGTGATATTGTCATTGAGTGCTTAGAGCATGTTGTGGGTCTGAGAGGGGCTGTTTTAAAATTATTTTCTTCTAATTTGAAAGAAAATATCATTTTCAGTGACAGTTGGGGAATTCTTACTGTCTGCTGTTTCTATTAAGTGTGGAGTTCCTCAAGGCTCCATTTTTTTCATTATTCTGGCTGCTCTTAAGTCTTGTTTTTTTGTTTTTTAAAAACACAGCATGTCGTATCATCTTCATGCTGATGATATTCAGATTGATTTGCCTATTAAACCTGGAGGACCAACTCCTCATTCATCTTTGTTATTAGGTGAAGTGCTGGTTACAGCAAAATTTTTTTACTTGACAATTCTCTGAGAGATTGGCATGGTAATGTAGATCACAATGTTAATGTGGTTGCTTATCTTGACATTAATTCATCAGACCACACAATATGCACAGCGATATGGAGTAAAAGATCATTCACTTAGGTGCTGATTTCAGATATTTCTGATATTAACTGCTACAGCAAGCACTAGCCAGATATTTACATTTTGAGCAGCAAACTCATTAGCTACTGATACAAAATGAACCGATTGTGTTTGACTTATCAAACTGTGCCATCTGCAGTTTCATGCCATGATTTTAGATCATTTTTGGACCAAATCAGGTTGACATTGACATAAAAGTTGTTTTAGGTCCGTGGTTATTGAATGTGCAGACCCAGATAAGGAATCTGGATGTAATATTTTACTCTACCCTAAGATTTAATGATCTGATCAAATGTGTGGTGAAAAGTTGCTTTGTGTAACAGAAGACTACTGAATGAATTAAGTCTTTTTTGTCTGTTGCTAATCTTGAGATTCGTCTCCTTCCACCTGAATTATTGTAATGCACTTTATTTAAGAGGAAGCCTATTTCTTATTTCAAAATTGCAGTTGGTCCAGAATGTAGCTGCACGGCTCCTCACTAATTCTTAGTGAAGGCAGTGTATTGCATGCACTGTGAGTTTAGGACAGAACACAATGGTCACCAGTTAGGCTATTTCTTTTTATACGGCAGATGATTACAACATTTTACTAAATTTGTAGTGAGACATATTTTTGTAAGTACGTTTTCAATGAAGCTGGAGTTTTCCTCCCAAATAAAAGAGCAGTAAGAATCGCTGACATCTAGCAGCTGCAGTATTGAAAGAGCAGTTTTTTACAATATATGGCTATTACTGTCATTATTGTTATTATCATATTGCAATTAGTTTGGCTTCCTAAAACGTTTTCATTAGTCAAACATTTAATGTTTTCATTAGTCAAACATGCAGTTTGAGTGCTTAGAGCCTAGTTTCAAATCGGTTCCTTGTCTTTCAACACCCAAAGCACCAGCTCCGAACCAGGAACAGTGGTTTGTAAGTAGCACAACAACATTGCTGGGCTAGAGGAAAGAACAGGGGCTGAGAGTGGGGTTACAGTGACCAACAAAACACTTTTGACCACCATATTTCAAATAACTGCTAAACATGAACACAATGGATTTGCTGTGTTTTGATGCCGATGTAGGTTCTTATAGCCATGAACATTCAAAAGCATTCCTGTCAGGACCACTATCGTCAAAGATGATTGAAAATTAGCATATAGTTTGAATTGGCGATATGGTTCTGTTCTGGGCAAGATCTCCCTGTGCATCCATGCAGCCTAGGAGTGCAGCGATAATCCCCAGGGTAAACAGAATTCCGTTCTAAACAAAACCCTGCCGGGTCGCCCACCCACTTCACTATTACCATTAAATAAGATGCATTCGAAGATAAATAATAAATAAATAAACCCTAGTACAGCTGAAAATGCTAATTAAGTGTACAGGCCTGAAGTGATTGTGGGAAGATATGGGATAATTCACAGTGAGCAGCACAAAACAGCTTGTTTGCACGGCTATTAGTCAGAACTTAATTTGAACAAATCCAGTCCAGATCCGGCACCTCTAAATTCACTTCATTTGATTTAACGAATCCTCTTCCTCCAATGAATGACGTTGTGTCAGTGTTATTATAGTTTTGCATTTATAAATTAGTTTTTCTTTTAATAGGCCTATTAATTTTTTGCAAAAAAAAAAATGAATTTGATTATAGTTTTATTTTTTGAACATATTTCTAGCCTATAGTTTTTAGACATTTTAGTTTCCATCTTAATTTTTATTATTAGTAGCCTACTTAACGTTTAGCAGAATTAACAAAACATTAGAGTGCACACCAAAGAAACTTAATTTAAGTTTATTAACACAAACCTCTAGCGACACAAAATGAATGCATGCTGAGATTGATTAAAAAATGATTATTTATATTTTATTAATATTTTATTTAGTTGCTACTGTTTTTTTTTGCTTTAGTTTTTAATTTATTTTGACTTCTTTCTTTCTTGCCTAAATGCATTGTTTCTTTTTCAGACATTTGCAGTTATAGCTAATCAGAAACGTAATGTCAGTACATATAGTCTGCTATTCCCCACTCTGTAAAGTAACGTGCAAGAGGAAATTAGTTGATGTTAGCTAATGTTTATTAATTAGCCGTGTTAACTGACTTGGTAACTTAGATATTTGCAAAAGTTCCTTTCAAGACAGCTTTAAGTTAACCGCTCACCTTGAATTTAGCGAAGAGTGCTGGATGGTGCTCCCGTAGATGAGAAATCATATTATATGTATTGCCTTTTTAGCAGCGACTTTTTAAACATGACTTGCTTCTCGGTTGACCTTTTTCTTCCATGCCGTGGTCGTCAGTATTTTTGCGGTTCCCAAAAAATTCCCACACCGCTGACTTGGTCTTTTTTGATGGTGGGAAAAGACTTTAGATTAAGCAGCATTTTAAAAAATGAATGTAAAAATCAACACCACATGAAAACAGGATAACTGCAGGGATCAAGGCAACAAAAAAATTTATCTACTGGCCTGGTCAGACCAGTATTACAAAAAAATAAAATAGCTGCTGTTATCATTGTTTTTTTATCTATGCTATCTTATTTTCTAATAAATAAGCTTCAATATAAGCTTCAAAATGGATTTTTCCCTATATTTCACACATGGTAAACTAAGATCTTGCTCTGCCTGCTAGTGCTACAGTATATTCTTCTCTTTATGTTCATTTTTATCATCTCTGATCTCTGTAACATTTACAGACTAATTGTAATAATAATGTTATATTTCCACACAAATGACATTTGGGAAAAAGAATGCAGTGTAGTTTGTGTGCAAGCAAGGAACATAAGATGCTTTAATATGAAACAGAAAATGTCTGGTCGATCAGTGCATATGTACTCCAGAGTATACATTCAAAATAGATCAATCATTGTTAAAGTTACTTGCTAAGAGCGTTATTTTGACATCCTTTTTTCAGGCGGCTCACACAAGTGTCAGAGATTTGGCTGTCTGTGCATGTGCTGTTCACACAGAACAGAACAGTGCACACATACTGAAAGGAGTTGGCTTTCTCATGCAAATGCTTTTTAATTGCATACATTTTTAAATTAACAAGGCTTCAAAAATCTTCCAAATGTTAAAATGCTGCACTGACAAATCCATCTAATGTCCCGAGCATCCCTTTTGCTGGACCCAGATCTGGTCCCTATTTGGCAGTCCTTATTGTTGAGCCCTGAACTATGGTATCCTAAAGGGAATGAGACACTGAAATGCTATGGGAATTCCTCGTGGCATGACTGCTTTCTGAAGCATGTGTGTAATCAGTCCAATGGTGGAGTTAAATGTCACGGGCAGGGTGATGTAGGCCAACATGAATCATTAGAGTGTATCCTAAAGCTGATAGCTGATGTAGTGCTGACAGGGATGTAGCAAATATGACAAAGAGACACAGTGTGTTTAAATGCATAGCCTGATGAGTTCCCTCATAGAGAATTTGGGGCTGTGTCAAGAAACTATGTGAATGAGAATGCCCACTGCACCAGAATGACAAATCTCTGTCCAGTGCACGTGAGATGAACACTATTCAGGATATGAGGATTCTCTAAATTGTAAAATTTTAAAAACTGTAAAATTGTAAAAGCTGACAAATGTGTGTGGAGAGGACCAGCTTACCGCTGTCAAACTCCTAGAGAGAAGTAATCGGAGGCTTCCATACATTGTGTCAAGTGCACTCTGACACCTAGAGAGTGACAGCCAATTAGAGGCATCGTAGGCAAGTGAGCTGGTTGCTCAACATTTGCTTGGAGGGAAGGGAACCTTTTTTGGGTCCACCAAAGAAGACAAACAGCTGATCTGAATTACACCACGGGGCAGCTCTGTGGACTTGCACATCTAGTCCTCTTACTGGCACAGTAACTTTCCTGGTCAGGGTGGAGGACAGAAGGAAAACAGGCCTGCAACACTATGGCCCTCGGTTTGCTAGTAGGCACTTCAGGGACATACCAAAATCAGTAATGGAGGAAGACTCTCACCATGCCAGTGGGAAATTCCAGGCATGAAGGTGAGACAAACTCTGTGGAGACAGACTTCTGCAGCAACTCCAGAACTTTACCAATTGGGCAGTTGTAGGGGTCTTGCAGTCACTGTCCACACCAAGCCACTTCAGAAGTTTGCACTGTTTTCTTGTGGCTGGAACCGCTTGGTCTTGGGCTACCACTGCAAAGGCCTCTGATACAGCAGGCTACAAGATATTGAGCACAACTGCCATCAGACCTAGCAGTCTCTGAAACTGAGTGATTGGCCTTCTCTCACTCTTTTTATGGCTGTGAGAATATGATATGAGTTTGATATGAGCAGGAGAGTGTGTAATCATTGAATCCCTCACCACACCAATATAAGTGGTCCTCTAAGCTGGTAAAAGCAAGCAAAAACTGATTTGAGACACAATCTGTTTGATAGCGAGGATCTTGAACCGAATGTGTTTGATTGCACGGTTCAACAGACACAGATCTATTATCAGACACAACCCCTTAATCTGAATGATGAAGTATTGGATGTAATCTAGATTTCTTTTGAGCAGATAAAAACACATTCTATGGCCTCCTTCCTCAAGAGTCTGCTCTGCTCAACCTCATAGAAATAAGGCAGGTGAGAACCAAACTGGATTCTGTAGCCTTTTTACAGCAGGGGTGGGCAACGTTGATCTTGGAGGGCCAGTGTCAATGCAGAGTTTTGCTTCAACCCTACTATCAAACACACCTGAAGCAACTAATCAAGTTCTTCAGGATGCAGTTAGGTATTTTTCTTCCAGAGTTTTTCAGGGTTTGAGCTAAACTCTGCAGGATAGTGTCCCTCCAGGATCAATGTTTCCCACCCCTCTTCTACAGTCTGCAGGACCCATTCTGAGAAATTTGGCAGAAATTTCCAAGCTGTCACTAAGTTTTCTAAGGGAACCAACCAGGCTGGCCTCTGGTGGGGCTACAGTAGTCACTCTGGTGCCCTGAAGTGGATGATCAGGAAATGATCAGCCTAACAACTATAATGCCTCCACTGGAGGGGATGAGCATTCTTGTGCTATACCATTGTTGGGTAGCAGCTGAGAAACATGTGTTCCTGAAGCACCAGAGGTCCTCGACAGAAGCCAGTAGGTAAAAGCCGAGTGCCCAGGAAAAAGAATCTGTCCTTAGATTTTCAAGATTCAAGATTTTTATTTGTCACGTAGTTAAAGCTGGTACAACATACAGTGAAATGTTCTCTCTGGCTGAAAAGTACTCCTCAACTGTGCCAAAAACATACAAACATACAAATAAGAAATAAAAAATAAGTACTAACAGAGGAAGTTATAGAAGTAAGAGCGAGGATTATAAGTGTAAAAAAAGAAAGTCTGTATAAAAGAAACAGCCATATGTATATGTACATATACATAACTAAGGTATTGCACTGTATGGGTATATGTAACACTAAAAACTATTTTTATACATAATACACATAAATAAAGATTAGGTAAACTGACTGTAGTAATAAATAAATAGGGAAAAACATAGTTTAAGGTGGATGTGTGTATGGTTGTCCATTATATGCTGTACGTGTAGTTGTCCATCATTTTTCAGTCCATCAGTTTTCATGTTTGTGCTATGGTTGAGGAGTCCTGGAGTCTCACAGCTTGTGGGTAAAAACTCCTCCTAAACCGTTCTGTTCATGTTTTCAGGCTACAGAGGCGTTTTCCTGACCCTTAGTGGCCTGAACAGTTTATGGGCAGGAAGTCTGGAGTCACGAGTGATCCTGCTGGCCCGCGGATCTGCACCTTTCAGTGTAGATGTCCTGCAGTGCAGGGGTTCTCATGGTGCGTTCTGCTGTGCGCACCACCCTCTGCAGGGCCTTCTGCTGCTGTACAGTGCAGTTTCCGTACCAGACCGTGATGTTGTTGCACAGGATGCTTTCAATGACTCCAGTGTAGAGTCTCCTCTGGATGTTTTTGGAGATCTTGAACCTCTTGCTTACAACTCTGGCAGATTCAATCTTAGATTAAATCAAAAAATGGTCAATGGCTCTGGCTGTCTCCTTGGCAGCATGGAGAGAGATTTGTGACCCGACGCAATTGGATCAAAATCAGTCACTACGGCTGAAGAGCCGGGATGGATATGGCATGTTCCATGACCTTGATACCTCAAGGCCATGTCCACACTAATACGTTTTTGTTTGAAAACACATCTTTTTCTCTCTGTTTTGGCCTTCCGTCTAAATTGAGAAAAACCTGAGCTTTTTGAAAACGCTCTCCAAAGTGGATAAATTTGAAAACATTTTCGTGTAGCAGTGTGGACTGTGAAGACAGAGGCTTTCGAAAACGATGATGCATTTTAGTCATATGCTGCAGTCATGTGACCAATTCAACTAATAGCAGACAGGCATTGTACAGCAGTTGTTTTGTTTGCTCTAAATTTTGACAGACCTATTAAAGATTAATATCCGTTTGTACATGCTCCAGATAGCTTTAGATAGAAGATAGAATAGATAGAAGATGCAACTCTGTGCTTTTCTTCTACATTTTGCCACAACGTTTCAAAGACCCAGAAAGTAAAGAAAGTAAAACAATAGTGTAGAAGCAGACCGTGTTTTGACGAAAATGCCATTTTCAAATTTACCCGGATTAGTGTAGACGTATCCCAAGTTTGAAGGTTGGGAAAGAAAGGAAGGCCCTGGGGTGGAGGTTGTGATCTTACATGCAGGAAGTGTTCAAATAATGTGCTTTTCTGATGAACATTCTGCTTTTCGGCTAGTCTATCTTCAGCTTGGCTATAGCACAAGTAACAACCTTCCGACACCTGAGAGGGAGCCACAGCCGCCCCCAAAGAAGTAACACACGGAGCATGTGTCCCCATCTGAAATTAAGCAGGAACAAAGAGCCTGTAGTATCGCTTGCTTGCTGATGAGCAGAACAACGGAAAAAATAAAAGTGAATAAGTGAATGACTAAGTCTGGAAATCTGGAAAACTTTATTACTTTATAGTCAAAATGTGCAGTGCTCTGCATAAAAAAGTTTAAAACACAACGGAAGAGATACTGATGCATAGTATATTTTATCTGTGAGATGTGACAGCCGCAATGTAGAGAAGAGTTTATGTTAACTTGAATTTAACAACTTTAAATATAGTGCATGAGAACTTTATAGTGCTTTATGTTTTTGTGCCTTTCGTGGGGCTTCACAATAGCACAGAATAGTTTATGCACAATATTGGTTTTTGATTGG
>JAUMHI010000054.1:2027722-2041255 GCA_032359435.1 Enteromius unitaeniatus | reverse complement strand
TCTCAGCAAAGCAGAAGTGCTCACTATCACACATTTAGACTGATTTGTGAACAATGTTTGAGAGAAATGGTAATATTCTGTATCTGGAATGAATTTTAAATCTTTAAGTCCATCTCATGAAACAAAGGTGTTGCGTTTATATTTTTGTTAAGTGTATTAGGCGGCCATAGCGACAGACAAGGTGGGTGGAGACAACTGTTTATAATAAAAGTCCTTAACAAAGAATGGAGGGATAGACAAACAAAGAACATTGTCCGGGCTGGAGTGCCCTCTAGCGGGGCATAATGACACTTCCAGCTGGCATGGTGAAACACACACTTTTTTTTTTGGTCAATGTTATTATGTTTAAATACTTCTGGTTTGCAATTAGATATGGCTAAAGTGTTGTAATAAAGACTATTTGACTCCCCTGTTCTAAATCTATTTAATTGAGTGATATTCAAGTTTATTGATTAGGATAAGCTAATAATTAAGGCACCATATAGGGCTAATAAATGGAATTTGACCACCCATTCTGAAGTGAAACTTAAATCCATATTAATTATGGCACCTATTGAGTAATATTCAAGTTTATAAACTAATATAAGGTAATAATTAAGGCTAAACTGCAACTAATTTAGTGCTAATAAAGGAAATTTGATTCCCTACGATTTCAACTTTCAGAATGATAACAACAAATTACAACAGCAATGGCCTCAAAAAAATAAATACAATAAAATAATTGTGGTAAAAGAAGAGTGGAAGGAAGGGTGGTTCCTGAAACATGCTAGTTTATATAGTCTTATTTAAAAAGAGCAGTATGCTATATTAAAATCAAAAGTTATTAAATACAGTATTATTTGAGATGTGCGAATTTTTCAACCTGATCTCACGGCAATTCGTACATATTTTACGAGGTGGCTAATTCGTATGAATTTGCACAACCTCACTCGAATGAACAGTTAATTTATACGAATTCATACAATTTATTCTAAATCGTACGTATTTTACAAGATGCCAAATCATATGAATTTGTACGAATGACCTAAACATAACCCCGCCCCTAAACCTACCCATCACGTGCTTTTAGACAAATCATACGAATTAGTACGAATTGGCACAAATTTGGCACCTCGTACGAATATGTACGAATTGCTCGTGAGACTGTGTTGGAATTTTCTTTTTTCCCCTTAAAAGTTTGAATTTGTTTGTTACTGGAATTTATTTGATTTCAATAGAACATTAAATGTGGAAAATATCTCATTTGAGTCTGATTCATTAAAAGCCATTTTACAAATGGTATGTAGACCTTTTACATTCACTGGATGTAATGCTTTCTAAATCAATAAATTATGAGGCACAATTGACATTACAGACAGAGCATTGTTTGGTTTGATGCCCATTTTCTTTATTGTTAAGTATCAACTAAATAGCAAAGATGGGGTGTGACATGATGCAAATAACAGTAAACTGACTACTGCAACCTTTAGTAAATCTCGTATTATTCTTTTAAATATTCTACTGCCATAAAATGTTGTAACTTGAAGTGAAACTCTTACAAATGCATATGCAATAAGGTCAGCTGCAAAAATAACCTTCTGCTCCACACTTAAATTAATCACTTAGTCACTTGTGCCTAACCTTACCCATACACCGCCTCAAGAGCTGCAGAAGTGTTGTTCAATACAATATGACCACAATAAGTACATTGTACTTATTATTATATATTTATATATATATATATATTTATATATATTTTTTTTTTTTTTCTTTAAGTACATAGTAGTCATAAAAATATAAAGAGGGAACTTTGATTCAGATACTAACACTAATTCATCACATTTAAGTTTAAGCATATCAATAATTATTTACACGGTTAATAATATGCTTTGTATAACTAACACTGCTTATGGAATGTGTCATGCTACTAACCAAGTGTTTCTGTAATTTTTGTACTAACTAACTAATCTTTGTTCTTTAAACTATTTACTAACCTTGATAATCATCATATCTTTATTTTATTTTGACTGTTTATAGAATAACAGTTGTTATTCTATTCACCCTTTTTCATTTCCTTTCTCCTCCTTTTCCACAAAGCACTCAGGCATTGGACATGCTATGGTAAACAAACTACATTGTTCAGCAGATATTATTCTAATTGGTTCTTGTTTTGGATATGCTGTATGTTTTTTTTTTTAATCTTTCCTTTATTTGTAGACATCAGTGAATCAAAACTGGTGGGTTATTTATTCATTTTTAGATGTAGTTTTATTATTAATATTATTTTAATATTTATTTTTAATCTGCTTAATTTAGTTTTCAGCAGCCTCCCCCCCTCCCCCTTTTTTGTCCAGTTTTGTCCATCATCCTAAAACATGTCCTAACTAGTCCTCCTCTCTGCATGATCTGCTGTGCTGATAAAATTCATCCACTATCTATGTTTGTCTTTAACTCTGACTTTAACTTTTTTTTTTTGGCCCGTCTTGTGCCACTTTTTGTTTTAGGTATCATAACCTAATATAACACTACATACATTTAAAATTCACATAAAATCTGACTTTTCTTTTTAAGTGAAAGTACAAACAAGAAAGTGGCATAAGGGATTAATTTCTTCACCAAATTGTGGCACTGCTTTAAATAGATCTTAACCCTGTTGCATGTTTTCCTTCTAATTTACTTACAAGCAAACTTACTAAGTCTATCCTAGTTACTAACACCATTTTTGTGTCTGTCAATTAATTTGAAATTGCTATGTGGCATTACTAACACATTCTTTGGTTTAATGCATCAACAGGTGACTACATTTAAGTAAATGAGGTCTTCAAAGCTATCACTACAATTTTATGCAAAATATATTAAAAAAAAGACATAAAAATGGGTTTTAGTCTAAAGAAAACATTTTTTTTTTTTACTTACTGTACAGTAAACCTGGTACCCAAAGACACTGTGTAATGACAGGAGGAACATGAGAGTGGTCACAAGGTCTGAAGCCATAAAGATTCACACCAAGTCATAAGGAGCTGCATAAATGTGCCATAAATTTCTGCAAGATGCATAAAGCTATGCAGTAGGTCCTTTTGGCTATGCTGTTACTGTATAGGTCGTGCATCAGAATGTGCCAAGGAAGTGGCTGGACTGTCTCTCTTATTGTGAGGGTGCTAGTTTTGAAAAATAGCTATCTGCTCTTTATTGAACTGATCTTCTTTACCACCAGCTAAATACTGTCGCCAAAGAGCCCCGAATGAGGCATATAGCCACATGCAACAGAAAGGCTTTGTCTCTGTCTGTAATATCACAAATCATTCCCAAAGCTTTTTTCACAAGGGAGGTGGTCAGTGGTCAGTACAGATCCTGAACACGAGAAGCATATCATGCATATCATTACATACAATAAAGTACATGCTTTGAGGGAGAACTCATTGGGCATCATCTTGTCATTCAAAAGGAGAAAATAAGAAATTTATAGGCAATGGTAAGCCTATAAATTAGCTCCTTCAGATTCATGCAAGCGCCCCACTTCAGCACTATCAACCAACTGAAATATCAAACATTGTTGTGATTCTATAGGGCTTCAGATGTGAGCACAGGTTTCCCTATTACACAGCACAAAAGAAACAGAAATCCAGACAGTAGCAAAATGGCATCTGTATATTTTTTTTCCTCCGGTTTGCTCTTTAGGTAACAATATCTGTGGACGGAATACTGACCACAACAGGATATACTCAAGAGGACTACACCATGCTTGGATCTGATGACTTTTTCTATATTGGTGGAAGTCCTAGTACAGCCGACCTGCCGGGATCACCCGTTAGCAACAACTTTATGGGCTGTCTAAGGGAGGTAAAGAACCTGTTACAAGATGTACAGAGGAAGAGTTAAAGAGCTTCAAAAAGCACAATACAGCTTTTGTTTGTCCTGTGTTAATAGATGCATTAATTTCGAGAGAAAAATAGCTTAAACTGCATTTGCAGAACAAATCAGGTCCATATAGCCTGTAATGAATCATTATATGGTTAAATCAATTAGTATTTCTTCCCATTGGTGTGATGGTTCTGCAAACACAGTTTAGATCAAAAGTGCCTCTAATTATTTCTGTTCAATTGACATTGTTTTATATTTATAGGTTTCGTATAAAAACAATGAGGTTCGACTGGAGCTGTCCAGACTGGCCCTGAAAGGTGACCCAAAAATGAAGATCCATGGAGTTGTTGCCTTTAAGTGTGAGGATGTTGCCACATTAGATCCCATCACTTTTGAGACACCAGAATCCTTCATCAAACTTCCTAAATGGAACACTAAGAAAACTGGTTCTATTTCCTTTGACTTCCGCACCACTGAGCCCAATGGACTTCTCCTCTTTAGCCATGGGAAACCTAAGCAACTGACAAAAGAGTCCAAGAGCCCTTTCACACGGAAGGTAGACTTCTTTGCCATTGAGATGCTGGATGGTCTTTTGTATCTGCTTCTGGATATGGGATCAGGCACAACCAAGACACTGGCAATGAACAAAAAAGTGAACGATGGAGAGTGGTATCATGTGGATTTCCAGAGGGATGGAAGATCAGGTAACATTTTGCTAACTTTTGTAGCATTAGTAACAGGAGTACATTTCATTGACTGACTATGATAATGTTATAAACATAGTTCAACGATTTGGTGTTTGTTGAGACTACTGTTCAAAAAAACATTCACAGATCACATGACAAGGTTGTATGGTTGGAACTACAGCTCTCCACTTGTGGTTACAAGTATGGTTTGATTTTGGTCTGTGGTGCCCTGAGCACCTTTTTCACAGATTTGTCATATGAAAAAGGTGTATATAAAAAATCTATTTAGTGCATATTCACTAAAAAGAAACAGAAATAGCAGTAGTAAATTCACTATTATTTTGATTTACCATATTTCCATATGCCATCGTTCTATATATATATATAGACACAACATGACAGCTGATGACAGCATAATTTTTTCTTTATTGTTTTATTTTCTCAAGGCCAAGGCCTTGAAATGTCTCCAAAAACAGCCTCCAGCTGTGGTTTCCACTCTGTCTTGAAAGAAGATAATTACTGTACATGAATTGTTTCATTGGCTCCACACTGTGACTCAGAAATGACTGACACAGGAGCAGTGACCTCTCATGGGAATAATTAGCAGCTAAGTAGTCTGTGGAAATGGATATTCTGCATGATATTCTGTCTTTTCACATAAGAGCAAACATATATGTTTGTGTTTAATCAGTCATGTGTTTTATGTGATATAGAACCAGCTAAGAAACGGGCTTAGAATAACTTGCAGACAGGTGTTTGGAGGCAGGGTATAAACTGAAGTTTGCAAGAAGGTAATATTCCAGGGAGTCTGCCCTCCAACAACATTTTAAAGTTAAAGGTGCAGTGTGTAATTTTTAGCGCCATCTAGCGTTTCAACAAACAGCTAAGTCTCCTGCTTACACCGCCCTTTCGAAACGCATAAAGAAGCTACGGAAGCTGACACGGGACAAAAATGTCATCATCTGTTATACCTGACAGTAGCCAATCAAGCGTTGAGGTTTCTTTACAAAGGGAAGTCAAAGAATTATATTTACTTAATTATTCAGTAGACCAATATGTTATTGTGAATATTATTGTTACTCATTGATCATTTATTCGCTGACTTGAGTTGACAGTTAGTAGGGTTTGGCGACTTCTACCAAATTGGCATCGGACAAAGTCTACAGTGAAACATCATGATGAAAAGTGAAAGTGAAATATGATCGTGCATACGAAATCAGTTTTAATTATATGCACATTACTGTTTGGCAGTAGCGTCTCTACAAGTGTTGATGCAATTAGTTTAACTAAATTCCTCAGTCCTGTTACATTAAATTACAATCCAATTACATATTTTTCAACACTGACAAGGAAAAAAACAATAGTTCTCTCTTTGAAAACACTTCTCCCACATAAGCGCCTTCTGTCTTGGAAAAGCCACACCAATATTTATCCAGGATTTCTGCCGTCATCTGTCTGCATCAAGTTTTCTTTTTTTTTTGACGGAGACTGATGTTCTGCTGGTTCTTCTTGTGCATAATACACATGATCCTTTTTTATTTCCTTTTTTTAATTTCCTTTATCCTCTTACTTCCACCAGAAAAACTACATGAGGTGTATGTAGATATAAATTGCTTGTTCTTAAGTTATAAAATCATAACGGCTTATTATGTAAGGTCTTTACACACCTCTAAAAACATAGTTTTGTGCATATACATTTTATGAGCCCATGATAAAAGAGAACAAAACATTATTATGCAAATGTCGGGTTGCTGATAAAGACGCAATTGTATTATATGCTCTGATGGGTGATACAGTATTTCATGGTTTTGGACTAACTACCTTTTCCGGCATATTGTCTAAATGGCCTCAAATAAAATCAGGTGGGGTGGGTGGTTAAAAAATTACAGTTATGATGCTTTCATTGTGAATAGATAGTTTGGACCAAGAAATCATGCAAATGAACAGCTATGGAAGTGTTTACAGAATAAATTAATTGATGCACTACAAAGAACTCATGTGACTTTGCCTTAACAGATAATACTGTATAATTAGATAACTAACCGGTGCATCAATCTCATTGCACACCCTGCACACAATTCTGAAACACTTAAGCCAAAGTCAGAAATCTAAATTATTCTATTTGATCACCTCCTATATCTTAGCTAAATAAGTAACTACACCAAACTGCAAACTAAAACCAAACAAAAAAAAAATCTAAATACTGTTCCGTTGTATTAGCTGTAAGATAACAGGCACATGATTGAAAAATAGCAACCACTTAAACTTTAACGTGACTGAACATTATAAAAAAGAAGAGTTTAAAGTAGTGCAATGGCCATGTCAACACACTGCAAAACCCACTTTAAAAGTAGCTAAATTCCATGGAAAAAAAAATGCAGACATGACAACCCGGCTCAACCCGGGTCAAGAGTAAAGAGAGATGACTATCCAGACCATGGTGGAGGATTTTCTGCTCAACAGATCCGGAAATCACTGAAAAATTAGTGAAAAAAGATGGAGCCGAATGGAAAAAGGAAACAGAGGGAAGGAGAAACGAGTCGAGGCAGAGCCAGAGAAATGAGGGAGCCATTTGAAACCAGTGAAATGATGGTCTCATACTAAGCTGGGTCAAACCAACAGAGATGCAGGAGCAATGGTGTCAGTGGTGGACAAAGCACACAAAACAAGTACTTCAGTTAAAGTAGAGATCCACTAGGTAAATAACACAATTTCAGAGCAGGTCATATCAATTTAAGGTTTATCTTTTAACAAAGTTGCAAGTTTAAGTTTAATAAAAAGCTTGTTAATGTTTAAACTATTAAACACAAGTTCACATGAGTTTTCTTTTACTATATTGTACCTAAATGTCTGTGTGTGTAAATATAACCTGGCCATATCAGATTACCATAACAGAAACCAATTTTTGTATCAGAGGAAACATTTTGTATTAATTCCTTATTCACATAAAACCTGGTGATACTTGGTAAATAAAATAAAAAAACAAGATGACCTCAACAGTGTGGACATTTCAAAACAATTTACAAAATAGCAGGCATCACAGGCATGGAACAATTAATGTCAGTAAACATCATTAATCAGCATTCCATTAATTCTGTTTCTGGTGAGTGTGCTAGTACAGTACGGCACTGATGATCTAACTAAAGTGGCTGCATCCACTGTGGAAACAAGTGTAATAAGTGGCAGGCACAATGATGATGCTTTGGAAGTTGGAATTGTAAGCCATCATCCTCATCTAAAACAGCTGTGACCTATATGAAGTCCACCTCAACACCATCCACATCCTCATTATCTCCATCACATATTACATCACTTATCTCATCTTCAGTCTCATCTGAAGCAGAGTTGTTGTTCTTATCTTGCTCTCCATATATACGAAATGCCATAAAAAAATCTGACCCGTCAGCCGTAGTGGTTCGAACAACCTTGTTCTGAATGTCAAATTCAGAATGAATGTCATTTAGAGCACAAGTCAAAACATCAAAAGTATCTGGGCCTTTGAGCCTGCAAGCTAGTGCTACTGAGCACCTCTCCAGGCTCTTAGGGTCAACCCAGTGGGCGGTGACACCAATGAAACCTCTTCTACTTGAACTCCAACAATCTGTTGTCGTTGCTATGAAGTCTATCTCTGACATTAATTTTTTGATATTAGTCTTCATCTCAAGTGCTGCCTCATCCATCTTATGTCACAAAGTGGCCCTTGACACAAGGGAGGTGTTAGGCTGAAGATTGTGCAAGAAAGCTCTAAATGATTACTTAAGATTACTTATTTAAAAAACCACCAGAATGAAAATCGCTTACCTCTACGTGTTTCCATAGATTGGAAGGAGAATTATTGTAAGAAGAAATTTTGCAAGGCTGGGGCAGACAGAGAAGGCAATGGAAAATGTCTTTCTTCTTTTCAAGGACTATTCAAAATGTGAATACAAGGCCACGGGCGATGTGGCAATTGAGAGTCAGGAGTTCCTTCGATCTGTTATGAAGGCACTGGTGCTCTCAACATGCTGCTGTTGAACTGACACTGAACTGCATTCGTGCCAAGTAAATACCACCAAGCACAACCAAAATAATTCAAAACATGCTGTACCCTGTGTTACGCCCACGGTGGGCCCCACCCTCACTTCCTCACAGTCACCTATGCTCACTCTGATCCCCAACACCTGCCATCACCACCTGTTACTGATCTCAGCACTAATCAGCAGCACATAAAACCACACACCACATAGCACTAGTGGTCTGACCTTGTTCATAGAGAAGTGGACTCAAAACTATCTCTGCTCACATGGCTACTAACCTGTTGTACTTGCATCTCCTCATTGTCTCCTAGCTCCTCTGTGTTTCCAGTTCCCCAGGAATTCCCTCATCGTTGCTCCAGCATCTGTGGTGTGTAGTTGTGATCGTCAGCCTCTCAAGTCTGTGTGTGTGATCGCTTCCAACTCCGCTCCACCTGCAAAGGAACCTTCAGTTATCACCAGCATTATATCCTGCTACTCTCTCCACTGCATATCTGTTGAACTCATTGTTTAATAAACTGTTGTTTGATTGCACTTACCACCTGTGTCCCGTCCGCTTCATAACAGAAGCTTGGACCCAAAACAAATCATCAGGATGTACACACGATATCCGCCACAATCGGCTGACACCCAAAGCTAGTGCTTTCTGAGCGCCGTTCTGAACCAGGCTCATGTGAGTTGATGCAATTCCCGGATCCCACTCTGCAATTATGGCCGGGAGAGCCGTGTCTAATCCCCAATATCAACTTACGATCAGAGGAGACCGCGTGATGCCCTGCTGCTCCCCGGTTGCCTGAAACCAGCCATGTGTTAGATCTGTGGCAAGGAGAATATCATCAGATCCCCACGGATTCCAACCTGCTGATTCCAAGACCTGCTCCACATTTACGACTAGGAAGCTGTTCTCCTTTGTGTGGCTCACGTCTCGCCATTCGGTGTATACCTCTTCCGCGAACAACCCAGTATGGAGTTAAGTCAGTGCCAAAATCCCAAAAACCTGCACAATATGGAGTTATATTAGGGCCAAAATCCCAAACATTGATTGCAATTCCAATTCCAGAATCAAGGCCAAGAAAACCGATTCCAGTTCCAAATCCCGAATCCCATTCCTGAGTTTGCGCTGCAAGAGCACCCTCCAGAGCCCGCACCGCAAGAGCCTTTTTCGCGCATGCTTGTCCAATAAAGGAAAAAGTCTTCCCAAATTAAAATACTTCAGTAAAGAACAGATACATGAAAAAACTACTTAAGTACAGTAACAAATTACATTTTCTTTGTTAATGCCCACCACTGAATAGTGTTTGCTTGCACACCTGGTCAGACACATCTTGAGACTCTGACTCCAGGGGTGATTATTAGCTTATTGCAGGGGTGTCAAACTCAATTCCTGGAGGACCGGAGCCCTGCACAGTTTAGATGCAACCCAAATTAAACCCACCTGATCTAACTAATCAATTCCTTCAGTTTTAATTGCCCACTGCATAGTATGTGTGTGTTAGAACAGAGTTGGAACTAAACTCTGCAGGGCTCCGCCCTCCAGGAACTGAGTTTGACACCCCTGGCTTAGTCACTTCCTCTTGGACTGGCTTGTGTGTTTCAGTGGGCTTGGAATTTCTGTCTGCAGTTGTCTCAGTTAATCATTTCATGCAGTGGGGTGATGGCTTGCTGGGCTCTGAATCGGGAGCACGGTAGCAGAATTCTTCCTCAGCCAGTCCAATGGTGAATAGCGATCTGTGTAACGAGGCACACAATGATGAAGAAAAAGAAACAAAGTCTCCATTTATTTGTGCTGTTAAAATACCTGCCACTGAGCTCAACATTATTCTTTTCTTGTAAGTCAAACACAATAAACCCTGAAGAAACATCACCATCAGATGCATTTTAGGACTTTGTGGATATCCTCTTCCACTCATCACACCCAGAACCTTATCCAGTGCTATGGTCAATCTAGCACCATGTTCTGGCTTGGCGGAGGACTGTAGTAGCTTCCTTCTACAGTTATTACTAGCACTTGAGATACAGCTGCATCCAGCAAATGACTGATCTGTGAGAGAACAACTTGATTTAAAGTTCTGTATTCCAGCTGCTGGCTGTGATGATTCAATTCAATTTTATTTGTATAGCGCTTTTCATGATACATATTATTGCAAAGTAGCTTTACACCACGGAAATGTTTTTCAGTATATGTAGTAATAGTACATGTAGATGTAGTACTTGTGCATGTAGATATGGCATAGATGTGAGGTAAGGATCAATTAATGATGTAATCGAGCAGACAAGGAACATTATAAATTAGTAGCAGAGTTCGGTAGTGTGTGTTGTTTCAGGGTTGGCATCATCTGAAGTCCTCTGTGGGGTTGGCATCAACTATTCTTAAGTGTTCTGGATCCAAACTGTAGCTTGTGAAATCCTAGTTACCACGGGATGACAATCCCATGGAAGAAACAGAACAAATAGGAACAAAATTAGTGTAGCTGCTGTTCAAACAAGGAAAATGAAGATTTGTTAAACCAGAGCTAAAAGATTAATAATGAACATCTAATCAGATATAATTGCAGGAAAAGTTAAGATGCATTATTAAAATGCTTGTCTAAAAAGATTTGTCTTTAATCTAGATTTAAACAGAGAGAGTGTGTCTGAACCCCGAACGTTATCAGGAAGGCTGTCCAGAGTTTGGAAGCCAAATGTGAAGATGCAGGACAACCACCTAAAAGTGCATTAAAATAGTCCAGTCTATAGGGAACCTCCATCTGCCACAGCCTGGTGTCGTTCAACCCTGCGTGCAGGACGATCGCACCGACACTCTCGCCTTCCTTTAGGATCCTGGGTATCTGTGCAGAAACATCGCAGAAAGTGCGAGTGCCAGGAAAACAGTGTGTGTGGACTTTGTCTTTGGCTAAGGTAGCACGAACGTACCGGACAATGGAATCTCCAACGATCACAGCATCGCGTTCCGTCTCGCGGAGGGGAGCGAAGCGGTTCTGGGTGGAGATCTCGAAGGCCGGAGGCGGAGATGTCCTTGACCGGGGCCTGGCTCTTGTCTTCCGCTGCTGCTGCACCCAGGGTCCCGGCGCTGGAGTGAAGGATATGTGGGACTATCGCATCCCAGGTGCACGGGACCTGTGCAGAAAAGCACACGGAGTAGAGGTGGTCAGAGTGTTCGTATCGTGCTGTATACTCACACGGGAGGATTCCAGCGCTGCTTTCTGCTCTCTTATCTCTGCCTGTCTCTCCAGCAGCTCCCGGATCTGCTTATCCACGGCCTCCAGTTCTAGAATGTGACCTCACCTGCACTCAAAGGTAGACACAAGTTCGCCATTAAAGCAAGTAACTGAGTAAACAACGGTAATGTGTGTAAATAGTGTGTAGACAATGCTATCAAGGTTAGTGGTCACCACGCTGGTGCTGCTAACGGGGCTAAAAGCTAACGGAGTCAGGAAATACAACAGGTTGTATATTCACACATTATAAGAAACAAAAATGATGGTTTGTAAAATAGATTTGTGATTGAAAATAGACAATAAGAAATTAACCTTAAGGGAGCTCCCGTTTGTCTCGTCTGCCTCGCTGACACGTCACTTCCGGTGATTGATGACTTTGATGACAAAGTGTGCTTTGAACACTTTATTCAACTCTCCATCAGGGTTGCCATGAAGATCAAGACCTGTATCAATGAGTCACCAGCCTAAAAAGTCCACATAATTCCATTAAGTCATTAAATACATTAAATCTCTCGTCTATGGCATTCTGTATCAATTCTATATCAAATATCAGGCAGTGATTCCATACAGTAAGTTTATTTTTGCAGTACACTTGCATACACTTGCAGTGCAGGCAACATTATCCATTAAAAATACCCAATAAAAATGCAAATATAAAAATACATGATAATAATAAAACAAAAATAATAATAAGCATTGCCAAACCTTTTGCCTTGAACAGTGTCACTCAGTGGTCATCACCTAACATGTCTCTTATCAGTTGTGTGTTCAGGAGCTGTAAATGGAAACTGACACATTTTAATCTGTTGACATTATGATGGTTAAACATTGTAAAGTTTCCAACACTGCCACAATCTCTGCCATTAATCAACCATCTTGTGGGTTCTGGCATCTGGCAACATTGTTACCATTCAGTCAGACAGACTGAACAGCTTTGTTCAAAAGGTCTTCTGAACATCAGACTTCCGTCTTGTTTGACATGATTAAATTAGCTGGTGTTTCAGAAGTTTAAATTTTTCTTGTTTAGCTTCTGATGATATGAGCCAAACAGGGAATTGTGTCCCAGTTCTTCTCCTGGATAGTTTGCAGCCATGTGTTGCGTGCATTGTCATGAACACATGCAAATCCCAGCAAGTCCCCAATTCTCCACTGTGTCATTTGGTTTAGGTGTGAGGTTTTCAGCTGTGTGTCTGCTGGGCATACTCTGTTTTAGTAGGAGAGCAGAATTAAATTGCCAGTGCTTATCAATGTAGTGGCACATTATTGTTATAAAGCTGTCCGTTGTGAGTGCGTTCCAGCAGTCAGTCTTCAGGGCCAATAACGTTTGCAATTAAGCTGTTTTATGTGCATCAAAACATGTTTCAGCTCTGTGGGTAATTGCACATCTTGAAGGGATTTTAATTGAGTGAATTTGTCACCCTTTCTGTTGAAGTGGTCCTACAACAGTGCTTCTTTTTTTACTTGCTCAGCAAAATACATACATGTGGTTGCATGTGTCAACACCCCCGCTTTGAGTTAACAAGTAGCATATTTTTTATTAATTATGGAACAAATGGTCAATATGAGCATCCCAAAGTTGGTTTAATATAATATACTCATCTAAATTAATATTCAGTTTCAGTCTTTATATAATTTTAAACAGTCATTGAGGTGGTGATGTGAAAGCTTTACCTCTATGTATGTCAAGTCATTTTATTTATATTTATATAGCGCTTTTAACAATACAGATTGTAGCAAAGCACTGAACATTATCAAGTAGAACAGAGTAATGGTAAT
>JAUMHI010000054.1:2016972-2026972 GCA_032359435.1 Enteromius unitaeniatus | reverse complement strand
CCCAATGGTAACATGTAAAGCGTAAAAAGTAACGGCCCTAGTACTGAGCCCTGAGGTACTCCATACTGCACTTGTGATCAATATGATACGTCCTCATTATGTAATTATTTATTTATAAATTTACCCTAATTTAAAAAATTAACTAACAATTATAATATTATAATGGTTTACAACTGTGAATACATTCAGTATGTATTTATGGGAAGTGTTCGGGCATCTTGTTTGTACTTTCTTCTCTAATACATGACATGATTTACTTTGCACAGTCTCACATTTTTCTCTGGGTTTCTTGAATTCCAGGTACTGTTTCTATAAACACAATTCGCACACCATACCAAGCCCCAGGAAACAGTGAGATTCTTGACCTGGATGATAGCTTGTATCTTGGAGGACTGCCAGAGAATACAGCTGATATGGTGTTTCCTACTGAGGTGTGGACTGCTCTGCTCAACTATGGTTATGTAGGCTGCATCCGGGACGTCTTCATCAGTGGTCAGAGCAAAGACGTCCGCCGCATAGCTGAGGTGCAAAAAGCAGCAGGCGTAAAGCCCTCCTGCAGTAAAGACATTCCCAAGCAGTGTCTTAGTAACCCCTGTCAAAACAATGGAATCTGCAGAGAAGGGTGGAACCGTTATGTGTGTGACTGCTCCGGGACAGGCAATCTTGGTCGTTCTTGTGAGAGAGGTGAGGCACTTGTTTGAAATGCTTATGTTCCCTGCATATTTTTTTAATTTTGCGATTTTTCTTTTTTTAGCCCCATGCTGTTTCAAATCCGTAAAAACTTAATTTGTCTTCAGAACACAATTTAAGATATTATTTTGAATGAAACCTGGGAGGCTTGTGACTGTTCCACTGAATGCTAAGTAATGAGTAACCTGAAGGTCACAGGTTCGAGTCCCAGGTCCGGCAGAGATTGTCGGTGGGGGGAGTGAATAACCAGCACTCTCTCCAATTTAATACCACGACTGAGGTGAGACTCTTGAGCAAGGCACTGAACCCCCAACTGCTCCCTGGGTGCCGCAGCACTGCTCGGGTGGTGCATTAATTCCAATACCTGGCCACAAGTCACTTCAAAAAAAAAAAAAAAAGTGCAGAAAAGTATGAAAGATGTTATCAAATTAAATCAAGTTTATTTATGTAGTGGTAAAAACTAGTTTCAATGTCCAATTTGTCCCTTGTTTCTTTGCCACTGTGAGAGGTGTTGATGCAATATTCTGACGCGTGCATGTTGCATGAATAGATCCAGAGAACGGCTTGATTGTGTTCCAAACAATAACTGAAGTTTATTAAATCAAAGTAAAATGAATTCCAACATAACAGAACACATTGCTGGCTTGTTGCACCATGCCATCTTAGCTCCATGTGCACGGTCAAGAAATTGTGTGCTTTTGCACCAGCACCCCCTTCCTGTTAGGGGTGGCATCTCCATTTAAACATTTTTCCCTTTCACACCTATAGAGAGCACGCACTCAAAGAAATAAACAGAATTAACAATACAACGAAAATATGTAAATAAATGGGTAGAAAATAATGAAAAATAAGTAAGGCTTCTACAAGCACGTTTAAAAACAACCAATGTTGACCAAAGTGCTTTAAAAAAGCAAAATTAAAAGGCAATGCACATACAAAACAAGATTTAGGTTAAGGAACATTTAACGCCTTAGAAAAGAAATACGTTTTCAAGGCAGACTGAAAAACTGACAAAGTTTGAGATGACCAATGCCGCTCCTGATAGAGTTGGTAGACTCGACACACCGGGTCATTATAGATGTAGTGCTAGTCAACCCTGCTCCTGGAATGCTACAGTCCTTCAAGCTTAAACCCCAATCAAACACACTTAAACCAGGAAGGCGGCTCTTGTGGAGCAGGGTTGGGGACCCCTGGGCTTCAGTTTCACTTCACATAAAAATCAATAAAACATCAAATATTTGTGCTGGCTGTGAATTTCATGTTTACTTATATTGCGGCCTGATAAACTACTTTTGCCAGGAAATGTAATTTTACATTTTTAAATAAAGCAGAAATGTCTATATATATAAAAAGAGAGCAAACAAACTTTAAAACTGATTTAGTTTTTAATGACACTGATATAGTGTAATCTTTGCCTCTCATCTGCAGATTCCACCATTCTCAGTTACGATGGCAGCAAGTTCATGAAGGTCCAGTTATCTGTAGCTATGTATACAGAGGCTGAAGATGTTTCGCTACGGTTCCGCTCCCAGCGGGCATATGGTGTTCTCATGGCAACCACTTCTCGAGACTCCGCAGACACTCTCCGTTTGGAGCTGGATACAAGTCGCATCCGACTCACGGTTAATCTAGGTATCAGTGCTAAAGACATGCTATCACACACCTGTGACCAAATGTACTCAAACTTGTTCATATATTGCCAGAAATTAACTTTAAACAAGACCGTTCTTTGCTGTCTCGTGTCATGCACTTAAACCTCTCTTCAAAACAAATCACACATAAAAGCACTGTTGTCTTTATGGTGGACACGCTCAGAGCCCTTCAATGCTCGGAGTCTGCAGCTCTCCGTACACACTCAAACATCTCAGCTGTGCTCTATGTTAAAGGGGAATGCTCTGTGTTGTGTAACAGCACTCTTTGTTCCTCTTCCCATTTGAAAACCAACAATTTCTCAGAGCAGAAACACTCTGTGCCCTCTTATTTTCACTTTGATTAATATACTCACAGGGGAAAGCTGTGCACTTTAGTTATCTACAGCGTTTTACCATGTCTAAAGGCTGATGTATACTGCTGTGTCTGACCTAGACAGTAGCCACTACGCTGTGACCTACATGGCTGTTTGCAGGCTGGTTTACAAGGTGCACGTCAGACTACAGAAGGGATGCCCAATCCTGTTCCTGGAGATCAACCTCACTGCAACATTCAGCTCCAATCCTAATCAAACACACCTGATCCAGGGATCTGGATTCTGCAGGAAGGTAATTCTCCGGGAACAGGACTAGGAATCTCTTGACAACAGCATTGTTCAGTAGAGCCAATGGAATACATCTAAATGCATATCAAGTTTTAGTCTTTCACATTGTCATGTGTGAACATGAACATAACAGACAAGATAACATTTGTGAGCAACAACTGCTTTTAAATATGGGTGTGAATCACTGTAAAATCACTGATACTCTCTTTATATATATATATATATATATATATATATAAAAGATTAAATAGGATTATAAATTCAATTGTTAGAAATTAGAAATGAAATTGTTTAACAAGCACAAGCAGCAGTAATTGATGCTTAAAGAATGGAAAGGGGTTGTGATTGATTGAAGATTTGGTGTTTAGTTTAGAAGTTCAACCAAAACATCTGTCATAATTTAGGTTATTTATTTATTTATTTATTCTAATATCTCAGTATTTTTGAACCATACAACAGAAGTCAATATTTTTATAGTTAGTTTTCATTCATTGCTAACAGTGTAAGAGCATTTCCTCACATGATGAGCCAGCTCTGGTCTTTGACTGTGTGCGGCCCCTTCTCTGATGAGGTTGATGGCACACTAGGCTGAGACCTGCTTCTGGTGAACTTGGATAAAGATATTTAAAAAAAAATCACTACCTAAAAACAGGTATAGTGATTTTAGGGGTAACTGATTTTCTTTATATTGTATAACTGATAACTTATAATCCTTTGTTCCTTTTAATCAAGGAATTTACTTTGTTTCAGTCTGCATCTAATTTATGAACCACTCACAATCCAAATGAATGTAACCAGGTACTATAGTGCAGGCTGGAGCACTGCAGTAAATCTCAGCATGGTCTGAAAAGTGTGAACACCCCAATAACAAAGAAAAGTGGATTACTAGGCAGTTTACTAGTCATTGTCCCAGCCTGACCAATGGTGTGATGCTTTGGCATTCTTAGTCAAATACATGTCCATTAGTACATTAGTATATATATATTATACTAATGTTATATATTATACTATACATTAGTATATATATATAATATACTAATATTATATATATATATATATATATATATATATATACACCGCATTCTAAATTATTATGCAAGTAAAAATTCTGGTTATATTTTTTCTACAAGAATATTTTACCAGTACCAAACCACATCAATCTTAATAACTACTATTGATTTTGTATTTAATCATATATAAGTGAATTGATTTTCTAAAATATAGCAGTAAGTTTGAGGAGCTCATTTTTAGTCCATCATCTATCCTGAAATGTCTGTCTGCTATATTCTAGAAGATCAATTCTTCAAACAGTGGTTCAAGAGGATGTGATGGTGTTCCTTCAAGAGTCACTCACAACTTATCCGTCCATAAAGCCTATGCCAACATGCTATTCTTAATAAGTGAGGGTAATTTTTTTAGGATTTTGTACTCAAGCTAAGTCTCTGAGAACCTGACACATTGAAGTTGTGGAGACTCCAGGAAGGTTAAGTTCTGGAAAATAATGTCGCTGGAGACTTAATGGTTCCTAATGGTTTCTGACCCAATTCTTGACATTAATTCTCTTCTCTTCTCTTCTCTTCTCTTCTCTTCTCTTCTCTTCTCTTCTCTTCTCTTCTCTTCTCTTCTCTACTCTACTCTACTCTACTCTACTCTACTCTACTCTACTCTACAACTTTTTGCCCCAATGAGCATTTTACTTCCCAGTGGTCATTTCTATTTTTTTCTAATTCTATTAATGCATTAGTTTTGCATCCTTCTAATGGGCATTCAATCATTTTTACTTTTAGTCTGAGTTTAATTTTATCTGGAAAAATAATTTATTATAATTACTAATTTGGCACACCTGAATATAAGGAGTTTTTGACTTTCAGCCTTCCTGAACAATTACATATCACTTATATAAGATTAAATGCAAAATCAATGGTATTGAATAAGATTGATGTGGTTTGGGACTGGTAAAATGTTCTTGTAAAAAAAATATAACCAGAATTTTAACTTGCATAATAATTTGGAACGCTGTGTATATGTAGATCCTTTCACTGACCATTTGATGAAAGTAAAATAAAAGTAAACAAATATATAAAGTTCTTTTAGACACTGTTTTTACTCTATTTGTGGAAAGTGCCACTTAAATTATAGGAGTAATGTTTGTACAATATTCCTAGAAAGAAGTCAAATTCACTGCAGGACATTTGAGTGAATGCTATGGGATGCACAAGCATCGAGATCATTGGTGTTCTTGTGTGTCTGTCCCCAGAGAAGAGGGTTATGTGCTTCAATAACTGCAGATACTACTTTGAAGGCTGAATTTACATGTCATTTATTCTTCCCCATTTAGACTGTGACAGGATAAACTGTACCATGAGTAAGTGACACTTTCTCTTCTTTCATACCTTCCATTTACTGTTAAATGTTTGCTACCTGGAAGTGTTCTGATACAAATGTCTATCACAGTGCAGAAGACGTAGATAAGTCATTATGGCAATGTAAGTCTCTTTAATGTGACCTACTGTCTTAAAAAGATATCTGTTAATGAGCTGATCTGAATCAAGAATTAATACTAAGACATACATATAAGACTAGAGATCAACCGATATATTGTTTTCCCGATTTTCTTCCCGATATTTCAGCATTTTCACATAATCGGGTATCGGTTTTGTAATATAAAATGCTGCCGTTTTGAGAATTGGGCACATGAGTCAGGATCGCCATTTTTTAGGACAGCGTCTGAGAGGAGACGAACTCTAGATATCATTACTTAATTGATTATTTAACACAACAACCATTAAGGGACAAATGAAAGTTGAATGGCTGATATGTCATTTATGGACTTTAAGCCTCAAGTGTTTTGCACACCGGATGAGAAGCGCACCTGCGGCACAATTCAGTGTCGGTCCGCGTTGAGTTAAGACAGTTGTTCGCCACAGAGCCCCATTTGCATAGTTTCATATTAAATTATATTATGTTTGCCTCTCAAATGATCGTTAATGTACATATTAACACCTACTAAAAGTACCATGAAAAAAAACACATCAACATAACTTAAAGTATTGTCATAATCTTAATCCTTTAACAGTTAACATTATCGACCGTTAATGGAAAATAGTTTCCATGGGGAAAACGCTGGCGGAATGACGGAATCCAGTCGGATAAATGGAATTTACTGTTTAATGCGAATGTCACAGGATTTGTCAAAGTTTGGATGAATTAATCAAATGTAGGTCAGTACACTTGAATCGACCCATGCTATGGACTAGTATCTGCAAAGAGACTTTTCCAAATATAAACCCTAATTAAAATAATAATCACACAACATGCTATTTCTTCCATGTTTTTCATTTTAATAGTAAACTCCTTTGCTTTACTCTCATTTGATTAAAGATAAATGAAATAATGTTTTATGGCCAAGATTAGGATATATTATATTGAACCAAGTCTATCTATATTAGGCTATTAGTGTTATAGTTTCTTTAAAATAGTTGCAGTCTTCCTAACTTCTACAATATGAAGACAATTAAATTATTCTATTTTTCTAAATTCATCAATTGATGTGCATGAGATGATGAATTGAATAGTCACCTGCTGAAGGATATTATTTAATCATCAGAAAAAAATAATGAAGAATTATGAGAGGTTAAGATATTATAAAAACATTTCTAATATATAAATTATTGAAGACAAAGACATTTCCCCAAGCTGTTAAACTGTAGTACAGAATTCATATGCTAAATCCCAAAGCATATAGTGGCCCCACATTTAACTTTATATGTTAACTCTTTATATACCCTTATTGTAGAAGTGAATTAATATGCAACCAAAAAACTTGCTATTCTTAATTTTGACACCAGGCGTATATATCGGTTCAAAATATCGTTAACGATCTACTTGGTCTTTAATAATCGGTATCGGCATCGGTCCTAAAAAACACATATCTGTCAATCCCTAAATAAGACATGTAAAATATGCAGATCAGTGGGTTCCCGGGACCACAGTTGTGAACCACTGCTTTAGAGGACCTTAATTAGGGCCCTCTTCACAGGATCTGGGACATTCTTAGTTAGTAACAAGACTGGCAGATTTTGAACTCAGCAGAGAACAAATATCTTACATCACTTACCTCATGTCCTCATAATGTAGAGGTAGAAACCTAAAACCTGAACATGTCTACATTACGTTGACACATTAAGTGTCATAATGTAGGTTAAACCAGTAGTCACACACACAGGTTAGTAAATAGAGAATGGTGAATTCTGTATTAACCATCTATTAATCTTTTACACTCGTATTGTTCATTGAATGGGGATTGCCTGGTTTTGTGAAATCTCAGATCTGGTTGAGTCTGGACTAATGTTATGAGAAGCCAGTCAAGGATGGTAACTTGAGTGAGGAATTGACTTGGTGGCATCTAATGGCTTGTCTGTTAAGACATTCTGATTAACTGAATCCCAACAGGATTTTAATCAGGTTTTAAACATCAGTTTAATTTTTGAATATAACTAAATTACCTCACCTCATATCAATCAACATGCTGCACTATGATCACACTTCTCTTGTATTTGTGTATTTCTGTGTACCCCCTGAGCTGGTTTGTATAAACATGAAAGTCTAAATGAGTTTTGAGCGTGGCATGTACAGTAAAAGGTACTGTTGCCTTTGTTCCATTTGTGGGTCATAATGGGAGCATCCTTCATCCTTCATCCTCCCTGCCAGCAAAGATAAAAATCGTTGTAATTCTTTGTTATTCAAATAGATACACATTACAAATAAACATAATATTAATAAAACAAACAGTGCTTTTATTTTTCAGGAAGAGTAGGTGTATTCAGCAGTACTGAATTAGCAAACATGACAGGCGAAACACTATACACTATTATACACTACATCCATCATTTACTCACTCTCAGCTCGTTTTTATCTGAATGAGTTTCTTTTTTCTGTTGAACATTGTATTATATTCAATGAGGACCAGCTACTGTTTGGTTGCTCAAAATATCTTATTTTGTGTTTAGCACAAGGAAGAATTGGGTCAACATGTGAGTGAGTAAATAATGGCACAATTATAATTTTTGAGTGAACTATAACTTTAATAGCAAGCCGTGGCATGTTTAGTTCTGTCCCTTTAAGAGCTGCATGCATCTAATATGCTGTCACGTTTTTTTCTTGATTGTTTACTTTCACTTTAGACACAAGCAACTGTGTTAAACGCTGTGTGTTTTTGGCAGTATTACCACAATCACATGTGATAAATATCTTGGTTCGGTAATTAGGTGCTATTTGACGGGCTTTTAGTGCACGCGCTTCAGGTGTACGCCCTGGAAAAGCGCATCCGGACAGCACACATATGAAATGTTTAATCAGCAAGACTTTAAAGCAAATAATGCACTTTTGTGATTGCAAATCAGTGCAGTGCCTGGTGCGTGTAATTCTACCACTGAGTTAACACTGATGTGAATGTATGTACGTTGTACAGCATATTGAGACAGAGATGATACTGTCTCGATACTACGATATTCCTTAAAAAGCAGATTGTGGAGAAATTTTTATCGTCCACGATCAAAAAACATCATATCGCCCACCCCTAGCTGCATATATATTTTATGTATTTTTATGTCGTCCGAGACCTGTAGAGCAGCGTCGTTGTCTGTGTCACTGTCACCCATGTGTTCGTTATCTTCTTCGCAAGCAACCACACCTCAACCAATGAGATAAGCTGCATTCTGTATTGCTATACTCATGTGTAAGTGTGCTGTCAGCTCATTGGTCACAGAGCAGGAGAGGGCCTGGGAATAAGTTCACCTTACGTTTTAATACAAACTCTGGTTCTCTGGTCTCATAATTGGTCTTCACATCCACTCCACCCAGCAAACTTCAAGTTCAAGTTCCTGAAATATTTTTCTAAGCATGCTGTCACTATTAATCTTAAACACTAAACAACATTTACTTATGACAGTAATTACTACCAGACCAGATTATGCATACTGTACTCTACATAACTGAGACTGTTATCTACCACTTTTTTTCTTGTTTTGGAACACTTTTTTTGTCTTTAATTAAAAACTGTTTTGAACTTAAAGGAGTCATACAAAGCCAATTTTCCACAAGCTAATATGATTCTTTAGGGTCTTAATGGAAAGTTTGTAATATAAATGGTTTCAAACATCGTGTTAAAAACACTCATTTTACAGCTCTTTAGAAATCACTCTGTTCTGTGTGCTTCCCCTTTAAATCTTCACAAGCTCCGCTGACCCTGCCCCTCTTTTCCGAGGCACTCTCTGAGGATCTTTATTTAGCCATATTTATAGTGAAACTTGCTAATTAGCACATTTTTAGGAAAGGTGATTTGCCAAGATTCATACATTATACATTATACACAATACATTATACTGACTGCTTATGTAGGTAAGGCTGGATCATGAATGATTCGCGCGAACATAAAAGCATTTGCTCAAATGCATTTGAGAATGGCTCGATTTCAGAAGGGGCAACTTATTTTTATTAAATTAAAAGAAAACTACTGGTGGACACACCCAACACACATTTCAGTCCAAACTGCTTGTAAAAGTGGCACCGGCTGACCCCTTTAAATAGTTAGGTTCTGTGATCTCATAAACATTGTTTGGTTTGAGATCTTGCACCATCTTTATAATGTTCCTCTGCTGCTCCATAATAGTTTTTAGGAATGTGGTGGCCTCCTTATTAGTGTCTCATTAATCCAATATGTGTTTGTTTCATCTTTAGATAAGGCAAGAAATGTAATAATTATTACATTTATAAAGCAAGGGTGTTATGTTATGAAAATTGTAATTTTTTTCCTGTTATAAAAGAAATGTGCACGTCAATTTATTAAATTGCAAAAAGATACAAAAACAGGTCTTTATCAGGAAATTGCATAATATTCTGTGACGGGCATCCCGAAGGATCACCAGCACCCTGGAAACGGACGAGGAACACCTGCCCCACCTCGTCACAGCTGCAACTGTGGCCCAGTTGGCGATCGAGGTGTGCAGACATCGAGATGTCGTCCTCGCTCATATGAAACAGTTGGGGTTGAGACTG
>JAUMHI010000054.1:1995410-2011342 GCA_032359435.1 Enteromius unitaeniatus | reverse complement strand
AATCAAGGGAAACTAGGTCAATGGGAATAACATAGAGCACATGGGGAAAGACAACAAACATAGCACATGTTACAGTTATAGTATCTGAATTCTGATTGTGCAAGGATGTTACAGTACCTTGCAAAAACAGGCATTTTTACCCATTTTGTTATATTACAAACTGTAATACAAGTTTATACAATACCTTTGTTGCCCACTTAGTTTTGATGGGCATTCTTTTCTTATCAGGTTTGAACAGGTGACATTTTCTTTAAAATGGACTTTATGGTCCTCAATAGGCTTCCATTCCCCCTTACACACCTACAGCTCCAGGTAAGTGAAGCCTAGCATGCCATTCATTCCTTAGATTAATGTCATCAATAAAAATAGTTTGAATATCCACTAAGGCACATCATATTTTTGTTATAGTTTAATTTCAGTGTGGAGTGCTTTTATTTCCGATGACAACTGGTCAATGCATTTGATGGCTGTGTTTTACAAGGAGTTGCTGAAAGTAAAATAATGTCCTTGTTTACAATCTAGTTTTGGGTCTTCTCAAAATAAAATGATTTGCTACTGATTCATGAAAATTGTCTCTTGTTGCCATCTAATGGTGTAACATTGTAACCAAAATGATCAAGGACTACAGTAGCAATGAACAGTAATTGTAATGGGTGTGTTTTCTAACTGACAGCCCAAGCTATGAATCAGTGCACCATAGAATAAACACCTAACATAGGGAAGCTAGTGTTCTCTACAGTTTATTTATGGACTGAGTCTATCAATAGCATACTGTATGCGTCTTTACTGCTATTGTGATCAAGTGATTATTATTCCTCTCATATTGTTCATGTTACATCTTATTGTTATGTCATATCTTTCAGACATATTTGCATTGCACTGGCTCGTTCACCAGTGAGATGGTGGCAAATTATTTCCTCTTTTTTTCTTGTTTTTTAAACAGAAGCACCAGAAGAAACAGTGGGCTTTTATCATGTTTGGTTTTTGTTGCTGTGACAGATAACTGTTTGGCTGATGGATGATTCTTTTCTCTTCATATTCATCCTTTGCAGAATAAATGTTGCTGTGAGCATTTAAGGATTATTGCTACTTCACATATAACATGAATAATTCAATACATGATCACTACAAAGCAGATCTATACAGGTGGAGCTGGGGAAGGTGGAGGGTTTTTGAAGTGCACTGCTACTGCTAAAGCAAACACTGACAAGTATTTGAATTTTGAGTTAATTGGCTACCAAAACAGGAGAAATCCAATCAGCTGTGCCATGTGATAATGATGTCATTATGTTAGATCCATCATCTGGGTTAGGTCTATCAGACTGCGGCATCTAGAGTTTCATGCCAGGATGTTGTATTTTACGCTCAGAGTGATTTGCATGGTAATGCACATGGCAATGTTAATGTATTTGTTCTTGGTGGAATAGATCTGCTAGATCTGCATGTCTCTTTTTTTAACACCTGATTAATATCGTCAGCGCTTTGAAGTGAGCTCTGTGCATGGAATGTGTTCCAATCGATATATTCCCTACACAGTGTTCATTACTCCCTGAGCAGGGGAAATCCATTAACGTCTACTTCCCTTCGGACATATTTGCGCTGTATTTTGTGCTGTATTTTCACACACAGATGAAATTTAAGAAGTATGAAGTGTGAAATAATATACCTCTGTATATAAATACAATTTAAATTCATGTCTTAAACATGGTGACTGGTGCCTTGCTCAAGCGTCTCACCTCAGTCTTAATTTTGAAGGTAGAAAAGAACGCTGTTCACTGTCCAAACCTGTAATCCCAACTAGACCTGAGACTTGAACTAGTGACCTTTGCTTACAGATCCAACTCTCTATCCATTAGATCACGACTGCCCTGTGTCTAATTGGTTGAATGGTTTATGGCACTATATGAGCTTTGGAATGGAAACCATGAAACTATGTCATCTTTGAATACAATCTTCCATTTGAGAGATTTAATGGTGCAAAAGAAATGCCCTGAAAAAAAGAGGTAGCGTTTCTCAAGATCAGCGACCATTCAGACCACTCTGTCTGGTCATTATATAGTACTACCACAGGCAGCACACACAGTAGTTTTACCCTTTTATATATGTTATTTGGTATATGTTTTGAGAAAAAATGAAGGTGGGGTTTGCTCCTTATTGAACTTCTATCGGTGCATGGGCACAACAAAAACTAGACAGGAGTGTGTCTCCTTCAGTTCTTTTTTCACTGTTGTGCAGTGTATAAACCTTTCACGAGAAGCCACTTCAAAAACCTTGAGGCCCTTGTTTTTACTTATCTTTACACCTGCACCATCAGTACATACAATTATCCCATAAAAGTCCTTTCTTAGTTTGATGTCTAGCTAGGTAAAACTGTGACTGCCCATGCAAGGCCCCTCCAATACTGAGAATAATAGCTTTCCATTTTTCATATCAATTGATCAGTGTTTCATATATTGTCTGTGGCTTTTTAGACTACGCTATCACATATCACACCTCAAAATATTTCTCCAGAGCATTAGCAGTAATTTTGGTCCGTAGTTAGTTTTTCAACAATATAATTCCTTCTTCCTTTGGAAAAATCCAATCCATCCAATGAAGTGACGTTATGAAAGGGATCATATGATGTTACTAAAAGGAACAATATTTTGTGTATAGGAGTAATTTAATGTGTTTATGCGGTTTCAAAAAACACATTGTTTTTCACATACTGTACATTATTGTTGCTTCTCCATGCCCCGCCTTTCTGAAATGCATAGATTTTTCTGAGAAGCGAGGTGTGCTCTGATTGGCCAGCTATCCAGTGTGTTGTGATTGGCCTAATACCTCAAGCATGTGACGGAAATGTTGCGCCCCTTACCACACTCTGCTGTTCTGTCCTGGTGCTATGACACAAAAACAATAAAATCCCTCATAAACAAAGCATTGGTTGCATCCAGTGGAGACATAATTACTGATTATAATGCCTTGTACCATCTTTTTATGTATCGTGTCGCATGGTGCCGCGTAAACATAACACCATGTCTGCATTTGTGATCTGAGAAACAGCAAACAATAAACAAAATGTGGACAAGTCTGAACTTTTATAAAGAATATCTCATTTTTAAACTTCTTATCAATGCAATCAAAAAAAATAGATGACTCTTAAAGGCCTATTTACACCAAGAACTAGCTATCACTAGGATCACTAAAGCTATCACTAAATGCCAGACAATATGGCGGTTGAAGAGTGGAAGTCCATGGCTTATGTAGAGTGTGTGATTGGTTACAGCTGTGTGCAATCAGTGCATTGGATGATGGGAAATGCAGTCCAAGGTGATGTCTAACAGTCTTTGTAGTATGAGAGTCAATAAAATTAGAAGATGACCTCTGGTGGTGAGTGGGAAGAAGACCCTTGATTCGGATTTGTGACAAACTAATAGTAGAAAAGTGAGTCTGAGTCCAGTAGCAGTTGGTTACATATTATTTTGATAGCCCACTTCGGACATTCTACTATCCATAGGCAACTTTGCAACTGCATGTCTACTAACTCTCAGAGTAGACTGTTAGTGTAGGTTTAGGGTTTGTAGAATGCTGACATACAGTATACTTGCAAAGATCCTCATAGTCAGTATGTTGTTGAACCAATCAAAATAAAGCATTAGAAGACATCAAACAGACAGTCTACTAATACTCTAAAGACTGCTGCTTGACATGTAGAGTGCAAAGTTATGTACTGTTAGTAGAATGAAGTCTGAAGTGGACTATCAAAACAAAGTGTTACCGCAGAGTTGGGTATCGAGCTGGGTATGTTTTTAGGTACTGACCGAATTGCCTCAATACGGCAGAGTATGGAAAAACGTCTTGTCACTCGGTACCCAATTTCAATACCTAAAAGGGTTAATCTCATCAGTGTCAGTGAGCCAATAAGACTGCAGCACTAGCCCGTGTGTTTGACCAGAAGTGTGTGAAATAGCCTCATGTTATTTATATCATTAACACGACTGCACGTCATTTCTATCTCTACATTAAGTTGCACTTTCTGTATCGCACACGGCACAGTTCCGCCACACACACACACACACACACACAAAAACTTGCGCGTGCCACACACACAAGTGAACACGCTCCCGCTTTTAATATATTTATCAATATTTAACTTTAATTCTGAGTGTCTCTGAGTTAATGTATGGTTTTGTTTACTAGCATACTGACCTGCGCGTGACACTTCTGTTGATATTAACATCTTGCGTCTCACTAAATGAGGACATAAAGTACAGTAAGCTACATGAAGAACATCTCCAGAACTGCTCCAAGGGTTACTTCAAGAGCATTTGACTTTTCATTTGAGTAAATCTATCGTCATATCATGTACACACAGAACTGTAAAAGTATACATGACAGCAGAAATATATTACTATTGTTTAGTAGAATGTACATTATAGGCTACTACAACAATTATTAATCCAGTATTTCTTCAGTGTTTTAACCTGTAATATAAAAGCCCCTTTATTTTTCCAAAAATAAAATGAAATCTTTTTCAAAAAAATTTAAATACACAAAATTTTCAGAGGGAAAAAAATGAAAAGGCTATTGTCTATTGTAATAAATGAAACTGCACTAGTGTAAAGGTAGCATAATAGATGTGTAAACTGAAAACTATCTCAACTTTATTAAAACTAATTTGCACTGATTCATTGTGTTGGATATATTTTTTTCAGTGTAGTGGCTCAGTTTTGAGCCTGTAGAAATGTCAACAAGCTGAAAAATCAAGAAATAATGAAAAGTTTAAGTTTTTTGAAATAATGTAATTTTGTTGAAAATGATAAAATTGATATCGAAAAAGGTATCGTGCAGGAACCAGTATCGAACTCAAGGTATCCATATCAATATTTTTTGAATGACACAACGAGTAATTAATGGAACATATGCATCTCTTTAATATGTGGAGTTATTTCTTGTGACGTTATTATTAATGTTTTAAGTTTCATATCTTGAGGGCATTTTGCTCTGTCTGTGTTTTTTCAAGCATATGTTCTTTTGATTTTTTTAACTGTGATCTGGGCTTTCCCACAGGCAAAGGACCAGAGACCATGTTTGCCGGTCAGAATCTGAATGATAACGAGTGGCACACAGTGCGAGTGAGCAGGAGAGGGAAGAGTCTGAAGCTGTCTGTGGATGACTTGGCCACTGTGGAAGGTATCCTAATTCATGCAACCTGAATTCTATAAATAATTATGTCATCTCATACAGGTTTATTACACTGTAATAATTAAGGGTAGTTCACACTGTAATAACAAACAACAAAAAAGGTCATTGGGTCATTGTGTTTGCAGTTTGTTGGAGTCATTTACATCCTACCAATGAAACTAAATAAACCAAATAAACTCTAATGCAAGTCAGGTGCCAAACAAAATCACCACTGCAATATACAAACTTAACAGATTTAGAAAACTAATCAGACACTAATCTTAAACTGAATAGCAAAAGGCAAATACACTACATGGCTTTGCCCAGTTTTTCTCCCAGTTTACAGTCTGGAAAAATATCAGAGCTATTCCTTCACTTTTCTGTTTTCCTTACTTTTCTTATCCCTTTCTGTACATTGAGTAAGCATGGGTTAGCTGTTCTGAAAATCTTTGGCGTACTCAAAAATAATTGTGATGTTCCAAAGGTCATCAACATTTTGATCAATTTATCAGTTACCACAGATTTTGTCATTCTTTTCAGAGCTGATTTTTCGTAGGCCTTATTGATCTAAGCTTATGTGCTTCAGCTTTTGAAAAAAAAAACCAAACAAACAAAAAAAACACCCAGATCCATGAGGCCCTCCGGAAAAAAAAAAATGAAACCTTCACTGATTAAAAGAAAACTGGTATTTTCAGGAAAAAGAAATCCTCTCCAGGTCAAGAGTACTGCGCACCTTAGGGTTAATTATCTCATGCACATAGAATAAAACCAAATCCATTTGTACTTAATCTTTCAATCATTCTAGCTGGAAAACACCTATCAAAACATCTATCAGTGTGGAGTAACACAGTAGCTTCACTGTGTGTGTGTGTGGGAGCTGCCTGACTCCAACACAGAGAGCAGATGAGAGGACAGGTCTAGTTGGAGATTATTGTTTTATAATATACAGTACATGAAATTAACATTATATTTTTCACACGAATCAGGAGAGATACCAGGTGACCACACACAGCTGGAGTTTCATAGCATTGAGACAGGGATCATTACAGAGAAACGCTACCTGCCCATCACTCCCTCCAACTTCATTGGGCATCTCCAGAGCCTGATGTTTAACAGCAAGCCATACATCGACCTCTGCGTAAATGGAGACATTGACTACTGCGAAGTCAGCGCCATGATTGGGTTCAAGAACATCATTGCAGATCCGGTCACCTTCAGGTCCTGCTCAAGCTATCTGTCTCTGAGCACACTGCAGGCGTACTACTCCATGCACCTGTTCTTCCAGTTCAAGACCACCTCATCAGACGGACTCATCCTGTTCAACAGTGGAGACGGAAATGACTTCATCGCTGTAGAGCTGGTCAAGGGGTACGTTATGGAGAGAGAGACATTACACTCAGATGCTGTTGTGATTTATTCAGCCACCACCTTCTTTCCCAATCAAAATTATATTGTAATTATATCCTTGCAAATGGGAAAAAAGCACACTTCTCTTTATTTATTTATTTAGTTTGCGTTGAGATAATAAAGACAATGAGAAAGTATAGAAAAATACAAATGTAAAAGCTATATATATATATATATATATATATATTATTTGTGATTTTTCTTTCCAATGGGGAACAAAAAAAACTGCATTTAGATTGCACTTTTTTGTGGTACATTTCATTTAATGGCACGATATCTCTGTTTTAGATTCCTGCACTACATCTCAGACTTGGGAAATGGTGCTTATCTCATCAAAGGAAACTCAAACAAGCCTCTTAATGACAATCAATGGCACAATGTAATCATCTCCAAAGACACAAATAACCTGCACACTGTCAAAATCGACACCAAAATCACCACCCAGACCACCATGGGAGCTAGAAATCTTGACTTAAAAGGTAAATTACACATTTATAGTATTTTAACTTACCATAATTTTATGGATCGAAAATAATTGGTTAACAATAGATTATAGAGAACTATTAACTACTAACTTGCTGCTGATCAGCATGCATATTACTAGCATATTGACTTTTATTAGTACTCAAAAATCACAAATGAATGCCTTATTCTGCATCCAACAACTAACTACTGTCAGTAAGCAGCTATTTTTATTAATGCATTTATTTATTCTGGCTCTGTTTGCAGGTGATCTCTATATTGGTGGTGTTCCTGAGGAGATATACAAAGAGTTGCCCAAGTTAGTTCACGCAAAAGAAGGATTTCAAGGCTGTCTGGCATCTGTGGATCTAAATGGTCGTTTGCCAGACCTGATGTCCGAAGCGCTGGCCTGTGTAGGACAGATTGAGAGAGGATGTGAAGGTTACCGCACATTTCTTACTTAACGGATTCATTACAGGGTTATTTAACTATGCAAGACTTATTAAATATGCATTTAAATTAATGTTATGTAAAATATTGAACTATACATTTTCATATTGAAGCATACAACATAATGTACATATTTAACGTAACTTGGTGAAACGACATTTTGAATCCCTAGATAAAAGCATGGCATAAATATAAGTAATATGTAGCCTAATGCACATAGCGTTATATGTAAATGAATGAATGCTGTTTGAGGTTTATTATTAACATTTACCATTACTGGTTTACTAAGTTTACCATGGTAATCATTTCACTCCCAGATTTGTTGTATCGGTCATGCTTTATTGTCTCTTGCCAATGCAGCAGTTTTCGGCATCTGCTGGAAACACTTTTGAATGGATAGCATAATTTCTGCTGTTGCTGCATGAAATCTACTTTTCATTCACAGTGTTTTACCCCAAACAACATGAATATTTCATACTGTTTCCATCACACTCCTGCTTTACATAAATGACATGTTGACCTTTGTCTTGGCAACGGCTTTGTCCTCGTACAGTATCTGGTGCTTCTCATTTCATCATTGGTGCATCCTCATTTGCTTTCTTTGTGTCCTTTCCTTTCCCTCGTAACAGTCAAGGGCAGAATATAAAGAAAGGAACTGAGGTGGAGGAATCAAAGACAAATGTGTAGAATAAATTGGAATACAATCGCTCACAATGTGACGCACATGAGAGCTGCCCTTATGTTGTTAATTAAGAATTTCATCATAAAAAAATCAATAAACCAAGTGCTTTATTGGCTACAGGGAACCAGGCTGAATGCCTTTGAGAATGGCAACCTTTATCTTAAAACAACTTTCCCATTTTATATCTGCTAATAATATATATAGATAACCCCGCCTCTAAATACATCTGAACTGTACTTGATTGGTATTAATGGAAATTAGAAGCAGAAACATGTGAAGTAGACAGAGGGTGCTTCTCAATTCCCCAATGAAACTGCCTAGTTTCATCACTCTCGATCTTAGCCTGTGACCCAGAAACCGATAAAACTCTGCCATGATGAATGATGTGCAAGTTGTCTAATTTTACCATGAGAATGAGAGCATATAGGGCAAAGGACTCATCCTGAGTAGATTCAGTGAGCATACACAGGTGCTTCCTATATGGAGAAGTCATGAGTCAAAAGATAAATCGAGTGTCTTCATGCCACTGGATGCTGGACTGGTTTGTTTTATCATTTTGTCTGGTCCAAGCAGATACTGGATGGCTGTATATAATGCTTCTGCTGCATTCATTCATTGACTCACTACTTGAAACAATAAAGTACAAACATATATACAATGAATCATTTCTTACATAACTAATTTCTCATAGTTGACAGGTATATATATATATATATATATATATATATATATAATGTGCAGAACGACAAACGCTAGGAGAACTGACATAAGAAAGCACAGGAAAATGCACTGAAACAAACCAATTAACTAAATCAAATCAATGAGTAACAAAGGAAATAAAATAGTGATGGGAAAGAGGAACGAAGGGAACTAGGTCAGAACAGAACAGAAGAAACACATGGCATCACAGTAGCCTACTAGTAATGACTGAAGTCTTTGTAAGCTTTCGAGGTTTTATTAAAGCTTTGGATGGTGGCACTTGAGTCATTACTAGTGGGTTACCATGATTGCTTTAGACGAGGAGCTCCGGTTCAATCCTGTGTAACTATGCTTCAACAAAACCGTTCAGATTAGTGTAAAAGGAAGCTGAAATGGTACGTTTTGCTTTAACAAATGCATTTTTATATCAGTTTTGCATTTGTTAACATTATCAGGTAAGTTTAGGGGTGGATTTGGTATATGCCCCTTCGATATGCATAAGGATTCATTTTTGGGCGTCATCTAGTATATGTCAGTTTTGTATGTTTAGATCAATGGTTCTCAATCCCCGACCTTTCGCCCAACCGCTCTGCATATTTTGCATGTCTCGCTTTGTTAACTCACCCGATTCAGATAATCAGCTCGTTAGAAGAGAGTATGGTCCCTACACAGTGTTCATTGCTCTCTTCTCTCTGAGCATCCATTAGAGTTTACTTCACTTCAGAACATTCATTCACAGATTTGCACTGTAAAGAAATTAATACAATATAAATTGCACTTTGAATGGAGCGTATAAATTCACTTTGCACTTGAATCATGTCAGATTATCTGGTGATGTCCACTTCACAGGACTCGTATGTTTGAATAGAACGTCTGAAGCGACAAGAGAAACAAAATGTGCGGAGCACTGGAGCGCGAGGACTGGGATTGAGAATCGCTGGATTAGATGATGAAAATATGTCACTATTGTATGTTTCAGTGCCTGTAAAAACATAAGTAAATGTACATTTCATAGAACCACATTTTACGTAAAATGCATACATAAAAATACATTGTAGTAAAACATAGTATGTTGATAATGGCGCTGATAATATCATTTGGTAGCAGCATGCTACAGCAGCAGATATGGTGCCTTTGACCCACTCTAAAACCAGACTGTATCTCACTTAAGATGTTATGTCAGGAACAATACAGGATAAGATGTTGCTACCCTTGTGCTAGCATGTACCAGTTAGCTGCTGGCTGTTGAAGTAACTCCACAGTGACCATCTAGTGAGGGAAGGAAGACCGAGAAGTTCTCAAGCAGTCACTGTCCTTCTTTGACATTTCACTGATGAGCCTCCAGAGGGCCAAAAGCAAATTCTGGCCATCAAATTTATGAACATGAATTATATGAAGATTGACATTAGAAATGAAAACAAAGAAAATATATACCTTGCATTTGTAAAGCATACGTTTTGACATCTTTAAACACACATTATGAATTTAAATCCTGCAATCCTGCTTCCTGACACCTGACATCTCATCTCTTCAACCAGTGCATCAACATCAGCAGCCAGTTTTAGGGCAGTTCTCATAACTTTATTTAGATGCATGTGAGTCAAGAGCACAGGTTAGACTTGTTTATGTCCATTAGTCAACCTCCTGTTTATTCAGAGCACCAATGAGACTGGACTAAGTATTTGAATCTGTCAATAGCATCAGCACAACACATTTTTCTGTGATGGTCAAAGATTCATTAACTCCTCGAATGAATAATCCGACAAAAGCCTTTTGCAAGGTCTTCAATTCTTTCAGCCAGAGTATGTTCTAAAAAGGCAAATATTGGTGAAAGTCTGTTTCTTCTCAGGACACACAACACTTCTTCTTTGATGCAGCAGCAGTTTCTAATAGCTGGCCTTTGAGCTTCATCAGTCTCTAGTCTTTTTCTAAACACTGATTGCTGTTTTCAAAGCTGATGCTAGCGCATTAACTTTTCCCATATTGAGCTGTCCAGTGTGTTTATCATATTTCTCTGAATGATGCTTGAATTGCTGTTTAATGTTGTACTCTTTTAGCGCAGCCATGGCAGACATATCGATCTGCAGTTAGTGAAACATAGAAGAAACACTTCTTTTTCCATTTCTGCTGAAACATCTGCCATTCCAGGACAATTTTTTCTCTTTTTTTTGGATATTTTATAGTGCTGATCACATGACTTAGCATTAGTGCATCAGTTCTAAGCATCGATTACATATTTGAGATTGAATGGGCAATGTAAAAAAAGAATAAAACAAATGAAATATTGTAAAAACACCCTAGATTTTTTATTTTAAAAACAGTGATATATATAAAAGTCGCCCCTGCTGCACGTATATCAAGCATAGACCAGGCCGTGCTGGTATAAAAGGCTAACTGAATGGATAATCAATTTCCTTTTTACTGTTGATTTCTAATTCTAGGTTTAACTGAAGGGGCATGACTGGGTAATTCAGCTGTCCCTCCCAGTCCTACAGTTATTTATTGTGTGTGTTTGTTACAAAGTCATATAAAACAATTGTAAAAAGATTCCCATGCACTATCCACATCATGGATTAAACCGTCTCTGTCAACATCACTATTATCCAGATCATATAAAATCCAAACCAGGTAAGAAAAAAGCATCGGTACACCACTATAGAGTTCTCTAGTGCTATCTAAAAGCTGAAAGCCTCATAAAATAGCCACTGTTCTCCCCAGCTGTCTGACTCTGTCGGGGCTTTGGTCAGTAATCCACATGTACTGTAGAATCCTCGCTGTTGTCATGACAATCAACAAATATCAGCTATGCACAGGAACAATCAATAACTTCTGAGCATGTGATACATTGATTGCATTCATGCATTGTTTTTTTTTTTCCTCTGAGTGAACATATCTTTACATGTTATATATGTGTTTCGTTGGCTCTTAAGTTTGTGGGGATGAGTTATAGCAATAATAGCAGAGTTGAAAGCGTATGAAATGGCCTCTCATGATGACGGTGTTCCTGCAGGGCCCAGCACTACCTGTCAGGAGGATTCATGCGCTAATCTGGGGGTCTGTATTCAGCAATGGGAGGGCTTCACCTGCGACTGCAGCATGACCACATACGGAGGACCTCTGTGTAATGATGGTAAGTCTTGATTTTTTTGATTCTGCTTTAAAATGCATCAGGAAGCCTGGTTGATACGTTATACTGTAACACTAAAATCATATTTAATAGGTGGTTCAGCAGGGTCATAATGATGAGGTGAGCGTTTCCATGCCGTTAATATATTGTAGGCCCTATTCAGCGCTTGACATCTGTGAATGAAGTGTGCTGCTGAGCTCGTCATTTGATGTTTGTGAGGTTGTGTGTGTGTACTCTTTATTTGTAACAGGCACTGTACAATGGTAGGTGGTGTTTTTTGATATTTAGAAAAGAACATGGTGCTGTCCTAAACAGTCAGGATCTGTTTTTTGCAGATTGATTCTAAATCATTGGAAGCTTATTTTGTTACTTTTTTTATTCTCCAGTCCAGTTTTAGTTTCCATCACTTTTTAACAAAGTACATGCTCAAAACACAACGAATTGTATTGAAATGCTTAGATTTACTAGAGCAGATTCAGTGTAGATGGATTTTCTGCCAGTCTGCTGCATGTTCTGTCACCACTTGAGGGCACTCACGTGAAGCGCACACACACACACACACACACACACACACACAACACCGCCTAATAAACTGACAGCTTGTCTTTCTGCAGCCTTCATGTTAGAGTTACTCTTGTGTATCTTGTATTGCAGGTCTTCATTAGTTAATGACTTTAAACTCACTCAATTAATTACTCCAGATAAAACACCCACTTGAAAAGATGCAGTGTTGATGGTGCATGGGTAGAAGTATTAAATGACTGAATAACTAGGGGTAATTAGAAAAATGCAAGATCAAAGGGGAATAAACAGATTGATAACATGAGTTTTTGAAGCCAGTGGTAGTGGCAAAGCCTGACGGATATGAAGAAACACTTTACTGCATTTACTGCCACTGGTTAAGCTGGATCGCAGCTCTCTTTTTTATCTTATAATGTGTTGCTGAGCACGCGCATTAGATAGTTTGCTTTCTATGGTCTTTACATAAATATTTAACTTAATTTAGCATTGCTATTTCACCATTGTTTTATGAAAAGTTAAAGTTATATTAATTAATAAATACAAAGATTGTAGAAAACTGCATTAGTTCAAAAGAGTGCATATTTAGAAAAAATAATTAAATTCTCATACGCTTGCATATATATATATATATATATATATATATATATATATAATCATTAAAAAATCTGTATCAACAGATACAGACATATTGACAGATTATGACATGGAGCCAAACATGATTAATGAATGATTAATGACTGTCAATTAATGACCCCAAACAATCCATCTGAGCTTGATACGACTAAAATTAGTATTTGATTGAAGTAGATTTTAAATAATCATACTCAGATTCATGGCTTTCTCAATCAGATTGCACACATGCATAGTGTCTTGTTTACACACGTCTAATGAATCCACCAGTATAAAGACAGTGAACACAACCAAACACGTGGTTGCAATATTTTCAGAATTTAATCTTTATCTGAATATGAACCACTCCTCAATTCCCAAACAAATAAATGAGTTTTTCCCCTTGCTGTACAGCGCAATTACATTCAGGGCACCCGTTTGCATAAAAAAAAAACTGCAACTGTGAGCTTTGCTTTCATTGGCGCCGGTCACATCTGCACAGGGAGACATGCCTGCACACAAATCCACATTTATCAGCCCTTTTCTTTGTGTGTGCTTCTTTTTCCTGGTGGTTGAATGAGCTACTTCCTCCCAAAGGGCCAAGTCTTCGCCTGCACAGACGGCTCTTTATGTGCGGTGCAGATGCAGCACGCTCGCTGAGACTGACGTCACCTGGTGTTGGGCAGCAGATGGAGCATCTGGAGAGGCAGTAGACGTATGGCACAAAGTCTCTTTCAAGTTGGAGCGAGCAAGAAGTGTCTCCAAAGAAAATCCTTGCTCTACTTACGGGAAGAGAGAGGGATAAAATAGCTTTAATTGGAGGTGCCAGAAGAAAGTGAGACATTTATGATTTTAATATGAATTTTTTACAACACACAGTGATGGGAGTATAGCCTCCAAAAAAAACAAAGCGCACATCCCAGTTTCTCCATCTAGGCAGTGTGTTTCTCTGCAGTGTTTACTGTGTTTTGGCTGAAGATTTGCATAGTGCTCTCGCGCCCTGATTCCACCGCTAGCGCTCTCCCTCCCTCTCTTTTCTTCGCTTCCTCCCCTTTTTTTTTTTCATCCCTCCGACTGCTTACTCTCTCTCGCACAGCCTCCGGTGCTGCTCTGTGGATGTCTTGTGGCTGGAAACGCAGGTGTGTGGGGAGATCTCTCTCTCCATGGAGAACGAGAAACCTTGTCCTCGGGAAAGAGTGTAAATGAAGCTCTCACCATCTGCTGGAGGCTCTCAGCCAGCTGTGGATGGATTTCTTGGGATTTCTCCTCCTAAAAGAAAGACTGAAGACAATATTCAGCCAAAAAACAGCAGAAATTCTGATTTTAGAGAACGCCTTCGAATTCAGAAAACGCCTGGTTTCTTGCGTGTGCTGATACCTCAGGAGATATCTGCCGGTGTTTTCATGAGATGTTTCAGTCATTGTCATTATTGTGGGAGTAATGGTGAAGTAACTGATTTTATGGTTCATAAATGACAATACTCTTTTTCAAACATTGGATTTTATCTTAAACTGCTTGGATTTAAGATTAAATCCCTGAGGACCGACATACACGGATTGGTTGTACTTTCTCCTGGATTTCGAGTGCTTCTTCTTTAAGAAGGTGTGTGTAAGTGAGCAGTATGGGCAGGCAGGTGTGCTGAAGCGTCCGTGTTTCTCTACATTCTCTCTCTCTGGGAAGATGTTGGCTGGAGGCTGGAGGCTGGCGGACTGGCAGTCCTGCTTCGAGACCCTCGCCCGGGGTCTGGCCTCAGCTGCCTGCCTCGCCCTGTACCTCACAGCTCTGTCACTGGGCATCGCAACCGGATCGGAAACCCTCGAGAGGACACGTCAAACACACATCACCCACGGAGGCAAGAACCTCCACACCGTGCCTATCACTATTAACAGATCACCTGGGTCTCTGCGAGCAGGACATGGTGGGTAGCTGCGTAACACACAATCTATTTAACATATGAACAGTGAAACCCAAATTCATAGAAGGGCACTTGCAATGCTATATTGTTCCTTGTTTCAGCATCTCCCATCCTAGATCTACTTAGAGAAGATTAACTTCATCTCTCGGTATCTGCATCAGCACATTTCTCTCTGGATCAGATTATAAAACATACATAGAGTCACACAATGCAACCCAGGCTTAGACGGAAGGGTGTTATATGAGCATTTGAGCTGTTTTGACTTCTCATCAAAGTTGGCACCAGAAATAATTCAAAGTTTTTTTTTTCTGTGCCATTAAATGCAAAAAAAAAATTATAAATAAAATAAATTAAATTGTACTTTGTGGCATCTACAAGCAAATGCTGCTAGATCTGCTTTCACAAATAAATCCTGAGCTATCTTTGCTTTGCAAATAGTATCAAATTGATTTTTGGCAGAAATGTGATGTCCATTTATACAATTCACAGAGTTACTGTAATGTAACATTAATTATGACACTTAGAGGATAAATGCAGAAGAAGTGGTTTAGCATTTGTGTGAAATTAGTTTTGAGATGTCTGTTGAGATGATGTTTTCATGCATTATGCAACACAGTCTCACTCCAACTCGGCACATTTTGACGCTTGGTCAGAACAGTTTTGTGTCGTTTTTCGACAGGTACCCCTTTTTAGGCACTTTACAATGTGAGGTGTCCTCCGTTGTTTGGCTGTTTGGCTTAATGTAATGGTTTGCATGCATATATAAATGTATTACATATTTTTTTTGTTTTATTGGAGCACCAAACCCCACCCCTGACCTAAACCTACCCTCCTCTGAACAATATTAAACACACACACAGGCAAATGCAGTTACTGTACAGGTATTTATTGCA
>JAUMHI010000054.1:1951667-1965307 GCA_032359435.1 Enteromius unitaeniatus | reverse complement strand
CAGGCCAATAGGTATGACGTTGGACGCAGCTGCCATCAGACCCAGCAGCTTTTGAAACTGCTTGACAGTGAGTGACCAGCCTTCTTTAATTCTCGCGACAGCTGTGAGGATCAATACTACTCAAGCAGGTATCATATGAGCCTGCATCGTGGTTGAGTCCCACACCACGCCTAGATAAGTGGTTCTCTGAAAAGGAGAAAGTACACTTTTCTTGGCGTTTCAACCCCAATCGTTTCATGTGAGCGAGAATGATATCTCGATGTCTGCTCGCTTCTTCCGGTGATCGTGCTTTTATTAGCCAGTCGTGTATATAGTTTAATATACGGATGCCCTGGAATCACAGTGGAGCCAGCGCTGCATCCACACATTTCGTAAACGTACAGGGTGAGAGTGCAAGGCCGAAGGGTAGCACCCGATATTGGTATGCTTTGCCCCCGAAAGCAAACCTCAGGAACTTCCTGTGTGAAGGATGGATTGATACATGAAAGTACGCATCTTTTAGATCTATTGTGACTGGGGGGCAGGAACAGAGCCTTTTAAAACAATGCAGTGTAGAGAGAGAGATAGCTCTTGACATTTGGGACGGTTGGCGGTAAGTCCAGCCCTCCTGAGCTCAGACAGCACCCTCCGTAGCTGCCCCAGGTGATCCTCCCATGCCTCCGAGTGGATCACTACATCGTCGATGTAGGCAGCTGCATACTCTTGATGAGGCCGGAGGATGATGTCCTTGAGCCGCTGGAACGTACCTGGTGCACTGTGAAGGCCGAAGGGAAGGGTCCGGTACTGCCAGTGTCAACGGCATTTAGAAGGCAGTCTTCGGCTTAGCTGTGTCAGACAGGGGGACCTGCCAATATCCCTTAGTCAGGTGTAGTGTTGTAATGTACCGGGCCCTTCCCAGACGTTCCAGCAGCTCATCCACTTGGGGCATGGGGTAGCCGTCGAACTGGGACACTTCGTTTAGGCGCTGGTAGTCATTGCAAAACTGGATGGTGCCATCTGGCTTCGGGACCAGGACAATGGGACTGGACCATGGGCTTCTGGATGGCTCGATTACCCCCAGCTTGAGCATTTGTTGTACCTCCTTCTCGACAGCTTGCTGACGGGCTTCGGGGATTTGATAAGGCCGCTGCCGGATGACGACTCCTGGGCTGGTTATAATCTGTGTGGCCCAGGGTCTCTGAGAACACAACCTGGTACTGACTGACCAGGTGACTCAGCTCTGCTTTCTGGGCGGCCGAAAGGACAACCGCGGGCTGGGGGAGCACGAGCTCCACTGTCTGGTCCCGGTCCCCGATCCAATCCCGCTTCCCTGGCAACATCTAAAAGGCCCGGGGGCTGGTGTCCGAATAGGAGCTCGAAATGGGTGAAGCCTGTTAATGCTTGGGGAAAGCAGACATGGGGTAGGAGCTGGTCCCAGTCCTTGCGGGACGTCAGTTAGCCTGGATCAGCTCACTGATCCCAACGCAATCACAGCATTTGCACAATCACCTGATCCCAGTTCAGTCACAGTCACCTTGATGATTGATTGGAACTACCTGGCGACAATCAGGAACACAGTATAAATGCCCAGCAGTTCAGAAGCTCTTGGTCACAGTAACAGTGGTCAGAGTCACAGTTATTCCTTCAAAGCAACGACAAAGAGAAGCTGAGCCACACTCACCTGAAACGAGCACTCTGTAGCCTGCTATCCTTGGGGATCTTAAGATACCAAACTTTAATATCACCTACCATACTTACCTGAGTTACTCACCTGAAATACTTGCCTGTGCTGAAGAGTCTGTGATTCCAGTTCATGACGAATGCCTTGTCCCTACAACATTTTAATAAGCACTAAATTCTATTTTAATATATTTTTAAAAAGTATTCTAGAAGTACATTTGTATTAAATATATGCATAGTTATACTTTCATGAAATATGCTAAACCCAAGCATACTTGTAATGTATTTTTACAAAGTGTACTAGAAATACGTTTGTATTAAATATATGCTTAAGTACACTTTTAGGGAATATGCTAAATACAAGTATACTTTTAATATATTCCTAAAAAGTATAGTAAATTAAAATTTTTATAAATATATTCTTAGTTACACTTTTAAGGAATATACTAAAATTAAGCATACTTTTAGTAACATTTTACACACTTGTGTTACTATTATTTAAAGCATATTTTATGTGTACTTTGTGTAAGAACATTAAATAATTACTAGGGATGCTCATTTCGGTTATTTCTCATAACTGACAACTGACGCTCGTTCACCGATTATTAACCGGTTCACTGACAACATTATTTTAAATGAGAATTTCATTAAATTAGAAAGGGTAAGCACCTGGGACTCGTTAAAAATAGAAATATTTGTTTTCTGCAGATTAATTGTACAAAAGCAAAAACTAGCAAACAAAAGAATACGAAGATTTACAATCTATTTCATATCATACACCTGCAGCACTTTTGCGACCAGAGAAAAAACATTATAAAGGATAAATAGGCCTATACGAGAAACATATAGCTATTTTACATAAATAATAAATCAAGAAAACGAAAGAAAAAAGTTTGCAACAATGACCCAATTAATGTCCAAGATGGCAACATCCATAAAAGTCACTTTCTGAGATGACAGGAGTCCAATCAAGGCACAAGTTCTTTTATTAAACCGTCTTTCATCGGAGGACACAAGCTTTTCTTGAAGATGAACGAGTGATAATAAGTCTTATTGGAGCGTCTTAAGGGGGAGTGATAACATTAATTAGAAAATAATGGCCTAGCCTTTTTTTTTTTTTACCAGAAACCTCACTGTAACTTTAGGTAAAATTTGTGTTTAATAACGTTATTATTTATGAATTAGGCCTAATGGAGGTGATTTGGAAAATCTTGGTAGAAAAATGAAAGGAATTGTCCATTCCAGGTAGATAATTTGTGCTTCCTTTTCTATTATCAGCATACCCTGTAATATGCACAGGTTTCTTTATTAAATAATTTATCCAAAATATTAGTGAGTTTGTATTTTTGTTGTTGTTGAGTGTGAGAGGGACGTTGTTGGGCTATCCAATCTTATGTTCAGAGTAACTCAGAGTAATGTATAAGTTACAGTGACGACAAACAAGAGAATAAGAGAGTCACTCATATGACACAATTGAGGAGATTGTCAAAAGGTAAACTGAGATGTCAACAAAATTCTAATAAAAATCTATGCAATTTATAATAAATATTCATCAATGGATGGAAAATGTTTTTTTCTAATTATATATCAATTATTCTTTTCCTTCACAGATCCAGTTGAACTCAAAGAAGTGACCTCATCCCACCGGCTCCCTCTTGGTCAGTCATCACTTCCCTAATGCACAGCTCCACCAGTGATGCTCAGCTCCATCGGCCCTCCGCCTGTGCTTTCAGACCAGCTCTGTCTCTAACGCTCAGACCCCAAATTTCAGCAGCAATATCTATATCTTGACTCCTTCCTCGAATCTGCTGTGGGTTGTCAGCTCTGGGTCTGTGCCATGTGCCAAACACCAGGCTATCATCCTCATCATCATCTCTTCGCCACATCCTGCCATCATCCCCATGTTTTCCTCACCATCTCTACACCATTTCCTCATCCACCTCCAAAACCTCCCCGTTCTCTTGCTTTAACTTTTACCTTTGTTGTCTTTGCACACACACTGCTTCTCATCTCTGTATTTTTTCAGTATATATTTTTATTTTCAGAAAACTGCATTGTTATTTTGATGTATTCATTGGTGTAAAATCCCCATATTTTTTATTTATATTTTTATATTATTATTTTTTATTAATTATGTTGCTGTTTTTTTTAAATAATGTATTAATGTATTGTGTTTTAGTAAAACAAATGATCTATAAACATACTTGTATTCCAGCTGCATTTTTATGCATTTAATAGTCTCACAAGGGTATATATGCTGCTGTACTTTTTTATTTACTCTGAATATCTGTAATGTGCACAACAATATATAATGCATTAAAGTTTTATAGATATCAAAGTGTGTATGTGTGTATATATACTGGGAAAAAAAATAATAATAATCTACTAGTGTAATGCTAATGCATTTCAAATAAATTATAATACAATTTAAATGTATTTGAAGTACATTAAAACAATATTTCAAATATGCTCTAAATGTATTTCATGAAGTATCAAAAGTACATTTTAAATGTATTTTTAAGAAATACACTTAAATTGCACTAAATATACTTAAAATGGGTGTATTTAAACAAAATTTTAATGCATTTAATATATTGCAAATATATAAAGTTCAACTTAAACGTTTATATAACTTTGTATACTTAAAGTTGTTCCAAAATAATACATTTAAAATGCACTTAGTATATTATCATTTAAATATATTAAGTATGTCTAAAAAAAGCACAATTTAAATATATTTCTTTTTAACCTGGGCATACTGTCCAATCATGTGGACATCTTCCTATTTCATGATGGTTCTTCACCTAAACCTAAAGACTTTTATTTTGATCTGGCGATATGACGTCATAGGTCTGCGCCACGCTCTCATGTAACTGTTATGATTCGGCTGAAGAAAGGTTAGAGTTTTAACCATTAAACCTTGTTTCGTTCAGTTAGGTTTATGGTTTTGCAAGAGCTGTAAGACGAGTTATTACTGAATATAGCATTGTAATGTTTTATGTAACAACAAGGACGTTCTGTTTGTGAGTAAAACAGATCAGCAGGAAAAAGAGCGTCTCATTTCATCCTTACGTCGAAAATCAGTTTATAGTAAACATGAATTCAGTCTCTCGCAAGGAGGAAACATAGAAACGGGGCTTTTCAGAACCCAGAAATCCGCGGTGATGTTACAGAGATGGCGTTTATTAAAGAAGAGAGCGAAGACGTGAAGATTGAAGAAGCATTCAGAGTGAAACAAGAAGATACTGACACACAAACAGGTTGGTTTTTATTCTCAAAGCTGAAGTCATCTGATCATTTTTCCTTTTGAGTCAGTGTCGCTGCAGGGGGCTTCACAGGTGTGCTGTGCATAACTGACTCATTTGCCAATAAAACATAACAAAAACGACTATGAAGTAGCGTGTTATATGAGGCTATGTGTTTATACTTTTGACTAAAGCATTGGCTCTTCAGATACATTTTATAGTTTCTATTTATTTAGTTTTGTATAAGAGGATGTGTGTTCTGCTTTTTCTCATGCACTGCTCAATACATTTGAATGAGAGTAGAATACAGTCAAATCATAAAAACAAAAACATTATAGAAGTATTTTGTTAATTTCTGTATCGTGCAAGACGGAGAGACATAGCGTTCATAGCGCGTGCTAGACAAAGAGCATCCTGATTGGTTTACTCGGCAAAATAAGCCAATCAGCTTTCAGTGTGAGCTTTTTATTCATTTTCTTGGGGACTGAATTTATCAGTTCAGTGCAGCCTACAAGATCATCATGAGAGAGAGAGAGTGCCCGACATGTGCTGGTCCATCCATCTCTCCATATATTACAATAATATTTTAAATTGCTTTACTTTATTATTTTATTTGATGTGGGGCTGCATTTATAGTGTGTGCGTTTCCACAGATTTGATCTTAGAGTGTGCATACGCTTAAATCAACACTGATGCCCATATGTGTAAAAACTGCCTTTATCGTGGAATAGTACTTAGTGTCCCGCCAGGATCTGAGCAGGCTTTGGCAAGCAAATAAAGTACCTTGTGGACAGTAACTTTAGAATAAGCTGCAGCATAAAGTGTTTTACTCAAACTGTTTGAAAGTTACACAAACAGTTTAGCTCAAAGACACAAATTCCGTACTAAAGAGATCACCTGTTATAAATGTACTATTAGAAGCAAACATTTACAAGAGAAACACAAAGGACCTAATAGCGAGCCCTGTGGAACTCCACACTGTAGCTCTGTCTAGGACCTGAATGTGGTAATGCTTGTCCACCAATGGTAAAATAATTATCCGACTATCCAAGAGACTGTCACAGTTTATGTTTTCGAAAGAATACTTACAACTCTTATAGTAGATTCTGCACTACATTGTGATTTATATCCAGAAATTCTGAACAGTTCTCCATAGTTTTCCTCTGCAAAACTGAGTATATTGAGAAAACACTAGTACTAATACTAATAGTAGTTTTGAAAAACAAACAAACAATTAAATCATAATAATAAATCTTAAACCTAAACGCACCTAATGCAGAAAAAATAATTAGATAAAATGTAATTATTTGGGAATATAGCCAAAGTTCCTTTATGAAAAAAAAAATTCTCTCTATATATACATTTTTAAACACATATTTCTTTTATTTAGAAGAGGTTCTGGGAAAGGCTTAGTGTGAATAGGAAGTCATACGTTTTGATGCTCTTGTTTCACTTTACATGTCAAGTTGTTTTAATGTCTCTTGCTTTGTGCCATGAAACAGGTTATTTGATGTATTGTTTTTTCATCTTAGGCCTGATGGCACTGAAAGAGGAGAATCAAGAGCTGAGTGAAATAGAAGATGAGAAACATGATTTCACAGCTGAAGAAAAAGTCCTGAATTGCTCTGTGATCTCTTTGTCAAGAAAAACAGCTCAAAAGACGGCGACTAAAGGTACTTACACCTGCCAACAGTGTGGAAAGATTTTTAATCAAAATAGAAACCTTACGGTCCACATCAGAGTTCACACTGGAGAGAAGCCTTACGCGTGCCAGCAGTGTGGGAAGAGTTTCAGTCAAAAAGCAAGCGTTAAAGTGCACATGAGAGTTCACACTGGAGAGAACCCTTACACCTGCCAACAGTGTGGAAAAAGTTTCAACAGGAAAGGAAACCTGACTGTCCACATGAGAGTTCACACGAGAGAAACGCCCTTCTCCTGCCAGCAGTGTGGGAAAAGCTTCACTCAGAAAGGAAGCCTTAAAGTCCACATGAGAATTCACACCGGAGAAAACCCGTTTACCTGCCAACAGTGTGGAAAAAGTTTCATTCGAAAAGCGAGTCTTAAAAGCCATATGAGAGTTCACACTGGAGAGAAGCCCTTCACGTGCTTGCAATGCGGAACAAGTTTTAAACATAAAGGAACGCTTAATGCTCACATGAGAATTCACACCGGAGAGAAGCCGTTTGTGTGCGCTCAGTGTGGAAAGTGCTTCAGATTTACAGTCACCCTCAGCCACCACATGAGAACTCACACAAGAGAGAAGCGTTTTATATGTCATCAGTGTGGAAGGAATTTCACAAACAAGAAGCATCTCAGTAATCATGTAAAGATTCATTTGGGAGAGAAGCCTTTCATGTGCCATCACTGTGGAAAGACTTGCAAAAACAAAACAAACCTTGAGGTTCACATCCGAGTTCACACTGGAGAGAAGCCCTTCGTCTGCCCTCAGTGTGGAAAATGTTTCGCACTCAAAGGAAACCGCGAGGTTCACATGAGGCTTCACACTGGAGAGAAGCCTTACAAGTGTCTTAAATGCAAGAAGAGTTTCATGTATCTCAGAGAGCTGAAATGTCATTTACAGACTCATTCTGAAAAGAAACTACAACTTTCAGAGAGCGACAAGAGGTTCACCAAGAGGAGCCGTTTCAGAAATCATCTCCGCGTTCGCTTTAATTGTGATCGGTGTGATCTCAAATTTACTGTGTCGTCACACTTACAGACGCACCTGAAAAGTCATGCAGATGTGAGGCCGTATTCTTGTTCTTGCTGTAGAAAGAGTTTTAAATGGCTCGGCAGTTTGAAATGGCACCAGAAGACATGCGTGTCTGTGAAATCAAAGCTACTTTCACACCGCAAGTGAATGAGGCTGATGTGCATGAGAATTAGATTTGAGGTTTCCTCCCTCAGGAACCTAATATTTCATCTGATAATTGGGTTCCGGTCCCACTGGATGAAGCACTGGTGGAGAAGGTCATAACCTGGCTGGTGGAGGTGGAAGGATCGGAAGAGGGTCAATATCACCAGAGAGTGCCTTTCAACACTCCACATTTATGTTTTCATTTTCCTTTCGCTTTGTCATATCACAAACAGTAAACACTCGAGTACTATAGAAACATTAGCTGAGCTCCCACACATTTTTTTGGTTATCATTGCCCATCATTTGAAGCATAAACCATATATGTCCACCCTGTCATGGACAGTTCTATTACACTTACATATGTTTCCAGTGCAAAATTGAAAATTATATTTTCTTAAAGGAATATTTCCCAAACAGGGTTATTAACAAAGTAATGTAATGCTAATTAATAACACAGAGATGATAAATAAATAATATTTGTAGCTTTAAGCAATATTAACTATTGCTAATATTAACTATATTAACTAATTCATAATAAATGAATTAACTACCCTGTCATGTGCATGTCCACCGTATTGAGTTTTTTAGCTTCAATTCGCATATTCATCTGCATATTCAAATAATCATCTGCATTGTACATCGTATTTAGCATTTACGGGAAAGATGATGACATCAGCTGAATGACTGCGTTGCAAGATGTTTCATGTTCTCTTTACATGAGCTGGATTACTGACTCTCAGCTTTCATTTTAATGACTTTGTGTCTCTGTCCCATTTGAATAATTATGCTGATCGGAGTGGGAAGGGTCCAGTTTCTATACCTGCATAGTTCATTTGCACACTGCAAGGTCATCTCCCAGTGCTTCGTTTCTATCTCTAAGCACTGTCCTTTAAATGTATATAAAATTACAATGTTCAGGTTAGACTCGACTGCAGAAATCAACATCCCATTCTTCTGAGTTTCATAGTTTTACAGTAACAATCATGTCGTCTGTAATGTGAATAAAAATCAGTTTGTCATAAACAAATAAATTCATAATAAAACCAAGTGCAAATGTTTCAAAACACATTTCATTGAAGATGAGCCAGTTCGACCACAGGATGTTCTTTGACAGATGTAAGATGTCATTTGGTCTTTGCTTATACTTATATCAGGGTTTCCCAAATTCATATTAAAGTGAATTTTTGAAAAATAGAATCATTAAACAAATCGTTTGGGAGTCGTTGAACAAAAGAGGTAAAATGAATGCATATTATGCATATTTGCATATTAGAAAATGAAAGTGTTTGACCTGTTGTTTGTGACTCCTAAAACCAAAATACGAACCTTTTATAACCCATAATAGAGGTACTTTAAATAATAGCAGAAATTAAATCACGTGTAAAATAATTAAATAATTTATGAGGCTGTAAAATTACTTGAATTGAAATTAAGTGAGAGCTGCTTCTGATTATGGCATTGGCTTGGCAAGTTTAGAATTTTTTTGTCTCCTCTTTAAGTCACAAGAATAATTTAACATTGAACAGATTGTTATAATAGACAATACCATACTGCAGTCTAAAATAATTAAACGTCATGGGAAATTAGATAATGAAATGCAAAATGTGCCCTCGGACACAGAGAGCACCACAAATCATGGGAGGACGATGGAGGCAAGTGACCCTGCTGATAAAAATCCTAGTAATGGAGAATGCATTTAAACCACTGGAAAAGCAAGGAAACCCAGGAATGGATCTCTAAATCATTCAAGAACTAGAGTCAACACCCTAGAAATAAAATGTTGACAAAGCTGGATGATAGGAATGCAAAGGCTGGAGGATCTGATTAGTCAGATTTCCATCGAAAGAGGAAGGTATATGTATGTGCCTTTTTGGAAAAATTGCTACCAGAGGCCATCTTACATATTGTTGGTCATAGCAGGAGTTAATTGTCAAGTAACTATGTTTACGCAATGCATCAGAAAGGAAGAAGATAAAATGCTATTGAAAATATTATGGTATAATGTATAGTGAGTATAATGTTATAACGAGGTTCCTTAATGTCAGACATAAAAAGCAGGTCCTAAGTCTATAGTGCTATAGACTACTTCAAATGGAAATTTCAAGATATTTCATTAGGTCCCCTCTCTCATATGAAAACTGGGAGTTAAGAGTTGAGGGTTTGATTTGACCGTAGATTGAATATAAATGCAATTATTTTGTTTGCATTAGTAAATTTGTAATAAATTATTTTTCTTTCTTTCCTTTTGTGTTTTTTTTTTTTTAGATGTTTTAATATAGTTTTAATACATTTAAAATACATAATTTTATTTTAACAGTTGAAGTGCAGTTAATTATTTGTCCTGCTACACATGCAGACAGACGATGGCATTCTTGAAGCCATAGAGATATAAAATACCTAGACGCCTCATTGGCCACTGGATCGTACATAAACTGCCACCATCTAGGTTTCCCCCTTATCTACAAAGAGTGTTTTTTTCATCACTTCATCACAATTATAAGGTCTGATAGCTTGTCCTTAAGTAGTTAGTAGTGACATGTAATTAATATTTAGCCTGTGACAATCAGGAAAAGAGAGCTGGTCAGTGGACTGTTCTCAGGATTTTCTAAATATCTATAAGGGTAAATAAGAGCAGGGGAAATCCACTGACATTTACTTCACTTCAGAACATTCATTAACAGATTTGAACTGTGCACGTCTTCACACATAGAAAAGTGTGACATCATATACCTCTATAAATAAATGCAATTTAAATTCATGTCTCACACACTTCTATGCAATTTGAATGGAACATTATATGTTCGCTTCCGACTGGAATCATGGCTGAATATCCTGTGATGTGCACTTAAGCCCCAGAGTCAGATCCCTAGTGGTGACCTCATCCCCTAGATCACTGATCCCCAACTCCAGTCCTGAGAAACCACTGCTCTGCACATATTGCGTATCTCCCTTGTTTAATACAGCTGATTCAGATCATGAGCTTGTTAGGAGAGAGATCCATGAACTGAACTCAGTGTGCCAGATAAGAGACACATTCAAAATGTGAAGAGCAGTTGCTCTCCCGAGGACTGGAGTTGGGTTCCACTACTCTAGATGGCCATCAGGATAAGACCACAAGAATCAGAGTCCTTTTACACAATCTGACAGCAGTTGGAATTGAAATGCTGATTTGGTCCGGTCAGAGCTGAACACAGATGGAGTTTTGGTTCCTTACCGCTGTCACCTCTGGCATGCTTAGTTGGGGACACTTAATTACCAGCCATATTTAAACTGAAGAGAGCTGAACTATGAAATGACTGAATTCAATAATGAAAAGCCTAAATAAACAGTGTTCAATTGTCATTGACATACTATTTCACTTTTTTTTTATATATATTGTAAAGTGCTTTGACACAATCTGTATTGTGTACACAACATGTCTGGATTAGTTGATATTGGGGATGGTATGGATGAAGCACGGTGGTTGGCTTATAAGGACATTGGAAGTGCACCCAGCTTGGCTGCCAGTTGAAGGCAAAACCTCATGTAAAACCTTTTTTTTTAACATTGTTTTTTTTGGCCAAAGTGGGCCATCTGGGGCTAGAGGACTGGTCACAAGGGTAAGGGCAGTGATGGGCAGTAGCATTGCTACAAATAGTGCATGTGCAAAAGTTGCTTTCATTTTATTGCCTAATTCTTTGTTGGCAAACTTGCTGCAGATATTGCTCATTGTTTAAAATTAGTTGCTCAGTTATGTTTGCTAGTCATGCTGGTAACTAGGCACACCTGGCCCATGACTCTGCACATCGAGGTCATCCAGGATACACAGCGTCTGGCTTTGGTTTGTTCTCTTTGGTTTGACGCTACACTTCTTTAGTTGAGTGAGCGCATACACTGAGGGGACAGGGCACACCCTGAGCCTGGTAAGCTAGGGTGATGGCATCCACTATCCAGTGGGCCATCCTCTGCTTAGAGACGCCATTCCCCTTCTGCTGACCTCCATGACAAACAAAGAGCTGTTCTGAGGTTCTGAAGCTCTGCCTCCGGTCTACGTAACATCTGAGTGCTCAGACGGGACACAGCAACAGTAAGGTTGGGTCTGCCTCCACCGAGGGCAGCGCTTGGAGGTTCACCACCTGATCTCTGAAAAGAGTGGTAGGAACCTTGGGTGCGTAGCCGGGCCGTGGCCTCAGTGTTACCTGGGAATCCTCGGGCCCGAACACAAGGCACGAATCGTCGACCGAAAAATGCCTGCAGGTCCCCTACCCTCTTGATGGAGGCCAATGCGAGCAGATGAAGAGTTTTAATTGAGAAAAACTTCAGCTCGACTGCTGGCAAAGCCTCTCCTCAGGCTTTATAGGCATCATCATCGACGAATGCCTACAGGCCCGAGGGGGGAGCGACGGGTTACCCTGCCAAGAGGTAGAAGCCTGTGGACACAGTTGCATCGCAACAGGGCTCTCCATCTGGGGGACCCCCATGTAGCCCCTCGCTACGCCACCGTCAAGGGTGGTGAAGGAGGATGAACCACTCGATCGCTTCCTGGCAGTGAAAGGTGCCTTCCACGACCAAGTAGGCTCATCATGCACCTCCGGGAAGAAAGGCACTGAAGTGGGTCTCTGTACCTCAGCACGAGCCACCTCAGTACCAATCATCCAGCCTCGGAGGCTCAGGATGCTGTGGAGGGTTCCACTTAATCCCGATCCCCCTGGTGACCCAGGAAAGCATAGCGACCAGTTCTGGATCAGCATCCGGTATGTTTGAGTGTCCATCGGACACTGCTCCAAAACCGAATGCCAGAAACCGTACTCTCCTTCCGATGCACTAAGAGTGCTTTTTTTTTCGATGCAGCAAAAGTGACATCTGACACCGTTTTCGGTTAATCAGGCTACCCAAATGGAGACTCCAACAGTGTCAGAGTGCGGGCGACAGGAGACGCTCTCCGAGGAGAGTTCCAGACTGTCACTGTAAGGCTAGTCCTCTCTCCTCCGGGAACTGGTAGCTCCGCGGACGCTGCCAGCGTGAGCCCTAGAACGCAAAAGAGGAATATGGACTCCCATTCCACCGTCATGTAAGTAAGCCTTATCCGCAACTCCGAGATAGTCATCTTCCTGCATGAGGAACATGAGCTATCCACGAACACCGCTTTAGCATGCTCAATGCCCAGGCATGTAAAACAGCATTCTTGACTGTCCGCTGGCGCCAGGTAATGGCCACATCCAACAACGCACGGATGGTATGACATTCCTCATTGAAGGAAGCGTCTTAAAAAATTAGTACTCTTTTAGCTTTGCTCTTTTGTGAAAGGCTGAAGCAAACAGGGAAGATGGTCACTCGGTTAACAGATGCAGATAGTGCAAAACAAATGTCACCGCCACTCGCTTGGAACCACCGTTGTTGCAACGCCATAACACCAGCCTTTCTCTGTCGTTTCGCAGAGTAAAATGGCTTCTGGAACGTTCGCATGAACTGCTCGGCTCTGAAGCGAAAAGCTAATGAGCGCTAAATTCATAGGGTTCAGCTGATCCTAATCAGCGTATGCCAATGAAAATCACTGGCATGTTTTCAAATACACGCAGAGTTGTTTTGGCATCTCAAAGCGAGATTCCTATTCGTCGGTCACCAACGTGACGTTGAAGTGACTGACTGAAAGGGAACAAAAAATAAATAAATAGTGACACTTTCAGATTGACAGTTAAAGCCACCTGTAGCAGATGATGAATTGTCTAGCTGAGTGGACCCGGCAGGGATCTTCTGTAAAAAAACATAAAAACAAAATTACAAATTGCTTTATTAAATTAAAGCACACCACGTCACAAAGACAGTGTCACGGAAGCAGGACGAGAGATGAATGATCTGAACGAGTCCCCGTGTAGCGCAGTGGAATACTCAAACACGAT
>JAUMHI010000054.1:1931239-1947873 GCA_032359435.1 Enteromius unitaeniatus | reverse complement strand
AGGTCAGCGCCTCAGGATCCACTGCTTGAGGAAGATCAAACACCCGTCTGAACTCTTGGCTTCTAAGAGAAAAAAAATAATTTAATTCAATTAAAAACGCTGTTTCTCACCAGTTTTACTTTAACCTGCTCATACAATACCATATACAAAACTAACATTCATCACTAAATTCTCAAATACTTTGTATAATCACAACAACAACAACATGTTTAACCATACTATTGCAAAAACTGGTTTGTTCTAACTGGTTGCACTTATTCATCATACTAGATGTGTTAACAGGTTTTTGAAATTATGATTAAATTACATCATACTCGAGGATCCTGTGTTTTAAGTAAAATAAATGTTGTGTGAGCTTTTCAATGGAAAGAGTGTAGATTCTGTCTACATGTTTATGTGTAGAAAAACTGTTCAAGCTAAAATATGATGAGATGAACTAAAGAGTGTTTCTTTTTAAAGAAAGCAAAGGAAAGGAAAGGAGGTGGCCAGGTATGGTTCCCCATTATAGGAATTTGTGCTCTGATTTATAAGAAAGTTTGCAAATGTGAAATTTAATTTATATAACAGTTTTAATTTTTTTTTTTTTTTTTTTACACAAAAGTTAATATTAAGTGGATTACATTTTATAAAGACTCTTGTCTATTTTGCTCTATTTTATCAACAATAGTCAAAAAAGAGTCCCAGATCTAGTCTTTCACGCAGTGCTGTTTCGTTTATTAATAAATCTTTGCTTTTGAACAAATCGAGTAAGTCAATGATTCAATGACTCTTCCAGTGTTCATATTATCCACCCTCTATAGTATGTGAGATTAGCATAAGTCCGATAGCATAGTGTGTTGAAAAGAGTATGCCAAAAGTCCCCAAATGGTCTAATACTTTCAGGACGACTTTTGAAGTATGGATCTGTGCAGACTCTAATGGCTAAAATTGCCCACAATCCATTGCGCATCGGTAAAGGATTAGTAGAAATACAGTATAGATATATTGTTCACACACCCATTCATTTATCAGACATTACATGCAAGATGAAATGAAGATGAAATCCAAAAGTTTCCGAAGACAGTCAGTGTCCTTCAGAAACTCATTTATTCAACTAAGTCAAAGCCTTGTGAAAAATCTATTTGTGGTGACCAATCAAAACGGACTTGGTCAACTGACCAATCAACTTATGAAAGGGAGGATTTTACAGACATTAAAATCCGAATTGATTCAAACTAACCGTATCAAATTATTCTAATGTTAAATGCATGTTAGATGCATTTAAACCTGTTGTAGGGCACTCAAACACAATATTAGGACAGTTTAAAATACCTTATTACCTGCTCTTTAAATCAAATTAAATGTGAAGAATGTTAACAGTGACAAGACGATGACAGAGCAGTTTACACTAACAGGGTATATATATATATTACGTATATAAAATAATATATCTGAAGTATTTTTTGACTCAAATGAACTTTGATGTATATATAAAAAATAAATAAACAATAATAATAATAACACACACACATATATATAAATATACGTAAATTGTATATGCGTTTTTATATATATATATATTAATTTCTATTTATTATTATTTATTTATTTTTTATATGAAAATAAAAGTTCATTTGAGTCAAAAAATACTTCATATTTGTTGAATGCTAGGTGTTTCAAATGTAAATTGCGTGTGAGCAGGACTTTTATTTTGAGCTGGGGACCTGACGTCATACGTCTGCGCTGAAGGCTTGTTGATATAGTTGGTATTTTAAGTGAATAAGGCATAGATGAAGTGCGTCTTATTTCCATCGCTATACGTGAATCACTTTATTATTAATAATCATCATTAATAACAACACAGAAGCGCGCAGTGATTTACTGCTTTAAAGCACTCGCTCAGACTGAGCGACAACAAACGAGCAATGAAAACTTTCCAAAGACGCAGAAACACTTCTGGAGAAGCAGAGAGGAATACAAAGATTGCGTTTATTAAGGAGGAGAGTGAAGACTTGAAGATTGAAGAAACACTCAGAGTGAAACATGAAGATGTGGAGGATCAGACAGGTTAGTCTCCATTCACAAATCAGCATCATCATGTGTGTTTGATTAATGACAGATGAAACCAGACACATACTGATCTAATACCAAAGCTACTGCTAGCCTCTGTTATTATAATATCACAGATTACAGTAGGACAAATCATATAGAAGTGGTAACATTAAATGAATTTAAACACTTATTAACACTTTGCTTTATATAATTATGAAACTGTATCAAACAAATGTTGTTGTTGTTGTTGTTTTTCCAGAAAGCAACCAACATAATGTGACTGATTTAATAGGTATTATCTGTCATTTATTTATGGATTGTATCAAATAGTAGTGTATTTATCTTTGTTTCCTGATTGAAAGTACTTTGCAGCGAATGCTGTTTTATGTGTTTAACATTTTATGTGATTCCTCATAAAAACAGACTTAGTTTACACAAAATATCATACAAACAGTGAAGAAATTAATCATGGAGTCAAGAATGTAATAAGTCTTATATCCCTTCTGCTTGATTCCAGCTTTATTTATTTTTATTACACTTTAGGACATGTACTTAAAATGTAATCTTTATTAACCAAATCTTAAAAACTATAAGGGGGGAACAGAAGCTGACCCTGAAGTAACAGTAGTTGACTATATTTCTTCTTGGTTGACATAGGAGCAGGAACTCATTGCAGCTGCGTTTTCTTTTACTTGCCATGAGAGCAAAAAAGGAGAATAATTGTCATGACTGCTGTTCATAGCATTTCAGACAGCTACTGATTGTGTGTTTACTACTGTTTCATCAGATGCTATTGTAGTGAAAGATTATAAGAGGTTAATGACGCGTGCCTTCAATCTAGATCCAAACAAGAACAGTGTCTGAGTGAGAAAGCTCTACCTCTTTTAGAAGACTTTAATATTCGTGGTTCTGTCAATGATCAGAGTTTTGTGACTCTCACAGTTGAATGTTGCCTGACACGAGGGACTGAAGTGTTTTTCCCCTTCCTCTAGCTGATTGGAAAATGAATGGCAGCAATTCAGCCTAAGTGAGCTTTTGTGGATGGCAGCATTTGATACATTATATCAGGCCAGAATAAATGTGATGATCATCACCGAAGGTTACATAAGCAGTAAGTAGCCAGGCCGTTCAAAACTTGTGTATGATTAGATATGTTTTGATGAGTTCAGTGTAAGCGTTAGAAACTGATTTACTGATTGTAGAAACACAACACCCGGGTTCTTCTTATTTGTAGTAAAAGTGCATTCACAGAGATTGAGAATTTTCTTCATTGGCAAAACAGTGATCTTTAATATCCGGAAAAGCAGAGGACCTAACACTAAACCCTGTGGCACTTCATATTTTAATTCGACATCCGATCAGTCATTCTTCATTTTAATACAGGTTCACAAAGACCTTACTTATCTAATAGCAGAGTAAGATATATAAGCTGTACGTTTCTGTCCTGTGTTATCAAGCGTGCATGTCTGTTCGATTATGCCATTAAACTGAGATTCAATTGCATTTGTTTCTTTCTGTCCTAGTAGACCTGGTATCGCTGAAAGAAGAGAATGAAATCAAAGAGGAAGATGACTTCACAACTGAAGAAATATCTTTTAATCGCTCACAAAATATAACTCAAGTGACAGGAAGCCTTAGTTCCCACTCAAGAGAGGCTTTCGGGGGGAAGCCGTTCAAATGTCAGCAGTGCGAAAAGAGCTTCCGCTTCAATAGTTACCTTAAGAACCACATGAGGATTCACGCAGAAGACAAGCCTTTCACGTGCCACCATTGTGGAAAGAGTTTTTGTCATAAAGGTAGCCTCAAAACGCACATGAGAATTCACAACGAAGAGAAGCCTTACTCGTGCCCGCAGTGCAGGAAGAAATTCACCTATAAAGCAACCTTTAACGCTCACGTGAAGAGTCACACTGGAGAGAAGCCGTACACCTGCAAACAGTGCGGGAAGAGCTACTCGCAAAAGGGAAATCTAAAATATCACATGAGAGCTCACACTGGAGAGAAGCCTTTCACGTGCTCCACCTGTGGAAAGTGTTTCCGTCATAAAGTAAGCCTCAAGTCTCACATGAGGATCCACACCGGAGAGAAGCCTTACTCGTGCCCGCAGTGCGCAATCACCTTTACATACAAGGAGTCCTTTGACATCCACCTGAGAGTTCACACTGGAGAAAACCTTTACACCTGCAAACTGTGCGGAAAGAGCTTCTCGCAAAAAGGAAATCTGAAGTATCACTGGAGAGTCCACACCGGTGAGAAGCCGTTCACGTGTGAACAGTGTGGAAGGAGCTTCAGATACAAAGCGACCTTAAATAAGCACACCAGGATTCACTTGAGAGAGAGCTGTCCTGTGTGTCAGGAGTGTGGAAAGAGTTTCACAGACAAGAAAGAGCTTAGGAGTCACGTAAGCACTCACACCGGGGAGAAGCCCTTCATGTGCCCGCACTGTGGAAAGAGTTTCACACGTAACGCAAATCTGAAGACTCACATGATCATTCACACCGGAGAAAGACCTTTCGTATGCCCTCACTGCGGAAAGAGTTTCAGATTTAAAGGAAACCTGCAAACTCACCTGAGGCTTCACACCGGAGAGAGGCCTTACTCGTGTCTGAAGCGGGAGAAGGATTTCGCAAATCAAAAAGAGAAGGAATGTGGTTTCGGAAAGAAAGAGCAGTGTGGCGAGGTATTTAGGAAACGGAGCAGCTCCATTCACTCTGGAGGAAGGCCATTTAATTGGGATCAGTGTGATAACAAATGTCTTTTTCCGTCACACTTACAGGTACAAATGAAAAGCCACGCAGATGTGAAACTCTATTCGTGTCATCGGTGTGGAAAGCGCTTTAAGTGGTTTAGCAGGTTTAAATTGCACCAGAAAACAAGTGTCTGTGTGAAATCAAAGCTACGTTTACACCGGAGCTGAATGTGGGCTAAAGGCAGATGTTGGTTAGACTTTATTTTGACCACTACATAACTCCACTAGACTGTTAGGGCAGGTTTAGGGTTAGAAATATGTTTCTGGTAGTCGGTGTGTAGTGTGTCGTCGACTCATCAAAATAAAGTGCTCCAAGATATTAAGTCTGTTAATACTCTGACTGCTAGTTGACATGGAGTTGTAGAATGTCTATAAAGTAACGTATAAAAACTAAAACCAAGGTGTAGTGTCACCTGTTAAGATGGTATGTTATGTACTTAAGTTACCACTTAAATGTGATTTGTTCAAACAGCATTTTAACTGCGGTACATCCCAGATACCAGGTGAGTTTTATTTTGCATCCTCTCCTTTAGAATTTGGCTGTAAGTTTTCATATGAACTGTTGCAGTAAAGAGCCTTATGAAGTTTTTTCTTAAATATTTGATTCAGAAAAACTTTGTCTTGCTGTGTAGCGCTACAGTTGTTCAGCTTACGTGCAACTCAGATAATCTGTTAATAATCAAGCTGATGGCTCAGGCCCAAGTTGGAAAGCCTTCGTTTCATGTTAGAGTTTGTTTTTTTAATTGAAAGATTTGGTGGAGACTGAATATGTAACACGTTTGCTGGAAAAGATGTTCTGACATCATCTTTCTGGATTCATGTCATTGAAAAATGCAAATCTTTGCATAAATACAGTATAAACAACCTTTTTGTAATCAGATTAAATTAATTTGTACTAAATTTCTAAATAAATTGACAAACTGAAAGAAATAATAGACATTGGCCTGTGTTATTTGAGTTCACTGAGAGGGAATGCACAGATCCATTCAATCTAGACTTGAATAACACAAAACATGTGAAACTGACTGTACTAATAGAATAGAGAAGAGTCTTTTACACATGCCAGATGTACAGAAAATAAACCCGTAGTCATGCATGCTAAATGTAATCATCATATTATATACTTTATTTGCTACTCATCAGTTAAATATTTGCCGTCATATATTCTGAGTAAAGGTACGATTTTTGTCAGTTTATTTAAAAAAATCCAGTCACACTTTATATCAGGTGGCCTTAACTACTATGTACTTGCATCAAAAATAAGTGCAATGTCATTGTATTGCAAAAGACTTCTGCTGCTATTGATGAGGATACAGTAAGGTTAGGCACAGGTCTGGAGGTAATGTTAATTAGCAGAGACGTTTTTTCTTACAAATGTATAGACAGACGTTAGTTTCATTTCCTAGTTTAACTTTTTACTATGTATTTTGTCTGATCTGTTGTTTTTCAGAACAGAACATGATGAATTACAGGCATCAGATTGCTTGTTAGTAGGGATGGGCGATACTGCAAACTCTGCTGTTGATCCGATACCAGGTAAATACAGGACTGATACTGATACTTTTGCTTTAAAAAGCATGCACTTGAACCTAAATGTACTTTACTGCAGGGGAGAACAGTGTGTCATGATTTATGAGTTGAACGCTCTCAAAGCAGCTATAATTAAATGTATATGTTAAAACCCAAGACAAATTTGAAACACTTTAAAGCCAAATAAAACCATTTTTATTATTGTAATGATCTGGATTTGCAAACACAAACTTATTACTAGAGAACTTTTTTTTTTTTTTACTTCAGCTGTCAGCTGTGTGTTGTCCTGAAAAACTACTGGTTTGTAGGACATAGGCTTGTATTTGCCAATTCCTGTCAATAATATGGCATGAGACACTTAAATAAGCCTCTGTGGCTCTTGATTTCCACTGTTGTAAGTTACAGCACTGTTTGCATCATCTAGAGATTTTTTTTTACTTTTGAACGGCTCTCTTCATACATTGCTGGTATTTTCCCTTCCATTAAATGTTTCCTACTTGGAGTCCTGTAATGTGGATCAAGTGTCCTGACAGTACTCCTAAAACCCTCATCTTCCACCACAGAAAGAGGTTGCAGGTCCTTTGCAATCATTTCAGCAAGGCTCTTTGTAATTTCAATAGCTCTTGGGGAATCACCTAGGTAAAATAGAAAAATAATTAAGTATAGCCTAAAGCCTATCTTACCTATGTAGCCAAAAGATAAATCCTATAGTGTCCCTTTCACAGTTAAAACAAAAGGGATACTCAGACATTTTCATATTTTAGGTTTATGGCATACAGAGGTGGCCAGAGTTATTAGAACACTTGTATTCTCACCAGCTAAAAAATGTTTTTAAGTGTTTTTAAATGTTTACAATAGTTTCGTGTGGTTTTCGTTTCGAGAACCACAGGGGTCTAGTTCCAAACCCCCTTCCCACCCACCCTTTCCAGGACCATGGACCTACTGCAAATGAACTAATAATCACATACAGACACAGGTAGGACCAAATAAGGGCAAACGAACTAAAACTGGAAGACATGAAAACAAAACTAAGAACAGAACTAAACACATAAAACTTAACACTATTTTAGTGGTCAGTGTTTACTTTAGTTGGACTGCTGTAACAGTTATAACAGAATCTGAATCTCTACAAGTTACAAAGACAATTCTTCTCATAACTTATTCATGCTGCAATGCATGATGGGAACCATGGATGAGTTTTGATTGGCTACAACTTTCTTTTCTGATGGTCACCATTGTTGTGATTCTCACGCCGATTCTTGATGTCTGTGTGTCTAAAATAAATAAACTAAATAATAAGCTTGAAATCCATCCTTATATAGTTCACATATATGATGTAATTAATAAAGAAAACTCCGTTATTGAGGTCACTACATGAAGGTTATGCCAAAACATAATCAAAGTCACACGACCACCTTTCCTCTGGTTTGGGAGGTAACCGTTACAGCAGCCAAACAAGGTGTTGGGTGTCACCCAGTCTGCAGCCCGACAGATTTCTGCTAAAGAGGCGCCGTGCGTCAACGCAGATGTGGAGGCAGAACTCCTTGTGGAGTGGGCTCTCAGACCTGGTATAGATAGGACAGGGAGATGGCATCAACCACCCAATGGGCCAACCTCTGTTTGGAGACAGCATTCCCTTTCTGCTGACCTCCAAAGCAGAGGTGGCGCTCCTTAGCCACTACCGTGGACATCACCTGACCAAGGGTTTTTTTTACCGCTTTTTACACACATTTATTATAGCAGGGCAGGCTATAGCCTGTGAAAACTACCAGCAGATTAAACAGCTAAATGTAAAAGTATAAATATGATCCCTGTCAGTTCTACTAATCTAATGACGAATATTTGTCAGAAATCAGTCTTGTGAAAGAAATTGATATGCTGCATACTAATATTGCCATGGCTAGAATTTTATTGACAGTTCACCAATAGACAGTCACTGACTTGTCAAACATTAATGATTTGATTCGAGATTTGCACACTTTTTGCAAGACTCAGAAAAAGTGAAATAAAATGATTGCTGTTTAAATTGCGTGTGTTTATCCTGTTTTGTCAGGTAAGAAGACAGTGATGGAGAGAAGGGGTCGCAGGTGATGTTCAATGATGACTTGATATTATTATACCTAGTTGTCCTGAGATTTAACATTGTCACCAATAATAGGCTGATGCATTCTCTGTCAATGCTCATAAGGAATCCCTCAATGTTTTTTTATTAGGGGACAGAAGCAGATCAGCCATGTTGTAGTTCAGGTGAAGAGGAAAGGTCACAGGAGGTGAATCTGAATGTTGATTATATATAACATATAATATGTGTGTGTGTATTAAACATATTGATTATACTAATATTTAGCATTATAATGAGTGATAGGCTGAGGATGTGAGTGATTCATTAGTGTTTTTGGCAAGTTTTGAACTGACATGTCTCACTTTTTTGTCTGGCTATTTCATCAGGTGCCAATCCTGTCAGGTACTAGTGCAGTCAGAGGGGAAGAGTTAGGGTCCAAGGTGAGGCCTATTAAAGGCATTGTCCAGCCCCCCCAAAACACTTTACTCACTATTTACTCCTTAAGTGGTTCCAAACGTGTATGATTTTCTGTATTTTGTTGAATACAACATAAGATATTGTGAAAACCGTTAAACATTGACTTCCGTAGCAAGAAAAACAAATGCTATGTAAATCAATGGTTACAGGTTTTCAGCATTCTTCAAAATATCTTCTTTAGTGTTCATCAGAAGAAAAAAGTAAAAAAAACTTGTGAGTGGAGGATGAATAAATGATGACAGAATTTTCACTTTTTTGCGTGAACTGTCCCTTTAAGCACATAATCATGGTTTTAATGTAGGGATAAAAAGTATGTTATCTAAATAAAATTAGTGGTGTAGCCATAGGTCCCCACCAGAGCAAATCTAAGCCCTTGACAGAATATAATTATAAGGACATATTAAGTATTAAGTACCATATTCACCTTGATCAACCAATAATCAGTTTTCCAGCTGGTCTGAGTGTCACGCACATCCTGAGTTAGATGTTTCCCTAGGTCAACATATTATTCATTGTATAAATTAGTATACACACAAGTATAGCTGAACAAGCATGCCCACACACAAGATACAACAAATAATCTTTTTTAACTACATTGTTTTTGATATGGATATATTTGTACATTTTGATGCATGGACATCAAGTCTATAACTCTATAAACAGTCTAAAACGTATAAAAACGGTCAAATTACAACAGTGAATGCAATGACTGTACTGTGAGATACACTCACACTCGTAACTCTGTTAATGAAATCTAAGCGTCTATGCTCTATATAGGACTTTTATTGTGTGCTGGCTATGTGATGTCATAAGGCTGCGCCGCGCTCTTGCGCCTGTGATTAGGCTGAGGAAAGGTTTGTGTTTAAAGCATTTAACGTGTTTAAATAAATACAAAGCGTTCAGTATATTTATAGGTTATACCAGCGACGTAAAATCAATGATTGATTATTCAATGCAACATAACAATAATTTATTCAACATTGCAGAACGGTTTATTTGTGAGTAAAACTAATCCGCACGCGAGTAAACAGACAGGGGGTGTCGTTGTAAACACGAATTCAGTCTCTGGAAAGTTGTTTTGGCAGAAACGGAGCTTTTTGAGTGTTTTATAGCGCTGGGATCACGGCGACCCCTGCTGGTCAACACCGTGAATGACCGCAACAGTCCAATGGCATTATTTCATCTTTATTATTAATATGTAGTGGCAGCTTATTTGGGCAGTTTATGGCTTATACGGTTATTTGGGAATATTACCTTTTCTTCTGATTGACCCCCTTCCAGTCTACTGGACAAGAGAGCCTTTTAAACCCCTCCAGAGATTTATTTCTCTTTCTGTTAAACTTTGCTCCAACAGATACTAGGAGCAATACATGACACACTATAAAGATGGCGCTTATTAAAGAGGAGCGTGAAGACATGGAGATTGAAGAAGCGTTCAGAGTGAAACGAGAAGAAACTGAGGAACAAACAGGTTGGTTATCATTATCAGAGCTGATCTTGGACTGAATTTGATCCTCTACATAAGCGAATAATGTCCTGATCAAAGTAGTAGTATTTGACATGAAGCATGTTGCCTTGTTGAGACTCTTGATACATGACTACAAGTGCTCCTGAGAAGATCCGGCTTCCAAATAGTGCATTCATTATTACAACACGTCACGTTACATTAGGAAAAACAATACCTAACAACCACAGCAAAGGCACACCAACCATACCCATCAACCCTCTTGTTTTCTTGGGATATTCCCTTATTTTACTATTCTATCTCATTATCATTGTGTTTGAATATCTTTCTGTATCTTTCCAGAAAAAAAGTCCCACTAAAAGCGTAAATGGTATTTTTTTTCCACATACTTAAAACAAAATTGGGTTTGTTATTTAAAATTAAATTAAAAAGGAAATTATTTAAGAGCCATCTTATGATAAATGACTTGTTTGTATTCGTCACTTTGGATAAAAGCGTCTAACAAATGAGTAAATGTAAATGAATATATGAGATGCATAATAATTATGATGTGTATTAATATATTATCATGTGTTTATTTACACGTCTACACGACATCAGTCATTACAGACAAATAAAATCTCATCATGACTGAAATATTGATTCTCTGCAAAACTAAACATGCTTGAAAGGGCAATGTTTGTCAACTCTTTTAGATTAGGCAGATTTAGCATTGGGAATACAGGTAACACCTCTTTCTGTAGTGCAGCTTGTAGAAGATAGAATACATGTTGGTTGAGATCATTTCATGTCAATGCCATTAAACTAGGGGTAACTTGACTTTTTGTTTGTTTGTTCTTTGCTCAAGAACTGATGGCACTGAAAGAGGAGAGTGAAGAACTGACTGAAATGGAAGAAAAATCCGCGAAGACTAAGAAGCCTTCCTCAAGGAAAAGAGGTCAAAAGAAGGGATATAAGAGTTATTTCACCTGCTGTCAGTGTGGGAAGAGACTGACTAATAAACAAAACCTCGATGTCCACATGAGAATACACAACGGAGAGAGGCCTTATACCTGCCAGCAGTGCGGAAAGAGTTTCACTCAAAAACAAAACCTTAAAGTCCACTTGAGAGTTCACACTGGAGAGAAGCCCTACACGTGCTCTCAGTGTGGACAAGCTTTTACACACAAAGGAAACCTTAACGCTCACATGAGAGTTCACAAAGGAGAGACCCCTTACAGCTGCAAACTGTGTAGGAAGAGCTTCTCACGAAAAGAAAGCCTTAATGCTCACATGAGGAGTCACACCGGAGAGAAGCCGTTCATATGTGGTCAGTGTGGAAAGGGTTTGAGGTGTAAAGAAACTCTTAATTGCCACATGAGGATTCACTCTGGAGAGAACTGTCTCACATGTCGTCAGTGCGGAAAGAGTTTCAGTCATAAACGCAGTCTCAACACTCACATCATAGTTCACACCGGAGAGAAGCCCTTCAGCTGCCCTCGGTGTGGAAAGAGTTTTGCACTTAAAGGAAACCTTAAGACTCACATGAGGCTTCACACCGGAGAGAGGCCTTACAAGTGTCTCCAGTGCCAGAAAAGGTTCACATATCAAAGAGACCTCAAACGGCATTTGCAAACTCATTCCGAAAGCAAATTACGAGTGTGACAAGCCTAATTAAAACCACAGTTCCAAAAAAAAAAGTTTAAAGCTGCCGTCCATAAGTTGTGCCTCTTGGTCACCGTCTGTGTTTGAAAACCTGCCGTTATATCCCATGTCTCCGGCATGTTTAGTATGTGTACTAGCAGGATAATCACTGCATACCGTTTACATTTTGAGCGAATAACGTCTCAGTGTCACACTGTAAAAACAAAAAGTGGTTTCAAATAGAAATATCTTGTTACCCCACAGCCTAAATGTTTCTTGTTTAGTCAACTAAAAAAAAACAGTGGATTAAACGAAAAAAAAAAAACTAGGTGGCGGGGTGACAAGATAGTGTGAGAATTAACTTGAGCTTTAGTCTATGGATGTGTGCGACACCGCAGCACATACGCTCGTAATGTCTAAATGACTGAGATGGCCAACCGAATCAACTTTGGGTTCACTTTTGTGTGACAGAGCACCGTGCAAACCATTCGTTCAAGGTTGAAAGAGAGGTTAGATGAAGCTGCAAATGTAAAAACTCTATTATGTGTGTGTGTGTGTGTGTGTGTGTGTGTTCGTGGTTGTTTGCTACTCACTGCTGGGTGTGTGCCTGTTGAATGGGTTGAATGCAGAGCACAAATTCCAAGCACGGGTCACCAAACCTGGCCACACGTCACTAAGCCTAGATTTTTGAACACTACCTGGTAGTACTTGCTCAACTATTGATTTTAGATATTTTGAAGCCAAAAATGTTACAGGCTGGCTGCTTTATTTTTTGATCATTGTAACAAAAATGTTGATTTGCCACATTCATGCAGATGTGAGGCTGTGTTCTTTGTGTTTTAAATGGCACCAGCACATCACAAATAAATGTGGAACAAATCTGACTGTCCAGCTTCATGAGCACTTATTTTATTTGCATCCATCACCTGCTTTGGCCATGTGAACTTACCCGGTCATCTCATACAGTCGTTCCAATGTCACCTTCATTTCATACTGGTACAGAATGAAAATATGAAAAGTCTTCCTGTGATACGCCACAATCCTAGTGAAACATTATAAATAAAAGGACACAAAACTGTACATCAATAATGAAGATGTTTTGTTATATTGTACCGATATCAGTATATATAGCGTTCTGATATCCTGATAAACAAAAATCTGATATGAATCTGTCAGCAGCACTATCAAATAACTACTATCAGCCTCAGACACGGACCTGGAAAGCTGCGAAACACAAGGAAGCAGGAGACAAATCGCTGATAAACAATATGTAGGATTAAATCAGAATAATCGTATTTGTGTATGCATTAATGCTTAGGCTTTGTCTGAGCTTTACCCATACTGCATTCTGTCCTACTTCATTCTGGATGTAGTGTTATTATACCAAATCATAAGCAGTGAGAAAACAAAATCAAAACAATAGCTGCCAACAGCAATTAAGAAAGAGCAATGAGTCATGCTAGCATATCTGGGAGCATAAGACCAACTCACATGACGAGAGGTTAGATATTTTTGTACTGAAGGGGGTGTTTTTTTCCCTTTCTAATACAACTGAGTGTGCATGTGAACAATGGATCGGATTAAAAACCACGAATGAAAGGACACGTGTGGTGATACGTCATCATAGAAATCTCCTTTCACTCGACAACTGTGAAGTGGAGCAGGATCTCCTGCCAGTCCTGCAGATACTCCTCCACAGACAAGACGCTGTGGTTTATGGGCTATTCCCTATTGCATATTTATCCAAGAATGGAAAAATAGTCATTCTGCTGCTAAAAACAAATGAAGAAACTCATATTTGTGCAGTGTGCGCAAAAATAAATGTGAAAAAGAAAAAGCAAACCAAATCAGTTTCAATTTGAAGTGTGTGACATATAAAGGCACATACACGATCACTGTAGTTAGCATTCATGAAAACACTAATATGAGAAATATGAGAAAATTTATGTTATGAAATGAGGAAACGTGGCATCATTTAACATTGTAAAACAGACTGCTTTGTAAATTACTGTAAACCATTGTTTTAACATTGATTAAATCTACACATGTAGTGTTCTTTGTAATATGACAAGTACTGAAAAACAAACTTAGTGCTTATCATAAATATCTATTTTAAGAGTTTGCGCTTTCTCATTTAATCATAAAAATGTAAGCAGATTTGGTGTGCTGTCCGGGGGGCGAGCCGGTGGACGGTGGACTCCAAGCCCTAGTGATTTGAATCCTAGCGAGGGCAGAGCTTGGCGTCCGGCTCGGACCCTGCATGCACCCCCCACCATCCAGAATTTTTTACGACACACTTCAACCCCATAGAGTATAATGTTATTTTGTGGTGGAATTGAACAAACTGACAATACAAAAGTACTGGTATTTTAATATTTATTTGAAGCCAAAAAGAAAAAAAAACTTTCACAAACACTTCAACACTACAAATGAAAGCAAACTGATTCTTTGGATCAAAATTTGCACATTGAAAATGTGCCCATCTGATGCAATGGTTGCATTGGACCTGTAAGTATAAAAAGGTAATAAATTAGAATCTTTTGCAGACAGAACACAATAAAAATATTTGTACAGTTTGTTTAACTACATGTACATAACAATTTACATTTAACTGCAATAGTTAGTGTGTGCTTTTATGTGTACATGTAACACTGTAACCCTTGATAAGTAATACTATATATATATATATAGTTGTATATATTTAATGACCTGCAAAAATTTACCATTTCAGTTCATTTAATCAACAAAAAAACAAAATAAATAACACACAGCAATGATAGCTGTCTCATTATTATTCCTTCTGCAAAACCAACACCTGTATACAACAAATTGTGTAAAAACTGGAATAGGTTTAAAAGCATCAATGAAAAGTTTTCAAAATTAAAACGCCACAACTGCTACCATCTCTCTGCTTGTTGTGTTGCAGGGTTGCTACTGTCCATGTTGCTCTGTTCTCATCATCCCCTCTCTGTTTCATAAAATTCCTAAAACATAAAAGGTCATTACATTTACATATAACAAAGTAAAGACATTATCATTTTTTCAAAACAAAATATTCAATACACTTGAACTGTGATACCTCCAGTTGCGCAAAATTCTCCTCTCATAGGAGGCTTCATTTCCAAATGGGTCCATCAGAATGATTTTTTTGAGGGGAATCTCGACAACCTAGAAATATTTTGATGTAATCAAACATACATAATATTAGTTATGATATTCTTAATAATATAAAAAATATGTAATTGTAATATTTATTGTTTCACAGTGATATAGTGTTCCTAATTCCCACAAGTATCCAATGGGCTCCAACATTCATGGGGCACACCCACTTCTCCACCACAGGAAATGTCATCTGTGGTAAGTGGTAAGAGTGCGTTAGTAATACTTAATCATGCAAGATATAAAATGTTACACTATGCTATGATTTAGTAACCTTCATGAGAGTTCGAAATAATCTTGTCTTTAATAGATTGAATATGTAGTTTAAAAATGGACAAATGTTAACTGTTGTCATAATTGATACTTGTCTGTTGTTTCTCTAAAATGTAGTGCACCTATGCATCAATAACCTGTAGACAACAGGTTTATAAGCAACATGCAAAACTACATTAATATGATTTTAGTATTAATAAGTATTAATATGTTGGACAACTTATTTTCCTTCTCTTTCTTCAACCGAAAGCCACTCATTCATGTGAAAAGAATGATCGTACAGTTTGTATGGGTCAACAACTGCTTCAACCCTCCCAGTGTCCTTTGCAGCCCAAAGCATCATCACTAAAAAGCAAATGTAAAGCAGTTAGTGTTACAATAAAGAGGTCCATCATACTAACCATCAAAAGCAATAAATATCTAAAGAATTTGTAATGAAGCAGACAAACTGAACTCATGCAAACATAAAACATGGAATATACGGAGGGGGGACTAAATAATCAGTTGGGCTGCTCACCCTTTCCTAATTTTTAAAACTGTTTATACATAAACATATTTTTGGCATTGTTTAGAGATTAACTATTTTGTGTATAGTTATCTGATCATGCTGTTATTTTGTTCACCCATCTGTAATTCAAGCAACAAACTTGTGACCAACCGGTCAAACAGGTAAAAAGTAAATGTAACACACAAAACGCTGGACAGGGCCAAACTAGCCAACTGGGAGCTTTGTAGTTACAAGACAAGACCTTCTTCTTGGGGTGTTCTTTTTGAGATAGGTTTTTTTTCCTGTGTTGGTATTTTGCCTGTGGTGCTGGTGTTCTTTTTGTCAGGGGGAGGGGTGCTGTCATCTGAGCCATCCATATGTTTTTGGCAAAAACAATGACAGAGGGTCTCTTCAAGTTGTGCTTAATTACCTCTGGGTCATCGGCCTTGTCCAAAGACTGCAGGGGTAGCGTGGGCTTGACTCGTTCCACACAAGGAGGGTCGTTGTATGGATCGGTGGGTTGTGTAGTGGGTTGTGAGCTCCTTCTGTATGGCTTCAGGTGGCTGATGTTATATTTGTTTCTCAATATTGCTCCTTCGCGATTTTTTTAGTTTTACAATTTTCCCACTGATTGTCTCTATAGTGTATGGTCCAGAGAAATCAGGTTCCATTCTGCCACCCTTCCTTCCATATTTTCTTATGTTGGCCAAAAGAACTTCATCTCCAACTTTGTATACAACATTTTTGTATTTCTTTTGCACCCTTTTCACATAAGCTG
>JAUMHI010000054.1:1888987-1914399 GCA_032359435.1 Enteromius unitaeniatus | reverse complement strand
TTCCAGGTAGTTCTGGATTCGTCCAATGGAGGGCAGCATAGAGAGAACTGATGACGCCTCACCAGTCACAAGATGACTGATAAACATCTATTAAACTGGAATATCTATTTATTATAGGGTCTAAGATTTCTTACTTGTAGGTCAGATAACACTTGGAATGAGAAACACAAAAACGCATTGTCACATCATTCATTAAACAATAGTTGATATACTGTACTTTTCCATAGTGATTGATCTCTTCTGCTCCCAAGACAACCCCACAACACGCATAACACAACCACCAGCATTCAGTAACAAAGCCTTTGACACAATTTACAAATCTGCTTTTCAAATTCCCGTTTTTGAAATGCATCAGCTGTGAAGGATGGATAATTGTGACTTAGATGACTTATCAATATCTGAGGGGAAATTAAACCCTTCGTTCAGATCCAACATAACACAGTACACAGCAACAGTGGAAAGCAGTGTCAAAACTTTAATATTACATCTACAGCCCAGTGACGGAGGTGCGTCTTGTAATATTGTAAGTATTAAAAAATACATGTCGTTTTTAAAAATACCTGTTTAATTGTGACTGTAATAGCCTGTATCCAGTTAGTCATTAGATATGAATAGTGTTGTGCTTGTTACTCAAAAAGAAAAAAGTAATTTCTTGCTACTAGTTCCTTATTACTTTACTCATCACTGTCTGGTAACAGTAATATTTACACTACTAGTTACATTTCCTTCATGTCTCACAGAAGCTGACATTGTGTACTTTCCACACAATTCTTCTGTTAATAACTATTTATTTCTGAATCATCATTTGATCCACTTTGGGTCACAGTCAGAAGCTATTACAAACATTCAATGGTAGCTTTTAGGTAAAAATGTAAAAATGATCAATCTCAATAATCGTCGCCATAATTTCTCTGTTATATTTCATGACGTATTTTATCAAAAGAAATCACATAAGTTTGTATGAAAATGTTGTTTTTTTTTATTCTATATGCAATATCTTTGAGGATCAGAGGGATGTGGGTGGATAGTGTAATAATGCCACATCTTAAACATCAGTGTTCAGGTCTTTTCTCCTGACAAAATCAGTACTTCTGTTCTCTAAATGTAAGCTTGTCCATACATTACACACACATCTAGGAATTACTGGATTGTTGGATTTCAAGTAAGAAGCTGTTTTATGGAACTGCAATATTATGAGTGAAAACTTATCAGTAATTACAGTAATTACGCAATTTACTGTAACAAATAAAATAAAAATAATATTAGTAACTAGTTACCCAACACTTTATTAGACAGCCAAAAAATGTTACAGCACATTCTGAACAGTATTTTGTTTTGTTTGTGAGGTGAACTGTCTTCTCTTTAAAATGAATGCCAAGTGTGTTGACATTTAGTTTCTAATGCAACAATATTAAAACATGTTCTTGCATCACTGTATTTTTTTTATGTGTGTAGACAGTTTAGAGCAAAAGAATATGAATCTTCTACACATCATATTCTCACAGTTATTTGGTGATGGATCAAGAACCATTAAACTGGAAGATGGGTTAAATAAAGTAGAGATTGAGGTTGTGTCTGAAGATGGCTCGTCAAAGCTGTACAGCATCGCGGTGAGTAAACTGTCCTCCAGAGCAGCCCAGCTGAGCGATCTGACCATAGAGGGAGGGCATGACCTTCACCCTGGCTTCTGTCCAGCTACCTACTACTACTCCTGTGAGTCAGACCTTCATGAGGATGTCCTTCTCACAGCTGTTCAGATGAAGTCATTGTGTTTGTGTGGTTTAGGCTCTGCTAGTTTCGACTGCTGTGAGGTGAGAGTCCGTCCTCAGACAGCTGACAGGAGCATGCTGACCGCTGTCAATGATGCTGCTTGCTCTGAACCCATCACTTTAAACGCGGGAGAAACAGTCATTATTATAAAGGTGACGTCGGCAGATGGCGCCAACACTCAAGTAAGAACAAAAACACAGCAGCACTTTTCTACTGGTCAAGCAGGGCTGGGTAGATTACTTACAGATCATAACAGATTAGATTGTTGTTGAAACATAGGATATAAAAACATTAAAAGAAAGTTAATGACAATTAACAACATGAAGTCTATTCATAACATTGCATTACACCACGTTTTCCCAACCTGGGGTCAGTGATTTTGATGGAAAGCTATGATTATAAATGTCAAATTAAGACTAATTACTTTAAAATAACAATTAAAACAAAACGAATAAAAAATAATTATGTTTTGCAGCATGTCATGTGACTACTAACCACAGAGAGAATGTGTTACTTCATTTATTAAAGCATTTATTTTTAAATAATTTGGGTGAAACAGGTTCAGCTCACATAGAAGGTTTGGGAAATCTTGTATTATATGTAGCCAAGAAATAACATCAATTTGTGCATGTGTTTGAAAGCCTTTTTACAGACATAGTAAATAACCTACTGAGTGATCGTTTTAATAAAAAATAATCAGTTGATGCATTTTCGAAATGTTAAGAAAGAAAACACTTTTTCTTTTTGGTGTAATTATAGACACTCATTTCTGAGAAATGAACTTTTTTAAACAGGTTTACACTGTAAGTGTTACTAGAGAGCCAGTTCCTCTAGCTGTGCTGTTCTGTGATGTGAAGGACCAGATGGAGTTTGAGTGTCCGGTGTGCTTAAGTGCTCTGTACAAACCTGTGTCCATTCATCAGAGGTGAGAGAAACATTTCTGCGGTCAAACCCTTAATACATTCAGACATTCTCATTAGTGTGTGTGTGTGTGTGTGTGTGTGTGTCATGTTTGTATGCAGTGAACCAAAGACAATATTTTCAGCTCAGTATATTGACATGCTGACGCAGAGGTCAAAAGTCCATCCATTTACTGAGCGTCCTTTGGGAGAGGGCTGGAAAGTTCTGGAGTCAGAGCTCGACCAGAGAATGTCTCACGCTCCTGTCAAGTGCTTCTTCTCATACCGTGGTATGAATATCACTACAGCCACAAATAAACATTTGTTAACAATGCCATAGCAATCCCATAGCTTCAGATTCTCTCTTCAGTCCCTGTAGAAAAAAAACCAGCATATGCTGGTTAGGTACGATCTGAAGCTGGGATGCTGGTTTAAGCTGATTCTTTTCTGGTTTAAGATGGTGCTTTGCTGGTCTTAAGCCTGTTCCTTTTCTGATTTAAACCGGTCCTTTTCTGCTGTAAACTGTAAACTTTCTAGTTTAAGCTAGTCTTTTCTGCTGGTCTAGAGTAGAAGCAAACTTCTTTAATTGATGGGGGGGCCATAAACATTTTAGCAAAAATCATAGTTTTATTTATAGGACATAGTTAAATTAGCATTATATTTTGTTATTTTAAAAGTGAAATTTGGAATTCAAATCAAGCTGTATTATGATTATTTCAATATGTTTAATAGGATGCAGGAAGCAGATGAGATATGCAGAGATTGGAGCACATGCAAAAGAGTGCCATTTCAAACCGTCATCAGATCTAGATTCTGTGGTCAGTCTGACAGATTCAGTGCGTCTGAATTTTTTCTTCAGTCGTATTTATTTGTGTCTGGTTTAACACTGCTTAGTAAGCCTTTCTTAGTGTTTTATTTAATCATTTGTAGGAAGTTACAGAAACAGGCTGGTACAGAAAGTATTTTACATCCTTGAGTAACATGGAAATAATGAGTGATCACACACCTGAGGTAAGGACAGTACACTGTGTTCTGGATGCGTGCGGCAATACAGAATATATAAATCTGCACCTGGTTCTTCCTGTTTAAATAGACTCGAAACTGGGAGAAAAGACTGGAGATGGCATTTGGAGAACATGACGTAGCTAGTCTAGTTGCTCATGCAGAGGAACACTTCAAACTCTACAAGAAAACACTTACCAATCCAGGTAGACCTGTCAGAACCACCATTATGACCGCTTCTTAGATCCCATTTCCACCTGAACAGTGAACAGAAACGATCCAGTCACAGCCGTGGGTCCAAAACACTCAGAGGAACTGCATCTGTAAGAAATACATGTGACTACAATATTTAAAGGAGCACCTAATAACCTAACATATAACTCTAGGACATAGTGAGAGAAAGAGTCAAGTGATTTTGCTCAAATTTGCCACCTTGTAAAATTTGTACGAATTGGTCATGAGACTGTGTTGGGAAATGTCAATCAACAAAAGCAATTTACCAAAACTTCAATTCGACTGAAATAAATACTGAATTGAAACATGAATGTAGGTTGTAAATTGATTTTAGTAGCTGTCTCAATAAACTGGTACTGATTCTCTAGCAAGCATGGAAATAATTATTATGTTGTCGTTTCTTCAGGTGAAGTTCAGCAGTATGATCCGGGAGAGTCACCTCTAGATCATCTGGAGCAGGCTGCCATCCACTACGCTACTGCCATTAAGATGAAACCCCGCGAGGCTAAACTGCACTTTCTTCTTGGGCAGACACTAGAAGAACACTACTACGCAACAGAGATGTACGGCCTGAAAAAGGAGGTAAGAAATGAGTATAGAGATAATAGCTATTTTTCCATAACGTCTGCGCAAATATTGCATAAAACATTTGTGAATAAAGCATAACGTTTCCATTCAACGAGTCAATCAGAACAAAATCTCAAGCAGTCACTTCCTGCGACTTCGGGTGACAAAACTCAACTTAAATTCAATCCGATCTAATATCAATGTGGAATTCGGACGTCAGCTGATGTTGATATGTTGTTTTTAGGTTGTGTAACCAAATTCCAAAGTTAAATCAACGTCAAAATGATGTCAAATACTGACGTTTATCATATTTTCATTTTCATCCAAAATGCAATGTCTGTCTGACATTATATAGACGTCCAGTGCCTGGTGGGTGTGTAACGAGATCAGTTAATTGGTTAATCAAATTATCCCATCACTTCATGCAAAATCACACAACTATTTTGATACATATGGGGGAATTTGTACAGTAAATAAATATTTTGTAGTTTATGCAGGTTTTTTTTTCTTCATATTTTTAGAATTCATGCACATCTTCCATTCAGCTTTTTTTGACTTCACCCAGGATAGTCATTTACTCACCTTCAAGCCGTTTGAAACCTGTAAAGTCTCTTTCTTCCACTGAACACACACAAAAATGTTGTTGCTGGTTGCTGGTGCTGTACCACTGACCTCGATACTATTTTTATTTTTCCTGTACAATGAAAACATTGAAGGTTCATGACTTCGCAGTATTCTGTTCACTGATATGATATATGGCTTTTGAATGAGAGGTGGAAAAATTTCACAAAATTAGTGCTGTCAATCAATTAACAAAAAATAAATATATATGTATAAATTAAAATCTGTGCCATGCTTTTTTGTTAACATTGAAGGAGCTTAATAACTATTAATTTAAGTGAACTTAACCGAATCCTCACTAATATCATTCCATTATAATGTAAATGTCATTTAGCTGTTCTTGTAATACAGTGTGTTGTATAATATGGTAAAGTGATACTCTCAGCTCTCTCAGTCTCTCTGTTTGAGCGACAGCTCCCAGTTCTTTTTTCCCCCCCACCTTTATTTTTCATTTTCATTTTTAAAATAAACAAGGAATTAATGTTAATAATATTTTTTTTATGTTGTGACTGCATGGATAGAAGCATTTATGTCTCAGACATGTAAACTAGATGGACTGATTGTAGTAATTAACGCTTGAAAGGAGTCTTAAAACCTCTGAAAAGACTCACTGTAACGGCAATAAGTAAAAACACATTAGCATAGTTAGTTCAGAAATGCTTCATTAATTGAGTTAATTTTTTTTAATGCAGATAACAGTATTTGAATATACGTCTGCTACTCTAAACATACAAATCTGGAGGGGGAGATGAAATAAACAACAAAGCCATATGAACAGTAAATACCAAAGTGAAACATATTTTTAAAAAAATGCTATTTAAGCTTATAAGTGCAGCGTGTCTGAGCACCTCAAAACCTCTAGATGACATAAGTGTTACATCAAGCTGATTTTACTCAACAGTGAGTATATATTAATACCGGTCTCACATGAAAGAGCCATATGCTAATACTGTCTGAAACCCCACAGGCTCAGGAAGATGACCAGGATCTGGGCCAGGCCGAGTCTGCCGGGAGGCAGGAAGAGATCTTGGCCATCTGCAGGCTTCATGGCTTTCCTGGAACACCGACACCAGAGAAGCAGCTCCGAGCGCTCGACATGGAGCTACAAGACCTCAAACAGCAGGGCCACTCAGAGAAGACTGATTACGTCCAGACACTGTTCCTCTGGCTCTCAAAACAGGCTGGAAAGGTGCTTATGTTGCTTTTTTTTTGGCCTATGAATCACACTGCAAGCATAAGTGTGACATTGCCAGCATGAAAAGGCATATAATAGAGCTTAATGTTGATTGCTGCCTTTATATTTCATGACAGAGAACCAGAATTATTGTCCAGTACTGCCACCGATATCAGAATGTCAAGCAGATTACTAGGACTAGATTATTTACAAATTACTCTGTTTATAATTTAATATGTTGTGTAACTATTTTCAAAATTTCTAACAAATTATTTAAACTGTTCAATTGTTTTTGAAATAAAATCTTTGCACATGCATGACAGGACAGGCCCCACTGAAAATGCCTTAGAGAAAAAAAAATAATAATAAAAAGTTACTATTAAACAATAAAGCATGTTTAGTAGACGTGTCCTATTCCTGTGAAAATACATCTTGAATGGCATTTTAAAATCAGCATCATAGCTATTACTAACTAACAGTAAACAGGAAATACTAACAGTTATTTATTTTAAATCTGTTTTTTAATTAATAAATTATGAGAATTTTAATTAAATTGATTGAAGGATTTTAAAGCCTGGCAGATACTGAAAGGTTTACCCTGCCTGCTTTAAATGTTAAGAAAATTATTAAAAACATTTAAAAACATTTGTTAGAAATTTAGAAAAGTAATCAAATGTAATCAGTTACATTAATGAAGTAATTGAAACAGTTACACTGCTTATAACATTTTAAATCGGGTAACTTGTAATATTTAACCTTTTATATTTCCAAATTAACCTTCCCAACAATGAATATATGATCGTCTGTTGTTTTAACATGATTTCATGAGTTTGCGCTTCCTCATATCAATATTAATAATATAAGTGAATTTGGCGTGCTGTCCGGGGGGCGACGGACTCCGAGCCCTAGTGATTTGAACCCTAGCGAGGGCAGAGCTCTGCGCTCCGGCTTGTACCCTGCATGCCCCCCGTAAAGGAAGGCATGAGAACGGCACCGAGAAGGGGCGGTGGAGGCAGGGGTGTAGCAACCGGGGGGGACGGGGGGGACATGTCCCCCTCACTTTTTGGAGGTCTGCGGCGGGAAGGGCTTGGGAAGGTGAGACCTTAATGTAAATGTAATTTCACGCTCCTCCTGAAACTTGTTTTTAGCAAAACATCACATAGTCGTTTAATTTTTTTGAAATATATGATAGCAGTACACCGCTAGGCAGCAGTTCAGCAGCTTTTTTTATCTATGGTCTTATCTGACCGTTTTTCTTTTCTTTTTCTTTTTTTTTTTTGCAAAATCAGAGAAACTATGTCTTCTGTTGACTGCAGTAGTGTTTGTCTGCTCTATCACAGCAGGACGGCAGTAGTGTTGTGTCTGAGGAGAAGTGTTGGCTCTCTCGAGCTCTGCTGAAGTATCTGGATGCCTGCTCTCTGAATGCAGACAGCTGGGAATATAACCTTCACGTGGGCCGTTTGCAGCTGCTGCAGGGCAGGAGTAAAGAAGCACTGACACACCTTCAGACTGCTCTGTGCCTCCAGCCTCGTCACACAGCTGTCAGGTCTGACCATCACTGATGCTTTCAGACTTTTACTGATTCAGGCTAGTTGCCCCAGTTTGCTACCAATGGCATATTTGTTTCTAAAGTTAAAGCTGCAGTCTGTACGTTTTGTTACCATCTGCAGTTGTGGTTATTTGTGAAATTGTTTTCTTTAGCACAGATGAATCTAAGATTTTGAAGTGTGTGTGTGTGTCTATCAGTATACACAGAATCCCAGATTCTACATCTCAAAAGCATGACACAAATAAGATGTTTCACCTACAACAACCAAAAAATGTACGGACTGCAGCTCTAATCTAAAATGTTAGCTAGTTTGTTACAATGCCTTATGGTTTTTAATGCATTATTGTGTTTTCCTTTACATCTGAAGCATCCTTTGATGCCTGTAACACTGGTAAAGGTAGTATTCAATGTCTAGCATGGAACAAAGTGTGTCATATTAGTCTGATTTGTGTTTGGACGAGCTCGGGACAGGCCGGTGTTTGTTGTCAGTTCTTCACAATCATGTTTTTTTAGGTTTTATACTGGCTTGGCCCTGCTGCAGCTGGAAGAGATGGACGTGGCCAACGAGCGTGAGATTGTGTTGCTTCTACAGCAAGGCCTGGAATATGTCATGGCTCAGTTCTTTGCCTCACATGATCATAAAGAGTATGTTAAACATATCACTTTTACAGTTTTAATTCATATACTGTATATGTATATTCAATTTACTTGTCTTTTTTGCAGACGGCCGCAGTGGGACGCTGGATATGATTGGTCAGTCGTGAATGCTCAGTTTCTACGTGGTTGTCTCGGTTTAGCATCTTTGCTGTCCAGGATCTCATCCTCTGACCAGACCATGAGTTCAGAGCAAGTCTATCACATGTATGTTACACAGATCTTTGCAACAGTTGGGTCTTGAAGGAATAGTTCACCAAAAAAGTTACATTTCCTGAAAATGTGCTCATCCTTGTCCATCCGAGATGTAGATTATTTTGTTTCTAGCATTAATGGAGCCATACAAAGCCAATTTTCCACAAGCTAATATGATTCTTTGGGGTCTTAATGGATAGTTTGTAATATGGTTTGTTTTAAAATTTCTCAAAGATAGTGTAAAAAGTGCAAATGTTCCCCTGTTAAAAAAGCTCTTTAGAAATCACGGTTCTGTGTGCTTCCCCTTTAAATCTTCACGAGCTCCGCTAACCCCACCCCTCTTTTCCGAGGCGCTCTCAGAGGATCTTTTTTTAGCTATATTCATACTGAAACTTGCTAATTAGCTCATTGATTCATTAAAAGACATTATACTCACTGCTTCTGTAGGTGAGGCTGGATCATGAATGATTCGCGCATTTCGGTTGATCGAGGGGGCGTTTCCCTTCAGAACCAAACGTAACGTTAATCCTCCACGTCTTCGATCACTGACTACTGCTCTGTTCATGAATACATTCAACAACAAAACACCTCAGTCTCTTAGGAGTCCTGCTTGTCTCTGCGTCTCGGTCTGATGACGCTCACTCAGGGCGGGTCTGAGGTAACACACCAGTTCTGTCTGTGTGACACGCTGCTGTCAATCAACTATTGTGGGAGTGGCCTCTGTCAGTGTGATGTCACACCGACATGCATTTGAGAATGGCTTGATTTCAATATTTATTTTAATTAGATAAAAAGAAAACTACTGGTGGATTTTTATCATTATAGGGTGGTTGTGTACACACACTCCCAACACACACTTCAGTCCAAACAGCTTGTAAAAGTGCATGCGGCACCAGATGACCCCTTTAAATAGCTTGCTAAGCAATGGATGAATGGGTGCTGTCGTTCCACTGGGGAAGAATTATTATGGAATATGGACTGGGAGCGAGGTTAAAAAACATCTTGATGTATTTGTATGGAATACATTTTCAGCAAATTCTCATTTTTGGTTAATTAATCCAATGTTTTTCTCTTTATTATATGCAGTAATACACTGATATTGTAATTTTGGTGTGTAGTTTCCTGCCTGGCATTGACATCTGTTTAAAAGATTGAAGTTATATGTTAGGAGGAGCTTGTGCTCCTTTAACTGACTGTGATTTCACTTTGATCCTCTTGTATATGTCCGTGTTAATGAATGTCTCTGATAAAGTCAGTAACGTGTTGTTCTCACAGCGTCTGTGGGCTGGCAGCGCAGGGCATCAGCAGGAGTGTTCATAAGAGCCAGGTGTGTCAGCAGCTGGAGAGAGTGCTGCTGGAGGCTCATTTTGCTCTCCTACAAGACCTCATTCAGCAGGAAAGAAACGGAAAACAGCCCTGGATAGTGAAGAGATGTCAGGCCCTTACAGCTTTGATACGGCTCTCGTCTATCGGCCCCTGTAGGGAGCTTCTGGACATGCAGGAGAAGGTAGACTGTGTTTAGGAATCAGAAAATCAATCATCTTTAACTGCTTAGAATTACCTTTTATATTTGTGGTGAAGAAATATATAGAAAAGTTAAATGTTACTTCATGCATATATTTTGAATTATGTTAGCCAGTCATGAGCTGGTCCTAATCAACTAGCCACTGCTCAGGACCAACTAAAGACTATCTTAAACTAGCTCTTCTAAAACTTATTTGACCAACACATTTGTTTTCTGCCTATTACGAAATTATGAAATAAAGAATGTTAAGAAATTAATTTACACAAATGTTAAGAGGCACATAAATATGACCTCAAATTTCACATTGCTCAAATTAGCACAGACCCTACCAAATCTACAAATCACACACATCTTTGACCTTACACTTCGTAAACAGATGAATTGTGGATAATGTATATAAAGCAAATGAATATTCATAGACATTTATATGTTCCATAACCCATTTATGGAACATATTTACAGGTGGGTTTACAATGAAGGAGTGAATGTGATTTCACCCAGCAGAACTTGATCAGCAATCTTGTTGATCCTGATTTGGGTGATACATTTACAATTAATGTAAAGTTTAGAGCTACAACCACATATAATATAATTAGTTGGGCTTACTTAAAAAAAGCATGCAAACCGATTGCTTTTAAAAAAAAAACTAAGTAAAGTGAAATAGAAACAGTATGTTGTAATGACAAATGCTTAGTTAAGAATACACTACTAGAAAAAATAAAGCAACTACATAATAAATTAATTAGAAGATAAATCACCTTTTAAAAGTAACTTACTACTTTTCTTCCTTTGAAACCAAATGACTCTGTTTTTTATGTTACATCACTGCATTAATAGGCAGAAAATTCTAACAATATAGACAAAGTTTGAAGTGTCCAATCAAAGGGAAAGCTAATCACTATAATCGTAAGTAAAATAAAAAAAAGAAAATATTTTAGAAACTCATGTGGCATATGTGATGTTCAGCTGTATTGAAAATTCAACATTGAAGATGACTTTGTTAAACGAGTGAATTCAACTAGTGAAATATAACAGATATGGAGGAATTCTTCTTCTTCTGTTGTTATGTTGTGCGTTAGCGACAGATTAGTTCACTGCTGACTCTCTCTGCTTTATTGATGTCATTGGTTCCTTTGTGGCTACTTGAATATTTTAAGTAAGCATCACTCAAAGCAGTAAGTACATTTTCTTATTTGCCTTGAAAGTTGCTGTAACTTGGTAAAACCTAGTAAATATAACAACTAAGTACTGCTTAGTAACTATATCTAAGTAAGGCGAACTATTTGATTTTACAGTGCAAGGTTACGAGCTTCTGCACTGTTCACCTATAATTTCCCTCTCATTTAAAACCCATTAGCATTCCCGAGGTCTGTTTCTGAATGGGATTTGTACTTTGTACCTCAGGAGGGACATAGGAGCATGCTAAGGGGTTAAGATCAGGAGCGGCTTGTAATCGCACCATGCAGAACCGTATTTTGGAAATGCAGTTTGAACTATTCCTCTTATTCAAAAAACCCTATCAATCAAAGGTTTCAAGTAAACTCAAAGTTATGATTTAAGCAAGATAGACAGTCTAATGTTATAATTTGACTATAAATATATGATACTGTCCACTGTTGGTGGTTGAAAAGAGATCCCCTCAAATGATTATAACGCCCCTTGGATCTATAGCAATGCACAATAAAAAGCGGTATATAAATGCTTGATTCATTCATTCATTCATGCAGGTGTGTCAGATGGGAGTGCTGGCTGTACCCCGCTGCAGTCGTGCTCTGTGTCTGCTGGGACTAGCACAGCTGGCTCAGAGCGACAGTCATGTAGCAGATGAACGAGCTCGGGCGGCACTTACAAATGCCTGCCTCAGCTTCCAGGCCAGCATGGAGTTAGAAGGCTTTCCTCAGACCGGAGAACCACCTGAGCAGCTGACCAGTAAGTTTCAGTAAGATCCTTTGTCCGACTTTGATTGGCGCTGCAGCTGCATTTCGATCACATGTGTCATCAAAGTACCGCGAGAGCAAAACGAGAGCAGTCGCGCAGGTCAGGCGCTGCAGTCGCTCAAAATCGGCTGCGAAAGCCTTGATGACGACACACTTTATTCTCATTGGTCAGATTATGTGACGACAAGCACGATGTGTGCTGCCTGTTTTTTTTTTCTTAAAAAGGTTCCTGTATGTAATCAATCTTTATATTGAATATCTGATATTCAAACAAAACATTCATGATGAAAATGAAGATTAGGCGATAAGATAAATATATATTCGTATTGTATAAGAGTAAAAAACTGGTCGACCAGAGGCCGTTTTTTATGGATGTTGTGAGAGGCTTCACTACACTGAATAAGCATTACATAAAAGTCACTACGGCGACCTATAAGTGTCCGACCTGACAGCCGTCTCTTTTCTCCTCTCCCGACTGCAAGGGTCTGCTCTCGTCCGCCGGCGGCAGGCTAGTGTAGTGCATCTCCAACACACCTAATGACTTCTAAACTGCCGTCAGGCAGTGAAGCCACCGGAAGTGTCCGATCCGCCATCTTACTATTCCCTACCGACAGAGGGCTCCACAGGGATTGGTAGTTCCACTTCAAAAATGACCCGCTGTGCAGCCTACAAGTGTGACACAAAGTTCGCTAAAGGATGTGGCAAAACTGCACACAGGTTAAATTCAAGACGTTTTGGTAATTTATGTTTAAATTAGTATTTTTTGTGCGAGGCAAAAGAAGTGTGTCCTCACAAAATTAATATAAAATAATATAAATGAAGAGGTGTAAATGCGCAATCACTTCTAAATTATTACGCGTCCAATAGCGACACCATCAGACAGTTTTAGGTGGAGGCATCATCTTTTAAAAAGATGTTCATAGAGCCATACAAATACAATAACACTCATCAATGTACCGTTATTACGTTAACCCGTGTATCATATGAATGTACTAAATATCCTGTTGGATAAACGCTATTTAAACAAACAACAATATAATCACAATTATACTAATTATTTAAATGCACAAGCAATTTGTATTTATTTGCAGAGGCATTCAATGTTCATAATTTCTTTTTATTGTTAATTTCTAAATACCAGCTCTATAAAGTTTATTTTAACTGCTGTAATTAAGTGATGTTATAACGGTGGCTTCACTTCTATGACGTCATGAGCTATCCAGTTCTCAATATAGATCAGTGGGCTAAACAGGCAGAGATGTAGAATAGGTGGGTGGGGCTAAACATACAATGCGGTTGCGTCAGTGGGCGGGGCTAAACAGGCAGCTATGTAGAAGCTGGCGTTGATCTTCGGTGGAGGCGGTGCTTTTCAATACGATTACATTTTTGGACTACAGAGAAAGTTTTGATTTTGAATCTTACAGCATGTTTTTTTATAATACAATGACCTCTCATATGTTGAAAGACCAAAGGGAATTTTGATTTCTCAGTACATCACCCATTTAAACTAGAGCAGACATGGTGGAAGAATCATGCAGCTGCAGAAAAGGAGACAAATCCAGAGCTCAAACCAGCTGTTGAGTCATCTGAGGCTCCTGCAGACAGGAGGAAGCTGGCCAGAGGCAGAGGAGCTCCAGCCACAGCGAAGACCTCTGCTCCTACACGAGTCAACAAGACAGCCAAACACACGGCACAAGCTGCTCGGTGAGCACAACACATCTCAACACAACACAGAACCCAGAAAAGACCAAGATTGCTTTCCATTTGCTCTTCATAGGTCTTAAGAACATTATTGACACTACACACACACACAGCACAGGCTCCTGTAGCTTTACAGCTAGTGCTTCTCTTTTTCACAAATGATCTGTACTTTAATATTTCTCTTCTCAGAGGGAGGACAGGAGGGCATCTGGTCACCAAGAGTGATGGAGCTGGAAAGACAGCCGGCAAATCAAGCATTAAAGCTCAAATGTCTTCTTGTAAATCGGAGCAGGAGCACAGCCCTCTTCAGGAAAAACCTTCAGCAGGTTTGTTCAGACTCTAGACTCAACGATTGCAGCCTCTATTGTTTCCTATGTTTTGGATTCATACCATGACAATCAGTATTCTTCTCAGTGGAGGTTGGGAAGCAGGACAAAGTCAGTACAGTCTTGACAGTTCTGAATGAGAAGTCTTTTGTGCCGAGGCTAGGCTTAGCCAGGGCTCTGGCGAGAACCGCAGACTCACAGAAACAAGCCTGTCATTTCTACCAGGAGGTCATTGACATGGTTCCGGAGGTCAGAGTCTTTTTATGAGCATTTAATGACACACATTCACATCATATTAGCGCATTTCACTATAATTTATCTCAGGTGCATGATGCATACATCGAGCTGGCCAATCTGCTGCTGGAGGAGGATCCTCTTGCTGCTGTGGATGTTTACAGTAGATTCCCGCTCAAGCCTGTCTGCGAGCAAACCTTTGACGATGCCTTCATAACAGGAGAGATTGTGCACATTCTGATGAAACATGAACTGTATGAGCATCCTTGGCTACTGCCCAACCTGATCGCACATGGGAAGGTCATGGGACTCGGTAAGACCTGCTCTTACTTCAGCTATATATCCACTTATTTTTTTTTATTTTTTAAAAACTTTTGCTTCAATCTGAGCAATATTAAAACATTCTGCTTTTGTATTAAAAGGAAGTCTTGACAAATATATTGAAGCGTTTGAAGGGAAGTTCATGACCGGTCTTCTGAGGAGAGTTTACGCTGGAATTCATGACAAATCAGTGGATGATGAGGAGCTGCAAGACTTCTTCAGATTCAAGTGTTGGATATGATATTTTTAGTATGGAAATGCCTTATTTAAACCCACTCTGAACATTAAACAGATGTTTTGGTCAAACGTATTCCAGCACTGTGTGGGATATATTCTTAGTCAGTGTGGCACAAGATATTCATCAAGAAAATGTAATATAGGAAAAGCAAATGATTACAACCTAATTCAAAACTGCAAAGACAAAATGAATATTTTTAATTAGATTCTTTTTGTCATTAAATAACTTCACCATGGTGTTAGAGGCCTTCACATTGTGCATAAGAACACCAGCTAACATCACAATTGTTTTCTTAAAAAAAAAAACAAATCTAATATAATTGCACATATGAACTTAAGATATACATGTGGCATGTAAACAGTCATCTGTTCGGGAATAACAGCAGAGATGAGAAGTGAAGTCCAGTCAGACTGTGTTGAGTTTGGTCACAATGAGGACTCGTACCGACTGGTCAAATGAAGAGCAAACGCAGAGGCCCTGTTTGTCCGGGCTCCAGTCGAGACTGGAAATGGGTTGTGTGGAGAGAGTGACGTTCTGCAGGAGATTCACAGAGCCAGCTACGCCCATGTCCACATCATCAGCACCCTTTTTAGTCCTCTGGGCTGGATACTCACTGTGACAATACAGAAACAATGCTCCATCAAAAAGGGCAATGCAAGACTATGGGGAAAAAAATAAATAAATAAATAATCATTCTTAGAAATCACTTACTATTTCCATAGATGCACATTCCCGGCTCCACCGGCTGTCATGAAGATGTCGCGGTTTTGAGGTAAATGCCTGACTTGCCATATTGTAGACTTATGAGCCTGAAATGCAGAAAGCAAATGTGAAACACTCTCAAAAGAATATTACAGTAAGTACACCACGGTTAAGAGATGACTGTCAAAGAATTTCCACATTTACAAGTAGAGCTGCTCATCAATGTCAGATAAAAACAGTCAGGGTCAATCAGAAGATCCTGGAGACAGGACAAGTGCTGCCAGCTTTTGTGTTACTGTTTTTAAACAAGCAAAACAATGATTTAATATGCAAAAGAATTATATAGCGATCATAAAAGTGTGCTACAATCCAAGTCTTCTAAATCCTTTTTGTGATGAACAGACAGAATCCAGTCATTATTCTGTGAAAATTCCTCTTTATAGCTTTTAAATATTTGTTATACATCAGTTTGAAACCTTACAGATCTTATATCACACTATATCACGCTGCTTTTCCATCATTTTTTAAAGCTTGAAGTCTTTATTATTCACTTATTGTGACACACGCAGACATCGCTAATAAAACACGTGGACTCGTGTGTGCAGTTCGGGCATAACAGGCCTGAATGCAGGCGGTACCCGTGCTCAGTAAGAATGAATGACACCACTGTGTCTGAGCTGGGCCGAGTCAGGCCTACCTTTTCCGACACTGAAGCGAAGCCTTTGGTGGGGTGCTGGGTCCTCATGTCAAACACATGAAACTTGCCCTCTAAAGATGTCACCACTAGTTTGTTCATGTTGATGTCTTTTCTGTCAAATTCAACAGAGCACACCTGCCAAGACAAAAACCACACAGAAGTCTTTATTCATTACACTGCATCTACTCCCACTGTAATGAAGCAGCTCTCTCCACCGAACACCTCTACTGCGTCGTGACTGACACAAACCCTCTTTCATAACCACTGACCATCTGAAACTAAAGCTGCTCTGACGGCTACATCAAAGCCAGCTTGTTACATTTATGGCCTTCTAATTTAAATGCCCCTTTATATTTAAGCACATTTACACACAGAAAATGTTTACAGGCACTTCAAATGAGAGTGAATGACTAGACCACTGTATGTTTAATTAAAAACTAATCTTTTTATTGTGTACCTTTTTTCATTTGTTTTGAAAGAAGAAAGCCGACGACAGCAGCAGTATAGAGTGATATTTATTTCCTTTCATTCTTTTCTTGGCTTTGGGAAGCTTGCATAATTCTCTACGTCGCTCTTAACTCTGGGTCGTCCACACAAGCCTCATTGTAATCTCTTTTTTTGAGGAATTAATTGAGTGTCTGTGTGAGCGATCGTCCAGGTGCAGCTCATCTGCAGTACAGTTATTTCTATCTTTTGTGTTGGAAATATCAGTTTACCTTTCCAAACATGGTTTTTGTCATTAATTGTAATAATGCAGTGAGATTAGTGCTCACACAGAGATCTGATCATCATCAGTCCGTCTGGAGTCACGTGAAGAAACAGAACAAACTGAGACAGACTCAATCCAGAAGAACTGTGGCAACGTCTCCAAGATGAAGAGAAAACTATGGGCATATGTATAATGAAGAAATCCTTATTAATGGCAAAAATTACTTACATTTATGGGTCTGCCATGTTGGAAATTTCTCTTAGCCCTTCGTTTGAAGTGAGGTCCTGAAAAATCGGTTTGGAGGGCTATCTAGCCCTTCCCCTTAACCCTACCCTTCCAACCAAAAGAGAATTGAGACACCCTACCCCTACACGTGAACGCGCCAAACCGAGGGGTAAGGGGTAGAATTGGGATTGGGCCTTAGTCTAGGACTAGGCTTAAGCCTTGTCTGTGAAACTGGGGACATGGTTTCTAAGCGATACATCTAACTTAACTCAAACTGCTCTTGATGCATGTCTGCGGCATCTGTGTTTGGATCTGTGTTAAAAAGCAGTTTCTAAGAGTGCAGGTAAGTTCTGTGTCATTTATTTGATTTGGGTTTTGAATTAAAATTAATTTTGTTATTTCAATTTGCCCTAAAAATCTGCAGCATTTTGTTTGAGAAATCACGGAAGAACACCATTTCATTTTTAATGTCTTAACTCTAATTTAAAAAGAAAAGAATAAATAAAGTGAACTATCTTCAATCACATCACAGTTGTGAATCGGGACATCCCTCACCAAAGCTCTAGTAAAGTATGTTACCCACTTACCCCGTTTTTGATGTTCGTCTCCCATCGTAAGGACATATTTCTGAGATCAAATAACTTGATGTCACCATTGTCGTAGCCAGCACACACGCAGCGGTCCTGGTCATTGAACGCGTGACCTGGAGGAAAAACCATGGATTTTACGTGAAATGATTTTCCTTAAAGTACATGAGGGCCGGCTTCTGCTCCTTTCGTTTGTTTGTGACTGTTTTAGTCGAATTTAGGTTATAGAGACTGCATTTACAAAAGGCATTAAATGCATATATTAGAACTGTATTATTTTCAATAAGGTTTAAAGAGCTTTTTTTTAAATACAGTAGGACTTTCCACACTTGAAATAGTTAACCCCCGGCTTACTCTAAACCTCGAGGACACAGAATCCAGGGCCGTCTAGCTTGATGTTTCACACTGTTCAGTTAAGGCCATTCCCCACTGTACCCTCCTCAGACCCAGGTGAACGTGCTTATGTGCCACATCAGTGTCTCTGACCTGGTTATGTATCAGCTCTAACGCCGCACAGCCTCGTTTCATGTACCGACACGTTTTTCCAGGAAAGGACTTTATGAGACTATAAAAACAGGCTCAGAATATAAGTCAGGGTTAAGCCCTCGTGATATTTTGAGCTTCTGCATGACCATGAGAACTCAGAATGAGAGCAAAACATCAAAACAAACCTTCATTCCTGTTTTAACGGGACACCTACAATACGAGTCTCAAAAACACGCACCGAAAGCAACGGTCCAGCAGTCTCTCTTGGTTTCTCCCTCCATGGGCTCCATGTTCACCACAGGCGTGTCTTTCTGCCTGGAGTCCCACACTTTGACTGTTCCTGTTGATAAAACCATCAGATTATCATTACCAGATGAGAACAAACCAAATGTGAACTGAGCTGGATGATGACATCACTAAAGCTGCTTCTAGCTGAATTTGTTTCACTTTCCACATCGACTGAACTAAACTGACCGGAGCGGAACAATTCCACTGTCATTTCCCAGCTGCTTTAACAACAACGAAACATTTTCTGTGTCAGTTCCCAGTCAGATAAAGTATATTGTGCATGTCTGCGTGCTCAAAAGCGATGTGCAGAGGAAGTCTAGTCACCATCTCGGCTCCCAGTGACGATCTCAGGGGCCCCGTCACCGATGCCCAGTCCCCCTACTCCATCAATGCTGTTGATGATCTCCTGGTGTGCTTTCACCGAGTACACCGGGTTCTCCGGCGCCTCCAGGTTCCTAGAAAACCAAGTTTATTCTCAAAGTGTGCATCACTGTGTCCAGAAACATGGACAAAACAACCAAACGCTATCCCACCAAACATTGAGACTGCCGTCGAAGCCTCCCGTGGCCAGATGCCTCTGCTGGAGAGATGTGGCTCCAAACGTCCCGCACTTGATCGGCTTGGCTTTTTCTATCTGGAACAAAAAACAGTGTCATAAAACAGTATAAAGTATAAATAATGAACATGAATACAAATATATGCATGCAAATATTTCATTTGGATGTGATTAATCATGATGAATCACTGGGCAGCAGTATTTCTAAAACACCACATCCCCGCAGAGGAAATATCATTTCACATAATCTATAATTAAACATTAAATTCATGACAAAGACACCAACAACCTCCAAATAGCAAATTATGAATGAATTAATCAAATTGAGTCAACTGCTGTCAAAAATATCCCCTGAGATTGGAACTGAGATTTAAAGGTTAGGACTTATTTCATTTTGTGTCTCTCAATAATGACACTTTAAGAGCTATTTAAGCCTCTTTGGGCTGTAATTATGCTTCACGAGGCCCGAGGGACCAAACGCGTCGCTGTTGTCATGACAACCGGGCGCCAGGAGTTTTCTGGAAGCGTCTGCTGTCCGGATAACCTTAAACCAGCCTGACCTCTCTGACCAGCTGCAGCTCGCCGTGCTGGATCTCGTAGATCTGCAGGACTCCGGTTCCGCGGGCGAAGTTTCCCATGCACACGAACTTCGCGCTGCAGGGGACCCAGCGGCTGTCGAACACCGTGTAGTTCAGACTCTTCTGGATGTGCGCGATGATCTGGGGCTTCTCCAGCGCCGCCGACATGCTGCTTGATTACCGAGGATCACCCGCAGAATGAAGTCAGTTCACACTCAGCAGAGAAGCCCAAACACCGCGCTCCCGTGTGTCCTTCTGCGACAAGGACCCTCCCACAACACATAGCTGGCCTACTCCTAGCCTGAGCAAAATCAACGGCAAGCCGATAGAGTGTAACAATAGTTCGTTCAATATCTTTTTTAAAAATGATTACTTTATTAGTAACTTTATTACTTATCATTTAAGCAGCAGCTAGCATGAAAACGTGTGATTCTTTTACTAGGTTATCGCATCTGGCACCTGTTTGGGCAGCAGTGAGGTCCTTCCTGTAACATGGCCGAAGCCACATGTTCGTGGTAAACACCTCTGATAAACTAGTATCTAAAAGCCCGTGTCGCGATGGAGTCGGTGTCCAACACGCCAGCGGAGGAGAGCGCTGCTGTAGACTGCGATGGAGACACAGACAGCTTCGAGAAAGTCAAGTCGAAGAGGACTCATAAACGCAAGCGGGACGCGGCGGAGGTGGACATGCCGCCCGAGGAGGAGGCTGTAGCGGCCAAGAGACCGCAGTTCCCGGCCTTATCAGGAGAGCAGCTCTCGGTAACTACCCGCCGTGTCCCGTGCTCTCCGGACAGCGCTGTGCACTGTTACGATACTAAACGATGGGAACTAGACGGAGGTCTCTCTTCACAAATATCTGTTTGGGGCGGAATCTTCTTATCGAAGTGTTAGAAACGATCCTTTCCCTTTCGTTTGGGAAAAGTTTTGTTTAAAAACGTAAAGCGTTACAATATAGCGTTACTCTTTTTAGAATGTAATGCGTTACGTTAATTGAGTAACGTTTTAAGTCTGGACCAAACATGTTTGTTTATGTATATATGTATGTATATATATATATATATATATATATATTTATATGTATGTATGTGTATATATATATATATATATATGTATATGTATGTGTTTTTGTGCAGGTCAGGCAGTGACTCTGTTGTTGTTTCAGGGAGGTGCTGTGGAGATGAGGAAGGTGCCTGTTCCTGCTCACCGTTACACTCCTCTGAAGGAGAACTGGCTGAAGATTTTCACGCCCATCGTAGAGCACCTTCAGCTCCAAGTGCGCTTCAACCTCAAAACCAGAAATGTAGAGATTAAAGTGAGTTCTGACACTTATTATAGATTGTTATCAGTGGGAGACCACCATCTCAAGTAATGTCGGACCGTTACCTTCAAATGAAATGAAGTGGTGTTGTTTTGCAGACGTGCAGAGAAACGTCAGACATCGGCGCTCTGACCCGAGCTGCTGACTTCGTGAAGGCCTTCGTGTTAGGCTTTCAGGTGGAGGTGAGTGTGAACGTGACATTTTTACTGAACACTTTTTTTTTGGTTTCACGCATTCAGAGATTGTGCAGTGATGCTCTTGTATGTCACTGCAGGATGCTCTTGCTCTGATCAGATTAGACGAGCTGTTTCTGGAATCGTTTGATATCACAGACGGTGAGTCTTTAACCTCAGTCACTTCACAGGAGCGAGTTTTGTCCACTTGCTGATTATTCCGTGTGTTTGCAGTGAAACCTCTGAAAGGAGATCATTTATCCAGAGCCATCGGCAGGATAGCAGGGAAAGGAGGAAAAACCAAGTTCACTATAGAGAACGTGACTAAAACGAGGATTGTGCTCGCAGACACGTGAGTTTCCCCAATGTACAGCTGGGGATAAAGTTCATACTCACAGTGTGGATCTTTATATGCTCTTTATTTGTATTATTATTTATTTAATATGTTAAGAAATACATGGTCCCACTTTATTTGAAGTGTCCCTAATATCAGTGCACTTGCTTAGTAACTAGATGTGTATTAGTGATGCGCGGCTCAGGTACTTTTCCAACCCGCGGGTCCCGCTTGTATGAAATTTTTTAGAAACGACGATCGATTGTGGAAATGATTGAAAATTAACATCCCAAAATGTAGTTGTATAATTACACAAGTACATGTGTCAAGTGAAAAAGTGTTGTTACCGATGTTGTGTTACACATTAGAAATATTACAGCTGTAGAGACTATACCAGTGAGTACTTACACTGTGGTTACACACACGTCCAGTTACTGTGGAAGTACACTGCTGTTAAGGACACTATATAAAGTGGGACCAAACATAGAAAAGCAACAGAAACACAAAGCTATAATGGTTTATTTTGGTATATAGTGACCACAACTTTATGTACGCTTCATGACTGAATGCACAGTCGATTTTGATTCGTGTTCTTTCTATACAGGAAGGTTCATATTTTGGGATCTTTCCAGAATATCAAAATGGCACGAACAGCGATATGCAACCTCATTCTCGGTTAGTGAAAAGGAAACTTTTAATGTATGCATCTGATTGCAGAATTATTCAAAATAAGATGAAACGTGTAACTTTTGCAGGAAGTCCTCCATCGAAGGTGTACGGCAACATTCGGGCGGTGGCGAGCCGAGCAGCTGAGAGGTTTTAGCACACGCTCACAGACTGATGCAGAAATAACCCTTGACATTATTAATGCCGTATTGGCCTGCTTGTGTGTATGACTGATGTGAGCCCCGGTGGACGGCTGACTCCTCCAGCATCCGGATCTTCACAAAATAAACACTTCACCAATGAAAATCAATCCAGTAATAGACTTTTACATGTTTATTGATTCATACAGTATCAAGTTGTCCCATAGTAGTTGATTTGATGCAGCATGCAGAATAGACATCCCATAACTGACGAGCTTCATGTGTCTTCCTATGCTTGAGACACGCTTTCATTCACCAGAAGCTGCAGACAAACCCATTTTCTCAAAGCGCGAGTAACTTCAGTCAGTATTTACAAGACAAACGGGCAAATGAGCTGAATCTGAAAAGAATATACGTCTGTTTCAATCTAATTTGGCAACTTATGTAATGCATTTCATGGTAATTTTGATATCGGATATAAATTTCACAGCTTAAGTGTTAACCGTTGGAATAGATGAAGGTAAGCATGCAGAAAGGAACGAGTCAAAGCAAGCACGGCAGAAGCCTCGGATGTATGTGGCGTTTTTACTGACGTATAATATCGATGTGCTGTGATCCGAGATGAATTTGGTTCCGCTGCTCCTGTCATGCATGTAAACATTCAGAGATTTTCAGTTGAAGTTCTAGTTTTGTTGAATGATTATACTCCATACTAACAGTCTTTACAGGAAGTGTGTACTGATTGGCTGTGGATGTTCTATGTTTATCAAAGCGCACAGATCTCCCGCTGCTATTACGAAAGATGGAGGTGAATGTAATCCATGTATTCGAGACGATTGGCACACGGTGTTCACAAAACGCTTCACGGCACTAGATCTAGAGCTATCAGAGAGAGTTTCTTTAAATGTGAGCCTGGAGCACAAAAGCACTCATCAGTAGCACGGGTATATTAGGAGAAGTAGCCAACAATACGTTGTAGGAGTCAAACATACCATTTTAAGGTGTCCATAATACAGAGTCATTACCTAGTGAGTACTTGGTAGTAGCCGTTGTACTTGCATGATTTTTTTGTTTCATGTAACCGTTATGGAACCGTTTGTAATGATGTACGTGTAACAGACTGTTACATTAGAGTCACAGAATATTACTCGGGCGTAAGCTACTCGAGTATCAAGATTGTACTTAAGTGTAAGTATCTGTGTAACAGTAGATGCTGTTACATCTACATCATTACAATCTCTACCTACAGGCTGTTTCATTTGGTAATTACTTTGTATTGTGATGACACTTACAGTGTTACTGATTTTTCTTTTGTGCCAAAAATATTAAATGAAGATTTGTAAATTTTCAACCATAAATATATTAAACTTATAAATACTATATTACACTGCATCTTCATTTGGACAACTTTTGAAGGCGATTTTCTCAATATTTAGTTTTTTTTTTTGCACCCTTGTATTCCAGATATTGCTTACATTTTTTATTGAGAAATTTTCAAAAAGAATTCTCCTGGGATGATTTTAACATTTTTGTCATGCATTGAGCTGAAAGACTACATAATTGTTCTTATCACTCTTGTTTTTGTTATTATTTGAATATAGCCACTTTTGCTCACATGGCATTAAATCATAAATAAATAAATAGGATATATCCTAACAAACCATAATCAAAGGAAAGCTTATTTATTCAGCTTCCAGATGGTGTTTTAATAGATCAGTTGACCTTTATGACTGGTTTTGTGCTCGTGTCACAAACGTTTAACTCATCGAGCCACATTAGTTTACAGAAGAGTTCTGATATCCATCAGCAGCATCTTCTGACAGATGAGACTCGCTTCGACATCCAGACGTTGATTGTTAGTGTGACTTCAGCGATTTCGTGATCACCGTGTGCCGTTCCACCTGCGATCGTCATTTAGACGAAGATGTTGATGTTAATGAAACAAACCAATTCATTTTGTCTGGGTAACTTTCTACTGGACTTCAGACCTAACAATATAAAGGTTATATCACGATCGATACAAAAACAGTTATTAAACATGGTTAAATGCTAGAATGCTATAAATAGTGTAATATCACAAAGTGTAAGAGAAGGAAGCCAGCGGTGCGTCTACGTCATGCGGTCGAAGCGCTTTGATCTGTATGTTCTGCTTGGCACGTCATACCTACGTATACTTATTAGATCATACTCCATATCTTAAAAAAGACGGAACCAAATAAATATTAAAAAAAGAAGCATTAAAAAAAACCCTAAATAAATATGGACAAGCCAATGCTCTTTCCTCTTGAACGGAGATGCTCTTTCAGTGTCCATGAGCCCATAAAGTGCTACACCAGGTTATCGAGCAGACGTGAGTTCGGTAACACTTACACGCTGGCTTCACAAGGCTTCTATTTGACAAAAGTGGCTTAAATACTTCCATTGAAACACACAGAGAGCATTTGCTGGATATCTTGAGCAGGTCGTCAGAGATGGAGAGGAAAGCGGATCTGCCGGAGATGGACTCGCTCACACATCCACCACCATCTTCTTGTGTATATCAAGACCTCCGACGACCTGAAGAGATATTATGTCTATATAAATATATATGGATGCATATATTTGAGAAAAATATGATACATTTATATAAAATATATACATGCAAATGCATATCAATATTTTCCAGTTATATAAATTATATACAAATATAATTTAATTTTCTGTCAAAATACCAATAGACTGAATTTCCAAAAACATAAATAATAATATAATAAATGTTTTTCAAAGAAGTCATTAATATTTGTGAAATATAATTGCAATTGAAAATAACTTTTTGTATGTGAATATCTGAATTTGTCAGCATCATCCTCCATGATCCTTCCAAAATCATTTTAATATGCTAAATTTAATATTCTCAATAAAAAAATAAAATATATATATATATATATATACACACACACTCACCTAAAGGATTATTAGGAACACCTGTTCAATTTCTCATTAACGCAATTATCTAATCAACCAATC
>JAUMHI010000054.1:1867000-1887805 GCA_032359435.1 Enteromius unitaeniatus | reverse complement strand
CTATGTTAATGTGTGTGAACCTGCTCTCGTGTTGTTAAACTTTTGAATTGAATTAAAGATGTTTATGTTTGAAAGGACTTCCGAACCTCTCCGTGCCTTTCCTCTGCACACCCGTGACAATAACAGACCAGTTCAGTGCTTTTTTTTGTCTTTATTTGTATGGGCTTCCACGCTCCGCTTCATCTAAAGGCACAGATGAGGTAATGAGAGAAGTTTATTATCTCATGAACCAACTCTCTCACTTCCTTTTAAAACCACGTGTGAAAAACACCTTCATTTTTGAAAAAATGTATATAATTTAATTATATAGTTAAGTAAAAACTGGATGATGTTTTCAATTCTTAAACAGGTGTTACTGCAGTATTCTATTGTAGATGAATATATATAACCGCCGTTCAGTGATTATAAACATGCACCACACCACTCTCATTTAACACTTCAGCTATCTTCATTCAACTTCCTGTGAGGGCATTGTTTCTCTAATGTGATTCGTTTGTTGAACTATTATTCTCACAGAAGGTGTAGCCTACAAAATAGTCAATTGTGCACCAAAATAGGTCATTGTCAAGAACCAGTTTTAAGCTTCTTTGCAGATGTTAAATGTAAGGCCATATTAAGGCCTGAATGGACATTTGATTTTCTATTGTTTTGTTTTTTTTAAAAGGTGAAAAGCAAAAATACTGACATGCGTAAAACAATCATGCGTTCCCATGGGCTCGTTATCATTCAACACAAGAGTATCGTTTGCCCTCTAAACTCGTTTGCTTTGTGGGTTGAAAACAGAGGAAACTAGCTGACCATGAAGTTGCCTGTCAGCCAGTGCGCAACTTCCCTTTCATCAAAATGTGTCTATAACTGTCAACTGAGGTTACACGTCAGAAACAAATTCAGTGCAACTGTATGGGTCTTACATTCACCACTCCCTGTAGACTCGACACTCGCTGCTTTACTTCACAGCAATGGAGCCAACAACAATCAGAGAAGGATACTTAGTGAAGAAGGTGAGATGTGCTCTATGTGCTCTATGTATCTGTGTAATAATAGCTGTTCTGTAAGGTGCTTCAGGTGTGGAATATAGAGAGTTATGTTTTCTGTAAAACATTCTGTGTCAGTGTCAGTATCGCTGGTGACCTTAAAAGGAAAACACTTTATTTTAGTCTCTGAACTGCAGTAGTTTTGCATATTACGAGAATATTAGCCATTTTTTAGTAGTAATTTAGCATATATTAATGCCCTTTTTTACTTTACCTTCTCTAATTATACCCAATACCTAACCTTAACAACTACCTTACTAACTTTTAAGCAGCAAATTATGAATTTATTGAGGGAAAAGTCATCATAAATAAAAAAAATAAGTGTTACATATTCTAAAATTTTAGCTGATAAAAGATAAAAATAAACTCGAAAATAAAAATAAATTTCTCCAGTTTCTCTGAAATAAACAAATTATTGCAAATAAACTCTTTATTTAAAATCACTGGACTACATAAAGAAAAAATAAAGAGATGCTTCGTTTTACACATTTGAAGATTTTGGAAAGTCTACATCAACTAATATAATCAACTAAGATAATTTTGCAACACAGACTAAAGATTAATCCAGTATAGCATTTGTGTGTTTGGCTTTTAGACATGAGGTAATGGTGATATTTTAAATATAGCCTGTATTAGCATAGAATTACCATGGCAGGGGTTCTTGGTTTTTGAACATGAACCATGACAATGCCATGTATGACAGTACTGATGTCGTGCTGATGTTTTGTCATGTTTTTCCATGAAGTTGAACTTGCCTATTTTGGCAATAGATGTGGAAATATCCTCCTCCTCTTACCATGACGCAGTCATTGCAGCATGTACCATATATCTCAGTTTGTCCAACTATTTATTTATTTAGGGATTATACCCCTAAAATAATTTTAGAAAAGGATTTAATATAATATTTAACAATGTGCACAAAATAAAACTAAATTTGTGTGTCGGGGTCCGGCAGCTGCAAGTATAGTAGTTCCACCCACAGCTGTATGCGTGAGCTAAAACACAGAACTGAAAACAACCTAAATTGACTGTTCAGATTTCACTGAACTTTTTTTGAGTCCTGAAACTCAAACAGTGCTAATGTAAACCTTTATAACAGTTAAACCTTTCCTTTAGCTGTGGATTGATGCTACCGTATTAATTTATAGCTTAGCGCTGCTGCTTTTGTGTTCAGTGTTTGTGATTTTAGGAAGTGTTGTTATTTTGCAGGGGACGGTGCTCAACTCGTGGAAGGTGTTGTGGGTGGTGTTGGCAGATGATGCCATCGAGTTTTACAAGAAGAAGACGGACAACAGTCCGAAGGGAATGATCCCTCTGAAGGGTGTAACTCTGACCAGCCCGTGCCAGGATTTCCCTAAAAGAACGGTGAAGGAATCAAACGTCTTCAAGGCCAGTGTACTGCTGACGTATCTACAGCTTTTCATGAATATCCTTTATATGCTTTTTCCAACAGCTGGTGTTTAAGGTCACTACAGCTAAAAACCAGGATCACTTCTTTCAAGCGACTCACCTGGAGGAGAGGGAGCTCTGGGTGAAAGACATCAAGAGAGCCATCACCTGTTTAAAGGGCGGCAAGAAGTTTGCCAGGAAGTCCACGCGCCGATCCATTCGGTTACCGGAGAATGTGAACCTGAGGTATTTTTAGCCATAACATAGTATTAGAAATCAAATCATATTTGATCTCAGTGGCATATACCTGTTTTGAAATCAGCTCATCTTATGCAAACTGTTCCTTTTCTATGACTGAATAAAACCTAAGACATGGACTTGTATAAGACTTAAAAAGCTGTTAAAACACTGCCTTTGTTTTGTCCGTCTGCAGTGAACTGTATGTTTTAATGAAAGATCAAGACAAAGGAGTGAAGGAGCTGAAGGTGGAGAAAGATAAAAGGCTGTTCAATCACTGTTTCATGGGTAAAATGTTAATTTCAGCTCCAATAGTAAAATGAAGAACTACACTAAACCTGTCCTACTACCACAGCCACCACGAGAAGTATAACTTGAATGATCACAAAGGCTTTTTTCTGTCTAACTTCTTAATAGTTAGTAAGGTAGTTATTCAGTTTAGGTATTGGGTATGTAAAATATAACCTTGTATGGTGTATATGAGTACTAATAAACAGCCAGTTATTAATAAGCAGCTACTTAATCATGATAATTGCTCCCTAAATTAAAGTGCAACCGTTTTTTAGAGGAACTTATTTAATCTCTCTTTCCATGAGTTTTGTTGACCTGTGGCTCTGCTGCAGGTAACATAGTGATCGATTGGCTGATTTCTGAGGGCAAGGCCAGAAACAGACCCGAGGGACTGATGCTGGCCACCGGACTGCTGAACGAGGGATTCCTGCTGCCCGCCGGAGATGTGTCCAAAGACGGCGCTGAAAAAGGAGCAGAGTGTGTTTTCCTGGACCAAACCGAGGCTCTTTATTACTTTGTGAGTTAACAAATCTAATAAAGCACTGTATTATCAGCTCTATTCCAAAAGTCCCCATTATTTCTATAGTGCTGTATACAATGCAGACTGCTTCAAACAAATCAATGATGCAAAGTGTTACTGTTCAGTTCAGGTTTTGTTCTTATGTAGTTGCTGATTATATTGTGGAATCTGAACTGTATGACATAAGCTCACAGTTGCAAGTTACAAAGTCAGAATTGCGGTGGCATATAAAGTACATAAATACAGAAAATACTAACACTGTGAACAAGTGATCGATCTCAGCTTCAGTGTCTATTTATATTGTAGGGGCGGGCTCTTTAGATGCTAGAATAATTTGATTGGTCAGAAGATTTGATGAGAAGCTGAAGTATGAAAACTAAACCTAACCCTAACCCTAACCCTAAGTATAAAAAATAGTATAAAGTATAAAAAAATTAATTCATCAATCCAATTCGGAAGAAGTGACAGACCTGCAAGTTTTGAATGCTGATATATCCTAAAAGCAAATTTTGTCACTGTTTTGGAGCACACTGGCTTATAGATTTCCTTAAGATTAACATATTGATACTAACATCCAAAACCTTACATTTTGTTTTCAGGGGGACTTTAACAGTGTACATCACAAGATTTGTAGACTGATCTTTTTCAAAAATGTTGCATCCAGCTCCTTTCTGTCTGCAGGCAGTATATGAAGTCATCATAAGCAATCCTGTGACATGAATATAAACTTAAAGTATAAACAGAATCATTCATTTAAAATGTAATTAAAATGGTTTGTTTCTTAGCATTATGTTAAAGTGAAACTGAACTGAAAGTGAAAGTGTTCAGAATGAGTCATTTAGGACACTGGACATCCAATTCTGGCATAGAGCTGGACTATATTTTAGCTGCATTGGGCACGTTCAGGAGTCTGTTGTTGAGGTGTGCATGTGTTGGTCTGCAGGCAGATAGTGGCTTCTTTTGTGAGGGTTACTCCAGCGACGAGGACGTGATCGTGAAGGAGGAGTTCAGAGGGGCCATCGTCAAACAGGGCTGTTTGCTGAAACAGGTGAGGGCCGAACAAACACATGATGAATGATCTTGTGATGCTGATTGGAGGTTGAATGTGTGATTAGACGAGAGAGTCTCACAAAACCTGTTATATCAAGCATATGTTTCAACCCCAAATTTGATTAACTTAACAAGCACTGACTTCAATGGCTGCAAATTGCATTCTTCTTGCAAAATATAAATATTTATAAGAATACAAGATGTTAATTTCTTTATCATTTCACAGGGTCACAGGCGAAAGAACTGGAAAGTCAGAAAGTTTATTCTGAGAGATGATCCTGCTTATATCCATTACTATGATCCCACCAAAGTAAGCATGTTCCTGCCCTTTCAAAAATTGGTGTGCTTTGTTTTTCATGTAAAATTTAGACCATTTGGTATGATCTGTGTGTTTTTGTAAGGGTGAGGATGATCCTCTCGGCTCCATTCATCTGCGAGGTTCAGTCGTGACGGCGGTGGAGTACGTGCCTGATGGTATCCATCTAAATAATATAGCTAAACATGTTTCACCAGCCACCGCTTTACAAACATGGCGACTTAATGAGACTAATGAATATCACAAAACCCACAAAGAACATGTTTCAAAATTCTCAAATTATTTTTCAACAAGATTGAAATGAGCAATCATATTAGATTAAAATGTATGTAATGTAATGGCTTTAATGTTTTTTTTGCTTTTAGGACAATGTGTTCAAAAGTTATAATAAAAAATGAATATTTGAACCAGTTGGTGGCACTATGAAGTACATCATAGAGACACAAGAGCTGGTCTGATTACTAATTAGGACTACCTCTACCAGTGTACCAAATTTCATCCTTTTCTTATGTACTGTTAATAGGGCTGCCATAGACTCCCATTCATATTATAAAGAAAATCTACAACCCCAATTCTGGAAATGTTGGTCCCTTTTATAGCTAAAGTCTGTCTGCACTGAACATGACAATTTGGTCCCATTCTTGGTTTGCAGCTGCTGAAGAGTTTGTGGTCATCTTTGATTAATGACTCAATGTTCTCTGTATGTGAAAGATCTGCAGGCAGGTCAGTTCAGCTCTGGACTCTTCTTCTATGAAGTTATGCTGTTGTAATCGCTGCAGCATGTAGTTTAGTATTGTCCTGCTGAATTACACAAGACCTTCCCTGAAATAGACCTCATCTGGAGAGGAGCATATGTTGCTCTAAAACCTTTATATAGCTTTCAGCATTCATAGTGTCTTCCAGAACAAAAAGTCTGTCTTTGTCCCTTATACACAGAGATTTCTCCAGTTTCTCTGAATCTGTTGATGAGGTTATGCACTGTAGACAATGAGATTTCCAAATCCTTTGTAATTAGACGCTGAGGAAAGTTGTTTTTGAAGTAATCCACGATCTCTTTATGCACTCTTTTACAGATTAGAGAGCCTCTGCTCATCTTTACTTTAGAGATACTCTCTAGACATCCCTTTTATAGTTAATCATGTTACAGATGTGATGTCAATTAACTTAATTCATTGCTAGATGTACTCCCAGCTGAATCTTTTCAAAATATCTTGCATTTAACCCCTTTGTTGCCCCCATGCCAAACTCTTTGAGACCTGTAGCAGGCATCAGATTTAAATGAGCTCATTTAGATAGATAGATAGATAGATAGATTCAATTTATTTGTCACATACACAATCATACAGAGTACAATATGCAGCGAAATTGGACCCCTCCGACCATACACAAACATCAAATTGGGGGGGGGAAGACAGGTCAGTGGGAATTTAGTGGGAAAATGTGAAACATTTCTTACAGAAAGGTTTAATCTATGTTCTATTGTGAAACGTAAAACATCGGCTGATTTAAATGTTTTTAGGTTTTATTTTATTCAAATTTGTAAAAAAAAGTCCCAACATTTCTGGAACTCGAGTTGTACATTTGCTAAAGATGCTACAGCACATTTAGGACACAACTTCTAACAATGATATTGATATTTAAATTGTAAAGCATTTATGGAATATAGAAATTGTTTCACTTAAACATTTCCCTCTCTTATGAACAGCCAAGAGACATGAGGTGAATGGCAATCTCTTTGAGATCATCACGTCAGATGAGATACACTACTATCTGCAGGCTGCGACCGCCGACGAGCGCAAGGACTGGATCAGAGCCATTCAGAGCGTCTCAAAGATGGGGAAATAACTGTATTAGATTCATCCCGTGGTCTGGAGAACCACTCGCTCGTTAAAGACGCAGGGTGAGGATCTGTGTGAGGATGTATTTTGTCTACTCTTCAGCATTTTCTAAAAATAAAAGTACCATTTTTTTTTTTCTCCTTCCGCATTTGCACAAAACAGGAGGCTTTCTAACAATCATGTGACACAATTTCTCAAGTGAAAAAAAACTAAACTTCACACTAAGTTAGAGACAGGATGTGGGTGAAATGTGTTGTTTCACCAGAAACTGATAGTAAATGGCATTGATCCACACTGGAGAGATCTTCAGTGTTCAGCATTTTCCTGTTTTTATATCAAGTAGTAACACTTCCTGTTTCTTTTCTTGAGTCGTTCTAGATATAGATGTACACGTCTGATGCTGATGTGGCGAGACACGAAACAGTCTCAAAATATCCCAGCTGTACTCATTCTTGTATATAGGTAGTAAGTGATTGCATGCCATCTGGATTACATAATGAGATCCCAAACATCAAATACTTGTAATTAGGTTAAATAGCCTTTTAAAATACTTATATTCAGACTACAGTTACTTTTTATATTGTTTACACAATAGCAAAAAAAATCTATTCAGAATTTATTGATTCTCTATAATTCATCTTTTTTTTTTTTATACAATAGCCTACTGCTTATATATGCTCAGAACATCACAACATTTGACCACTGGATTTCTAAACGTCTTTTCAGGTTTAAGAAGTGTTTTGATATTGCATCAACAGTGATTATTTTTGAATGAGTTATTTTACCATGTCTTTCCATGTCCCTTGTCCCTGAGATTTTAAAATACATATTTTAATAATGAAGTGTCCCATTTGCAAGTTCGTGATTCTCTGATGATGTTATAGTCACATGACATGTAGGTAAACAAATAGAATATATCATTTTATTTTGACTGATTTTAAAATTATGTATTTTAAAACATTTTTACACACAAAATAACATTTTTACATTTTTTATATTTCAAGTGACCTGTATATGTTAAAGGTTAATGTGTTAAATTGTGAGGAGTGCAGTGGACCTGTAAAGCTTTCATGTTTAATTTATAAATCACAGTAGAGTTATGAGTGTTTTTATACAAAAGTATTTATACTTGCGCAAGAAATTATATGTGCTATATAAAACATGATGAATTTGATCAAGTTGATTAAAAGTGTATTTTATAGCTGTTGTACATTTTCTGAGCAGCACATGGCACTGTCATCAATCCTCTGAGGATACTTTTAACTGGGTTTAGTTCACCCAGATATGAAAATACTGTTATTAATTACTCACCCTTATGCTGTTTCAAGCCAATAAAACGCTTGTTCGTCAATGATTTAAAGAGAAAAATATATCTTAATTTGTGGATGGGCACCAGGATGAGTAATTAATGACAGAATGAATGTTCTTCTGAAACTTGCAGGGAAACCAGAGTTACAGAGGCTTCATTTCAACTCCTGCTTTTGACTTTTCATGTCATCAAACAGCACCCTGCTACAGAGACGGAAACTGGGCCGTCGTTGATAAATTTGGGCATGAAGGCAGATGCAATCCTATTTTTTTTATTTTTATAAATATGAATTTATGGATTAAAATAATAAAATCAAATTCTTATTTGCTGATAGAAGTACCATTGTTTTATTGATATTATGTAGTTTTTGTGTTGTATTTAATATTTTATTTACTTAAGTAAAAAAAAAAAAACATTCACGAAATCAAATCATAATAAATAAATAAATAATAATTTTAGAAATATTTTATAATAATAGAAATATTTTTTTTAAATAAGTTTGAACAACCAAAACAAATGGCCAGTATTTGGATGTAGAACTCAGTGTCTGCATTTAGGCCCAAAACTATTAACAATTGTTGTAAAAAACTCATCACAAAAAACACCGAACAAGCTATACAGAAATTGTATTTGCATAACTTACAAAGCAGCTCAAATATGAACATAATAATTATTGTTTGTCTTAACCCTCTTGTTTCTACTGTAATCCTCAACCGATAGATGTTCAGTGCTAATCAGTTAAGATCAGCTAAATGTGATTTTAGCTTATTTGAGGGACGAGTATATTCAGGCATTAGATGCCGTCTCAGCCTTTTACTGAATGTGTGGTTGCTTTTTTTTTTTTTTTGTTTCTTTTAGTGCATGTGTTAAAATTGGAATATATTACAGTCTATTACAGTGGTATTATTATTATTACTGTAGAAATACTGTAAAGTTTTGTATTATGTTCTGAACTCAAGTTGAAAACAGTGCACATGCAAACTGGCCAATAAGCACAGCCAGTTTTTTATATGTCTGTGTCTGAGAAATGAATGTTTGTAATGTGAAAGATGTAGTCACTATAAACAAATAATAATAATAACTATATACAAAACCTGTAAATACATGCACTGTATTCTACTGAATCATGTATAGCATCTTACAGACTAGATAGATAGATCAATGGAGATGGAGTTGACTGTGGGCTGAAATAAGCATCTGTAAAGCGGAAACAGGTGTATATAGATACACAAAGCTGCGAGAACATATTTTCACACAAGTTTGGTGTTACTTCAGAAACCACTCAGAGCTCAAACTTGACCTTTGCCTTCAGATAGTACTTAGTTTGCTGCAAGTGAAGGGTGTTAAAGCAGGTGTGTGACAAGTGGACAAATTAGTAAATGGAAAGTTTACTGCATTGAATTCTAACACGTATTCTTGTTTTGTAAAGAAGAATTTGTGGCTTGTGACTATGAAGTGCTGGTTCAATTTTGAATATAATACCTACTGCTGTTCTAAGCTGAATCCGTGAAAATGTAACCACACACATGAGAACAGTATGAGTTTGTTCCTGCAGATAGATGTATGGGACACAAGAGGGCAGCAAATGTCCAAAGGGGGAAAAAAAAAAACATTAAAATACTACTTTTTGATTTCTGTGCGGTGTATTATTATAGATGTGCCTCAACAAATGCTTTAACAACAGATTTAGATTAAATATTTTTAGCAAACACTGATGAAAACTACAGTGTGTGTGTATATATATGCATTAAAGATTATAAGATTCTTGTCTTAAATTGTGGTATACTGGGCATTCAGATAGAGGTCTCTCTTCATATAGTTTGTTTGATCGTCCAGCTGTCTGCCATCACTGAAACAAGTCTACAAGATGATCTTACGGATCATTTAAATCTAGTTACAGCCATTCACTGTAAAACATAAATTCAACAATTTCTTTAAATTCTTTTAATAATATACTGTTCTGTACATTTGTTCAGTTGCAGTGCAAGGCATATATCTCTGTCTCTCTCTCTCTCACACACACACACACACAGAGACAGGGGAAATGATATTAGAATGATTTCTGAAAAACCATGTAACACAGAAGACTGGGAAATTCAGCAATGAATTAAAATGACATCGCTAAACTGAAGTGCATCTTGTCTTTGGATCAACATCTTTGCTGACCCTGGAACAACATTGCAATTAGCCAATCAGATTTGAAGAACAAGTTTATAGTTTTTGTGAAGTTTAGGCTTACAATCAGTGTCAGTCATCTGATTTTAGGCATTACTCATGGGTAAGGGTAGGTTTAGGTGTGGAGATATAGTCAAGACTAAAGACACATTGAACTTAGTAAAATCAGGAAGTGCAAATTACACACAGGAATTATGATGATGATGACATCTTAGTATTACTCTTTTTACTCTAGTTTAGTCGCATGAAGTACAGTGGTAGTGTATAGATGACACATACGGGCACAGAAGTTCAGTTTTGATCTCATGGTCTTTAATAATTCATGCATCAAATGTTTAACGTGCCTTTACTGTGACAGACAATAGATAATAATAATAACAGATAATAAAACAATGAGTTTAAACCTGTTTACATGTAGAGGCTTGATCTTTGGTACGGTTTGATTTGTTGTTGATCAGTAATAAATTCTCACAGTTTTCTGATTCCATGACCAGCACATGCTTTAGTCACAGAAAGAAACCAATTAGAAATCCACTGCAAGAAACGAGCAGTCCAAGTACATTCAGTTGTACACGCATCCAGGAGCTTGTTAAATGTGTCACAGGATCACATCAAACAAAAGAGAGAAAGGATCAGACAACAGAACATTAACTCAGAGTCTACACGGCATATAATGATCTGTATCAAGCTGAACAAACTCGTCCCTGTCAGAATACTAAAGAATCTGTTCTGTTATTATTGTTTTGTTTTTTGTTTTTTTTTTACAGGGCAAAGGAGGAGAAAAATAAGATTCTTAGGTACATATTTAACCAATACCTTCAGCACAACAGATTCTTGAGTGTGTTTGCTGTAGGATTTTGATCATGTTTCTGGTTCAGCTGGGGAATTGTACAAAAGTAAATTTGTCAATAATTGTTGAAGATGACAGCATTGCCCCAAAGACCTTGGCTTTTTATATATTTATGCTAATAACCAGACGGATGTGGACCAGAATAAGACTTTTATCACACATGCAGCCTTTGATAACTACCAACCCTGTTGAAAATAACAGCATATGTTGGTCAGGTATGTTTTTAAGCACAGCAGCTGAACTGGTTTTGAGTTGGTCATAAGTTGGTTATAAGCTGGTTATGGAAACATAACATAAAATGTAATTGGACCTCACAAAATAGTGAACTGGATGTCTCTGTGATGTGATTTTGATGAAACATATGCATTAAAAAATTGCAAAACATGCAACCATTTACAAAGTGGCTATTTTCTGCAGACACAACATGGCAACGTGACTGTGTGCATGCATGCTTGCTCAGGATCAGCTGATTGTTTCATCAAGATATATTTAAAGCCTCAAGCACACAGACATTACAGAGCGCTCCCATTAAAGAGCTCGGTGTGAGCGGCGCTCATTGAAAGGCGCAGGGCCATCATTATACCATCATAACCGCTGAACGCTCTGGGAGAATGTAATGCTATCCAGCACAAGCGGCAGAAAGCAAGTTAAAGCACACGCATCATCTCAAAAGGGTGCTCAACCAAAAAATACATAGAACCAGCTTTTAAGTGTAAAGTATCCATACTACCAAAAATGCCACAGCCATATCACCCTGCAGCCCAAGCCTGGTTGCCCACTGAAGCTAAGCAGGGTTGAGCCTGTTCAGGACCTGGATGGGAGACCTCTTGCTTGTTGCTGTTGGTAGAGGTGTTAGAGAGGCCAGCAGGGGGTAGCTGGTGTGTGGAGAGCGCACTGGCGCCGTTGTCCTGTGGCTGCCGTCGCATCATCCAAGTGGATGCTGTACATTGTTGGTGGTTGAGGAGAGACCCCCCCCCCCCCGCAACATGATTGTATAGCGCTTTGGGTGTTTATGGCTATACACAGTAAAGCATTCATTCATTCAAAAATGTACCTAAAAGGCGTGTGACGTGACAATTTCGAGTGCACAGGCTTTTCATCAGACACATGAACAACACCGATGACCTAACAACATTATCATAGTGGTAATAATAATACCCCAATATTTTGCAATATTTTATCTTAGTAGATACATGTATATTTATTAAAGTGACATACAGGCAAACCATGGCATTAGCTTGACAGGCTTATCGGCAGTCTTATCTGTTATATAAGACTAAAGAGCTTTATTCTGTGATAACAACCTGCTAACTGTACATTATCCCTCTTATTACATGGCCTCTTGCCCCACAAGTAAACAATAAAACAATTCATAAATAATACAATGATATAATAAATAATTGTTTTAACCTGGGGAGTCGTCCAGTCATCTTCTATCCACTGCTTTTGTTTTTTCCGTAAATGTTGAATTTAATGTTGAAGTCTTCCATTTTAACTCGTGGTTAAGCATTTTTAAGCCACAGGATGGCGCCAAACTGTCAGCGACAGCAGGGTGATATAATTACTAATGGTCAAGATGAGGCGTAGTACCCGGATAAGCCTGTGTTATTAGTTTTACCGGTTGTCATCTGGGAATAACAAACCTTGGAATGTAGTGACTGACCAATCAGAATCAAATATTCCACTAAGCCGTGTAATAACTAAAATATTGAACATTGCCCTTCCCATCCCTCTCCAGAATAAAATCATACTGTAAATGTCATCGACATAATAATCAATGCAGGCTATGCTGTAATGTTTACCAAAAGTTGCTGCAAATACGTGTCTATCCTGCTTAAAACCCATTCAAATGTATTGACAGTGCTGGTTTGTTTGGAACTATTGAACGCTCCATGAACCAAGTGACTGTGTGACGGCGATGCCAGCGAGATAAAAGAAGCCTGTTCAAACTCTAACTGTGGCGCTACAATAAATTACGCCACATTAAAAGTGGGCCAAAACAAAGGTACCAAGGTACTTTCCTTACAAAGGTAAGTTAAGGAATTATATTTACTTAATTATTCAATAAATCTATTTATTGCAAATATTATTGTAACTTGTTCATCAGTGTTGTATTCGCAAGAACAACATAACGAAAAGCACTTTGTGTGTCCTTAAAGGGATGCTGTATAAACCATAGGGTGACTTCTATGTGAGGGGATTTTTAAGTTAATACAAACATAACAGTTCATTGTGACAGGTCTTTACACCTTTGAAAACCTACAGTAGTTATATATATTACATTGCATTTCTGTCAATAGATCCTCCTAAAAATTACACACTGCACCTTTAAATGGCATTGTTTGACTAATGTTTTATAGACCTTCTGTTGTTAGCTTTCAAATGTTATACAGCACACATATTTGGAACATTCCTTATTTTGTCCCTTTTTTCTTAAAGAATAAGATGAAGAATCACAATTCTCATTTATTTTCTATTTCTGAAGTTATTTGCAACCCTAATGATGACATAATAATCTTTTGACTCCCCTAAAAGCTTTTTTTGGTAATTTTTGGAGATATGTGAGCAACAAAAAGGGATAACATAAATCTCATAGGCTGCTCTGAAAAGGTCAGTAAAAAAAAACGAAGGCATGAAACTCCAGGGCTGAAAATGAATCCCACCCCGGCTCTGGGTAGAAATGGAGTTCACGTGTGCACTGAAGTGTGCTCACCCGGAGCTAACTGACCCACACCTCCACTGGGTTGACCAAACACTGCTTCTATATCTTTTCCTTGGTTGTAAACTACCTCATTTTATTTTTGGTTTAGTAAAGGCAGTGTTCCAAACCTGTATGACTTACTTTATTTAGCTTTGTCAAGTTTGTATATTTAATATATTAAAGAAGGATGTATTATTGACTAATTTATAAAATGTGCTACTCTCAAAGGAACACTGCCATCATGATGTTATTGTCATCTGGTTATGAAACGTCTTGAATAGAAGATGCCTTCTGTGGTCACATCTTCATTTTTCATTTCAGTAGCTGTAATAATAAATCACACCATTGGGTGTTTGAATATAGGCTGTAGTTTCGGGGTTGATGTGCAACCTATCCAATCAACACGTCCAATTTCAATAACAGGCCAATTTAAATGCCTAATGTACAGTTCTGAAGCATTTTCTTCATTGTTATTTAAAATAATTGCTTCTTTAAACAGATATGAAATATAGGCTGATGAATGGGACTGGTCAGACACTTCTGAACTTAAAACCCTTCTGAACCCACTTTCCTTTGTGGGTCTAGCCAGACCAAACAATAGTGGGCTGATTTAGTGTGAATAGCCTTCATCAACAAGAAAGCCTGCTTGCACTTACGCTACACTTAGTGGAGGTACAGTACTCTGTGACATCAAAACGTCTGAGAACTACTGATGAGAGCTTTCAAAGCACTGCTTCATGATGCCTTTGTTAGGAACTCGAGGTATACAGGTAAATACAAAATAAGAAAATATTATTGCTATGTTAAATAGATGTTATATATTAATAATATTTAAAACTAAATAGTACACATATGATAATATAACACATAACCTAATAATATACAGGCATCATTGTGCTCTTGTGTGATTTTTAAATTTTCATTCATACTCAACATCATAGGGCAAATTCATAGGAGTAATAAAACAAATAACTTTCCAGGAAATCACTCATACGGACAATGAGCATCAAGCTGTTGCTATAGCTGTCACAATCTAGCTGGTGTGTCAGGTTGGTCTCTGGATGACACTCCAGCAATCATGAGTTCTGTGTTGTTGTATCTTGTGCCATGTGAATCTGTGTGTTTGTTTATTTACCTGTCTACTCCTCATTTGTAACCCCGCCTTCCTCATCAATGTTCATCCATGTCCAGCCAGTTTTGTCCAGGTGTGTTTAATTAGTCTTTGTATTAAATCCATGCCCCATGTCTTGTTCAAATTTCAGTCGTTGAAGTTTCTCTACTTTGCTGTATGGTTGTGATTCGTCTCGTGAGTTTTGTTCAGTTATCTCCTTGTTTTTTCATTAAATGTGTATTCAGTTAAGTCCTGCCTCTGTGTCCTCCGTGCATTCACGGCCCGTGTTCCGACAACAACCGCTCGTGGGTTGGCCGCAAAGGCCAGTGAAAACCCACAGCTATCGGGGTCTCGCCTCGCCAGACAGAGGGGTCCGCCTCCGGGATCGCGCCGATCGGTGGAGCCGCAGGAAGCACTCCCATAACAAGATACGAGGGGTCGTGTCTTTCCCAGTCAGTCCCGGTTTCGCAGCCAGTTAAGCTGCAGGAGGTCCTTGCGGCACATAACTCGCATGTTACGGGTCCCACTCCCGAATCACGGTATGAGGAGCCATGTCAGGTCCAGTCAGTCCAGTTTCTCAGCCTGTCGAGCTGTCTGAGGTCTGTGACTCACACTCATGGTGGCCCGATCCGCCAGACCCGGTCTGTGATCCGGACCCATGTGTGGCCCCATGGCCCGAACCTCCGGAACCAGTGTGTGGCACAGAGACTCCATCGGGTCCACCAGAGGCTGCACTACCTCTGGAGATGTCTGTTTTGTCCGTAAAATCCCCAGAGGCCTCATTGGTGGCTGCACAGCCCATGGAGGTCACTGAATCATGGTTCAGTCGGTCAGGGAGGGTGTCTTCCCTGTCAATTCAGTCACAGAGGGCGATGTCAGTGTCGGTGTGGTCTCGAAGGGCGTACTCACAGTCTGGTCGCCCTAGAAGGGCGTTGTCTCTGACTGATTGGCTTTTAAGGGTGCAGAGTCAGTCTGGTGGCCCCAAGAGGGCTCTGTCATTGTCTGGCCGAACCAGAGAATCTCTGCTGTCATCTGCTCCGCCCTGGAGGATGGCCTCGCTGTCTGTCTCACCCAGATGGGTGTTCCCGCCACCTGACCCACCCTGGAAGGCGTTCCTGTCATCTGGTCCACCCAGAAGGATGTCGCCTCCGCCTGCTCCGTCCAGAGGGATGTCTCCGCTACCGGCTCCACTCTGGTGGGCTTCTCTGCCGTCGACTCCACCCTGGAGGGCATCTGAACTGTATGGTCGGCTCAGGAGAGCATCGTCGCTGCCTGGTAAACCCAGGTGGATGTCGCCGCCATCTGCTCCGCCTTGGAGGAGGTTTCCACCATCTGACCTGCCCAGGTGGGCATCCCGCCAGTTTTGTCCAGGTGTGTTTAATTAGTCTTTGTATAAAATCCATGCCACATGTCTTGTTCAAATGTCAGTCGTTAAAGTTTATTTACGTTGCTTTATGGTTGTGGTTCGTCTCATGAGTTTTGTTCAGTTATCTCCTTGTTTTTTCCTTAAATGTTTATTCAGTTAAGTCCTGCCTCCGTGTCCTCCATGCCCACTGGAAAACACGCGTTATGCTAAATAAAGATGCTTTATTATGCTTTATTTACAATAGCTAAATAAAGTGCAAAAAGAAATGTTTTGTATGATGAAACATGATTGATTGACCATGATAATCATGTAGTGAAAAATCTGAAATCATAGCAACCATAAAATATTTGCAATGTTCTTAAAGGCTGTTTTTAGGCAGATTTGGCCTGTGTTTTTTTTTTTTTTTTTTGACCAGCAAACATCACCAGCTTGTGGTGTTGAGGGCTTCAAAACAGTGAATCACTTGTAAAGCAATTGGTTGTTTTTTTTAAAGCTTCATAAGGATTGTTTCTCTCATCACTACTGAAAAGCCCTGCTATAAGTCTCCTCAGAGATGACAAAACATGCCAATACAAAAATACTGTGAAGACTTGAGAGTTATTGTCACATGTTCATTGTTTTGGACTTTATGTTGAAGTAAACTTAGGTAACTACTTTCTCGAGACAATGATTGTGCAAGTTTCTGCAAATAAAGGTACCTCACAACAGTTTAATGGTCTACAGCTAAATAATGATATTACACTAACTTCTCTCTATAAATGTTATCAAAAGTAGAAAATGTTAGTAAAAAACCTGGTCCCACTTTATATTAAGTGCTCCTAATACCTTTGTATTTCCATAGTAACTAGATGTGTATCTAGTACTGTATGTAACCACAGTGTAAGTACCAGTACATAGTATCTAATATTTCTGTAACTACACACATGTAACAACCCACAGAATGGTGTGTGTAAGTACAAATGTGCAACAGGACACAACACTTCTTTTCTCTTTACAAGTTGTCATGTAACAGGAATTACAGCGCTACATTTTCTAACAGCAGTATGTATAAGAGTAACTGGAACAGGGGGTGATTAGGGGGTGTAGATGGGTAGGTTTAGGGATATGTAAAGTGGGTGGAGTTGGAGGAGTTGGTGCACCTCTGTAATACCAGTGTATATACATGGTAACTCCTCAGGAATCTTAATATAAAGTGTAATATTCTGGACACCAACCACAATTTATATGTAAAGCCTAATTTACCGCTGCTGTGATCAGAGTAATTACATGCTAAATCCAGAGCAATTGTCTAGTTAATATAAAGTGTAACATTTTATTTACCAAAAAGTGCTGTTAGTCCTGTTACACATTTGTACTTTCATTACCAAAAAATGTTACCAATGTCCTGTTACACATTTGTACTTACACACACCATTCTGAGGGTTGTTACATGTGTGTAGTTACAGAAATATTACAGCTGTAGATACTATGTACCGGTGTGTATTTACACTGTGTTTATATACTACATACACATCTAGTTACTATGGACGTACACAGGTATTAGGGACACTTAATATAAAGTGGGACCAAACACCCTACATTTACACACCAACTGACCACCACCTGGAACATTCAGACACCTTCTTTATTGTTTAGCTCAGTTCTCAAGGATTTGAATGCACAGGAGGATTGTGGAATACCCATAACATTGAAAGATATGTCTATGCTGCCTTCAAAAACTGGTCAGATGAAGGCATCTTAGGAGACAGTAAGTGAAGCTAACACTGGATTCTGACGTTCCTTGATGTCTTCCTGCCTTGTAAAGCATCATCTAAATGCAGCACTTTCAGTTTTTAGATGCAGCCCAGGTATAAGTTAGTGCCTTCATAACCTGTCTGTCTGTTTAAGTGGTTCATTATTGGTTGGCCTGTTTTGTTTTTTGGTTTATCCATAATAATGTGTTTATACTGCACTTTGATTCAGTTTTACTTCTGTGTTCCCAAGTGGCACAGTCATTATGGCAGAAACAGCTCATGCTATCTTCAAAACGTCTAATCGAATAGATATGCTGATGTTGCAAAATTACTTTCAGCAGTAGTTTAATTTAAGAGATCTTGTGTCTTCAGTTGTGTGCAAGCACTGTATTTCACAATTTCGACTCAGAAAGCACCTCTACCCAAAGTATCGATTTTCTCTAATCTCATATTCTTCTGATACTGAATCACAGCGTTCTTCATGATTTCTACTTCCTTTGACTGTGTTTATGTGGATAATAAATTGATGTTTGCAGAGTAGTTTGACATGTGTATAAGTTGTGGTCTAATGAAAAATAGATGCAGTTGGAATGTTGTGCAACTCTGCTGTTACTAAGGTACAGTTAGTACAGCAAAACAGAATAAGCCTTGACATCTTTTCTTTCTTTACTTTGTTTGTGTGGGTGTGTGTGAACTTTTATGTTTAAAATGGAGCAATGAAGCATCATCAGCATCATCAGTGTAAATTTGAAATATTACAAAGTAATATAAGTACACTCTAAAAAATTGCTTTAAAAAACGGCATAGTTTGACAGTAAAATGCTATTTTTTTTTTATTACAACGGTAAAATCCTGTACAAATCAATGCACTTTGTGGAATATTTGTTGTTTTCGAGAAAGCAAGCTTCTGCAGTCCAGTAAATTAACATTGTTCAGAGTCGACACAGAGACTGTGTTTCAAATTACACCCTCATTCACTATTCCCTACATGAGTTTACTAATATAGTCCACCTTTAGTTGGGCTCTTCACCCTTGACTACTTAACAATATATATTTTTTTGGCTGCTGCTCTGGTTGTGTTTGTGAAACACAGTCCATATGGCAAGGCAATCAGTAAACAATTGTTTTGTATGTTGATGCAATGTAGTCATCACAGTAATGCTGGCTTGTCTAATCTCAATCAATAGGTAATCATTTGATGTTTTTTTGTCTTTTATTATACTTTTAGCTTAATTCATAATGTGTTTTAATACTGCAAAAAAATTGGGGACACACACAGACATCAATAGTAAGCATATGAATCTCAACAATGGTGAGTCAATGCAATGCATGCTGGGTACCAGCACAATACAGACCCCACCCATGACTCCCAGCATGCATTGCAACATGAATAATTATGCAACTGAATTGTCCACTTATTTTCTCTAATTCTTTCTATGTGCTTCTTTTTTCCATCAGTTTTGTGTTGAGTTTTAGTAGCAGAGTTTATAAATGTATCTATTTATTTTGTTGATTGCCACTGTTGATGAGATTCACCAGTAAACTATGGAGTGCCACAAGAATCTGTCCTAGGTCCTCTACTATTTTAAATATAATGCTGCCCCTTGGTAATATTATTGTGTCCTCGACGTCGAGGTATTCCTCGGGGCGGGGGGCCGGCTTGTCTGGGAATTCCAGGTGGAATGCATTGGTGAGTGCTGGGTCAAAGACATCTTGAGCAGGGACCCAAGACCTCTCCTCAGGGCCGAACCCCTCCCAGTCGATGAGGTGGGAGACAAAGAATTATTGGCCATGAAGGCAGCTCTGGAGGAGTGGAGACACTGGCTGGAGGGAGCGAGCACTCCTTTTTTGGTTCTCACAGACCATAGAAATCTGGAATACCTGAGATCGGCTAAACACCTCAACTCTCGTCAGGCAAGATGGGCCCTATTTTTCACCCGGTTTGAATTCAAGATTACGTACAGGCCCGGGTCCAAGAAAGGTAAGGCGGACGCCCTATCCCGCCAGCTTGATTTCCCCCTGCAGGATGCTCACAATCACCACGCACAGTTCAGCCACCCCAGAGGAGCACACCGAGACCTTGCAGTCTCATGTGATTCGTTCACCCAACCACCCCTTAATTCTCGGATTCCCCTGGCTGGCTCTTCACGACCCCACAATCTCCTGGAGGGAACTTAGCATTACCAAATGGTCACCAGCCTGTGTACTGCACTGTGATCTACCCACTCTCACAGCCCGAAACCCTTTGCATGCAGAAGGACATTGAGGAGGAGCTTGCCAAGGTATTCATTCACCCGTCCATGTCCCCCATCTCCTCGGGGTTTTTCTTCGTCAAGAAGAAGGATGGCTCCTTATGCCCCTATATCGATTATCGGGCCCTAAACGAAATAACTGTCAAATACCGTTACCCCCTGCCATTGGTCCCGGCGGCTTTGGAATAGCTATGCACGGCCTGCCTCTTCACCAAGTTGGACCTGCGTTGTGCCTACAACTTAGTCCGTATCCGGGCCTGGGACGAAAGGAAGACGGCCTTCTCCACCACGACTGGGCATCGAACAGTCCCTCCGTCTTTCAGGCCCTTGTCAACAACATCTTCCGGGACATGCTCAATCAGTTTGTGATCATCTACATCGATGATATTCTGATTTACTCAGAGAACTTGCAAGACCACGTCCAACATGTGCGGGCCATGCTTCAGAGACTCATCCCACTACCCAAGCTCCCGTCAGCCTGGGAGACCGCCCAAGCCCTCATGAGCCAGCTATTTCGATTTTATGGCCTCCCCGAGGACATTGTGTTGGATCGGGATCACTTCCCGAGTCTGGCGGGCTTTCTGTACACAGCTTAACATCAATATTAGCCTCACCTCCGGTTATCACCCCCAG
>JAUMHI010000054.1:1852528-1862641 GCA_032359435.1 Enteromius unitaeniatus | reverse complement strand
ATTAGTATTCCGGTGACTGTGAACGTTGGGTGCTTGTGAGGGTGGAGCCTGGTGTTGAAGCTGGTGTGGATGTTACAACCTACAGGAATAAATAATGTTTTCTTTATTTGAAACACAGATGTCTAAACAGCAGCACTTATGTTTTCTCTTGGGTCATAGAAAAATAAACTTGAATACATTCAGAAAAATAACTTAGTTATTACTTTGTTTTCTTTCATTAATTCCCAACAATAAATTAATTATCCTGAATTGCATGTCTCAAATAAAAATGAAGACAGTAGCTCGGCTGTCTCTGTTTTGGTGAAGTGGTACTTTTCCATCAGGTTTCCACATATCAGAACAGCTTAGCATCAACACAGACCTCAATGAGCCTTTAATCTAAGCCACAATCGACCTCTTCCTCAGTGCAAGTCCATCATGGCCTCAGGCCTGCCCTTCTCTCTTTGTGTGTGCATGTGTGCGTGCGTGTTTCTCTAAACTCCTCGGGCTATTGACATTGGGTTGTTGTATCAAGGAGTGTTATGAGGGAGGAAGCAGAGTCTAGCAGATTTTACACTTGTTCCCTGCCATCTTTTAATCACTACTTCACTGCTAGCTTTCCAAATCCAGCATAACACGTCACAGTTAAGATCACTGAGATGAGATTGCTTCAGTGTAGTGTGAGTTGTTTCATTCCAATTGCAAAGAAGAGAAAAAGACCCAGACAATCTGTCAAGCCAAGACAGATTATACTTAAAGTAATTCTCAACAATGTCTTAAACTGTGCTCAGATTTGCCATGACACCAAAGCTTGTAGTCAAAATTTTAATGTGGATGTGGTGGAAATCATAAATCATTTTTTTGTATCATTAATTTAACTCAATATCTATGCCTAAAACAGTGATTTTTGAGAATTGTTAAAACTGAGTTATAATAAAGGGTTATTTTCAAAGAGAATTTTAATTCAGAGATAAATTCCTACTTGTACGCTTAACTTTGTACTCATTGCACTTTGCTTTTGTAGCTTTGAGATTATGCAGAACAACAGGTTCTTTTTTTGCCTACTTTTTGGGCAAATCCTATTGAATTCAGTACATTTAGTCAATATGCAGTGAATGACTATATAAACATTCCAGTACTATTTGTGCCAGCTTGCTGAGATTCTGGATTATTTTCAGAGTGTAAAATGCATGTGATATACATCAAATGGTATTTGAATGTTTAAATATACATGAACATAATGGGATGAAAAACCAGTGTAGATGTTGTTGAGAAAATGAATACAACTAATAGTCACTAGTTCTCTCCTCCACCACATTCAGTTTATTAAAAAACTTTAGTACCAAAATTATTATTTCCCAGTTGAAAATATGACTTAACTTTTGTTTCATATTTAACTTCATGTCTCATTTGCAACTAGGAAACTTACAGTTATAGAAAGTAGCATCAGATATTAATATAATTTATGAAGTATTACAGATTTTTGAATGAAAATGCATTATTTAGTCTTAATCAAAGATCCTTAAATCTAGCTCACGAAATCAACGTTTTTGCAAAGTTTAGCCAGATTTGATTTGAGGATCTTGGTCTAGGTTAATGTGTTGATTTTTGTAGTAGTACAAAGTTGCTCTCTTCTGCTGTATTTGACATTACTGACAGGGAATATTTGTGCCATGGCACACGTTTTAAACTAACTGACAATTAAATTATTTCCCACTTTAGTGGGTTCTAAAATGAATATTCAAAATGAACATTCATTTTGTATCTTGGTTTGGGGAGACAAGCACTCGTCTCTGCAGCATTATTATAGGTGAATCTACTTAAGTCAAATCAGGTACTATAGAGACGCTTCTTTGTGATGATTAACAGTTGTGACTAAGTGCATTTGATTTACTTCTTAACTTCTAACTATTCTCTGTAATTGTAGCTTGTCGTTTTTTTTTGTTTTTTTTTTCTGGTTGTTTTTGCAGTTGACTGAGGCATTTGCGCTTTTTTAAATGCCACAAATCACATGTTTGGAAGAACAAACAAAAATGCTTCATCATGTGGGTGGCTTTCCCTTTTCTTCAAATGTTATTAGACATCTTCAGTGACTCCCTAAGTGACATTTAAGAGACACAGCCTGTAGGTCCACGGACACAAGCATTAATGGTATTTAACCTTATCTGGGCGTAATGAATGTGCTGCGCAGAGGCTGCAGATAATGGCAAAACAACCTCACCCACACACGTACCGCAAGCTCACACAGAGCTAATTCTCACTCAAGGGCCATATTGTAGATATTAATGGATGACACTGGAGAAGGTCTTTGTAAGTATTCGCTTGGCTGACCCTCTCTGCTGCGTCTCGTCCACCCAAGACACCTTGAGGGATCCTGTGGAAATCAAAACAGCACAAGACCTCGTCTCCATTTACGAGCCTTACTTGACAGCCCTTCTTTCCACAAGCTCCCTGTTCAGAAATAATGTCCCAATAAGAAATGCTCCCATAAGGAAATATCCATCGAATAGTGGTCATTTATCTCCTGTAGGCCGCTGAGAGCCATAGTGTATGTGCTTCAGGTACACACAAATTAAGACAGTGTCCCAAATGCAGTTTAATTCTGTGAAGAGTGGCGAGCAGAAGACATAAAACCAGACAACTTTACAAGCACTGTATCCTCTGTGCATTATAAAAAGCTCTGTAGTCAATCTGTTCAAATAAAAACATTTTGCAAATGGCATCCGGTTTATTGGTCACGTATTGGCAGGCCAATAAAACAGTATTTCTTGACTGAATAAAAGTGATCCAGCAATAAAATATGCAATGGGAAATATTGGTTTGACTCATTCTGAATGTTGCTGTCCTGAGGTAAATTGGGTTATCTTACTTGGTTTTGTACTTCTGGAGACTAAGCAGTTAGTTTTGCATCATGTTATCTCAATTAGGTAGAATAAATCATAAGTGTATTGTCATTTACATTCACTTTGATACAGCCACCTGGGAAAGCAGTGGTTTTCTTAATATTCAAAACATGCAAATAAATTGGTTAATAATAAAATTAATAAATAATAAACAAAATACACAACCCAACAAAAAACAGATGAACCTTTGAGACTGCACAGTATAAGGAAAATGGCCATTTGGAGTGTGAAATCTGATTAAACCATCATAAATTAGGTTGTTGCTCAGCTAAAAACTGAATACACACCTACTGTATGCATGGTTAGGGTTAGGTTTCACGTCTACATCACAATAGCCCCACCCTTTCACACAGATGTTGACCCAGAAAATGTCTAGTAAGAAACGCAAATATAACGGCTGGATTGGAAATGCAGAAAATCCAAATGTGTAGTCTGCGGTGAGGTTTTAGCTAATAGCAGTCTTAAGCTCTCATATGTACATGGTTTGGCACTTACAAACAAGACACAGCAATTTGCAATGTATGCCTACAAGTTTTTTTTCAAGTTAAAATTGGAGGAACTGCAAAAGAAAAATTTTTTTGGGCTTCCAAATATCCTCAGAGAGTGTCATATCTGAGTTACCGCTAAAAGCTAAGAGGTATGCCCCACACAATTGGAGAAAATCTTTGTTTACCCATTGGAAAGAAAGCTGTAAAGACGCTGGACTCTCTTACATACCTCTCTCCAACAATACTGTGGCTTGTTACATTGATTCAATATCTGCCAACATCCTCAGTCAGCTAATAAGCAGAATAAAAAACAGTGAATTCTTCTCACTGCAAGTTGATGAGTCTATTGACGTAGCCAGTCTATCTAATCCTCTGGTGTATGTCTGTTTTTTTATTGGAGAACACAGTGCATGAAGATTTTTTGTTTTGCCATTCCCTTGCCACTCGTTCAACCAGGGAAGATATTTTTAATTTGATGGATAGCCTTTTCAGAATAAACAAAATTCGTGGTGCGTTTTGGAATTTTTACAGATGGGGTGAAATCAATGACGGGGAGGCACAAAGGAGCTGTAGCTTTCAGCCGAAAAATTGCACCATCGGTTTCCTGGGTACACTGCAGCATCCACCGAGAAGCTCTAATGACAAAAAACATACAAACACTTAATTTAAGTCTGCAGGGCCTTAGTACTACCATTTTTAACACCCAGGACAAAGTTGAAGCACTTATTAAAAAGCTAGTCTTCTAGATTAATTGGATAAATGGAAACTCCACTGAGTGTTTTTTACTGTTGTCTGAATTTTTGCAAGCTGCACTAGGTACTCATGTCAAAGGCCTCATAACTGAACATCTCAACCAGCTTAGCCAAAATCTAAGGACTTATTTACCTATGGACCAGTCTAAGATATGGATTCGGAATCCTTTTGATGTCACTCCTACAATCCCACATCTCTCATTTAAAGAACAAGAACAATTACTGGAGTAATCATCTGATGGGAGACACAACATACTTTAGGAAGCAATGTTTATATTTAAAACCGAAATGTTGATATTTTCTAATATACAGAAAATATGTGTATTTAGTTATTGTAGTTAGAAAATGTGGAGTTTAATTGAAGGGGTGCTTGAACTGTGTCAAAAATTAGAAAGGGGTGCACACAGCAAAAAGTTTGGCAACCACTGCCTTTGTGGTCGGCTCTGCAGGTTGTTTTGAAGCTGCTAATGCAGGACAAATGACAGCACCTTTATGCAGTTTAGTTGATGATACCATGACAATCATCAAAACTCTCATGCCACAAGTTTAGGTAATAAGGACATTTCAAATGTGCTATCAAAAAATCAGCTACAGCAGAAGATTTGACTTTGGCAGTTACTATACAAATTTACTGTTGTTTTAGAGATAAAAGTTGTACTCTCTGGTGCAGAAGGTTATCTAGATTAAATCTGCCTGTATTCCCATATATTAATGGAAACTATCACTTTGAAGCTGTGCTGATACTCTTAAATCCTTTCAAATATTTTATCAGGAGAATGATAAAAAATGCATCTCAAATTAAATCACAAGACATGAGTATGTGCCCCATATCTGTTAGCTAGCAAACTTTACTGTCTCTTTGAAAGACAGAAACTTCATAACTTCATAACATAACTAAGGGAAGCTTTTTGAGATACTATGTGACAATGGCATCAACTTTACTAGAAGCAACCATTAGTTAAGAGACTCCTTTAGGCACATGACAACTGAACTTCAAGCACAACTGGCTAAAGGGGAAGTCAGTTAAAACTGCTTTGCTTGTCATTCTGCAGGAACAATCTGTGCCTGAATCTGTCCAACAAACTTTACTAATGGAAGTTGAAGGCATACTCAATTACAAGAAGCTTAGCTATGTCTCATTGGATATTGCAGACCCTGTGACCCAAAACATGTTACTCATGGGACACTGTGTTGCTTACCTCAAGTCCTTTATGACTCTAACGAGCTCTTGGGGAAATACAGGTGGCAACATAGCCAGGCATTGGCTGATCAGTTCTGAACAGCTTTCATCCACTAGAACTACAGGGCAGACAGAAGATTAGATTACAGTATGACAAGTGGTGCTTCTAATTCACCATCAACTCCCACCAGCACTGTGGCCCTTGAGTACTGTGACAGAGACCTACGCAGGGGCCAATAGGAGGATTCAGACAAGCCAAGGTCAAGAGGTTACCTGTGCTCTACTGTGAAATTGATTCCACTTCCTCAAATAAGGGGTGAAGTTTAAAGACTTTTCGGATTCGCCTTTCTTAAGGGCTACAATTATCCTGATTGATAATTGGAGGTTGCTGTTTCAGAAAGTCCATTCTGAAGCCAAAATCACGTAGCCATTTCTATACGGACTAAAACTATAATAGCTTATAGTCAACACTGCTGCACTCTAACACATGTTTGCGTTGTGTGTTAATGCACAATATAATGTTTGATTTAGTTTCTGTAGTGTTTATGTCCTAATGCATGCTTGATGATCCATGAATGTTATACAAATTAACGAACACTGAGTCAGGCTATAATTGAGCCTGACTAGAATTTACACATGTAAATTTGGGAATTTAACACCACTATCAAAATGTGAGGTTGAGGTCATGTGTTTAAGAATGTTTTTTTGTTGCTCCCACTTGATATTTACATCTGTATTTGATAATTGTGTATATTATGGTTCTGGTTTCAGTCATTTGCATAGTGTAAATCCGAGTCAATCCATGTTTGCCCGCTATGATACCAAATGTAGGGATGTGCAGCCTTACAAAGTCATTATAACAAGATAATAAGTCACTATTATGAGAAAGATTCTCATTGTTAAGTCAAAAGTACTTATTTCCAAAAAGTTTCCCTTTTTTTCTGAATATTTGCTATGTTTCACCCAGGAAGCAAGAGAACGCGGGAATAGCCAAACAAATAACTCTAAGTGAATTTTGGGGGGCTCTCGGCAGGGGCTGGCTCAGATGCAGGAGGGCTCTTGGAAGAAGCAGACCCAGTCTCAGGCAGGCTCTCTGGAGTAGCAGACTCAGATGAGCTCTTGGGAGGAGCAAAATCCAATGGGGTCTCTGAAAGGTGCTCTTGCAGTGCGATCTTTGAAGGGCTCCTATGAGGTGATAGTACCAGAGGTCGCACTTGCAGCGCAGGTTCAGGAGGACGCCTACGAGGCGGGGGCACTGGAGCGCAGTTGCAGCGTGGGTTCAGGAGGGCGCAGATGAGGCACGGGCACCAGAAGGCGCACTTGCAGTGCAGGTTCAGCAGTTACCGGAACCTTCGGGGATCAGGAACGGGTCTCTTGGCATTGACTCGGGAACAGGACTCTGGAACTGCGCTCCTGGCCATGACTGCGGAACGGAATCCGCGTGAAACAGGAACGGCTCTTCTGGCCATAAATGCGGAGATGTGTGGGCTAATATAAAAATAAAATCTCAGGCAATCTCAGGTTGCAGTTTTAAAAAATGTTCTAGGTATTTGTGGCGGGAAGAGATCAGCGTCGCCCTGGAAACTAACCAAACGGTCCAAAACGCTGCTAAGATGAGCAACGACTCCAATGCAGATGTGCCTGTATCTACCCGCTTTATGTAAATTACCTTTTAGAATCGCTGTGACCGAGTAAGCCCGAGTTTGCACCTACTTGCACCAGAGCACCGATCACCAGCACCTAGAGAGGAGAAGAGGCGAGAAAGAGGGATCAGCACACAGCGCACTGCACTTGCACGGACTTTATACATTTCTGCTCACCTTGAATGGCAATAAGTCCACCCTCCGGGGTTTGTTCTTCACCGTACTCTCTTGTCTTGTCATGCTCTATAGCGCCAGTGGCGACATATTCTACACTCGTGGTGCGTGCACATGCATTAGGGCAGGTAAGATTACTCAGTTTCCTCTTCATGTGAGCTTCTATTATCAGGCTTCTTACTGATTAAACATCTTTCTCTTTGGCTCATCACTCACTCACAGAGGAATAAATATGTTCTTGATAATGCTGCTGTGTGAATTGCCGAAGATGAGACACATTTCTCAATATCTTCCTTCTAATTTTTAAGCTACTTTTCTCTGAGCTTTTCAGTACATTTCACTTTGGTCTGTCCATTTGGAGGGACTGTTGAAGAGATGTGAAGCGACATAAACAGGCAGAGATGATTCCTTATCACTCTGTCTGAATAATTTATGTTCCAGAATCTGCCAGTAAGTTTTGGAAGGTCATCTTCCTTCTCCTGTGAGAGCTCCCCAACTGCTGCCCCCCTCCTCTATCTGGTGTATAGGTGAACCAAAAACAACTGATAGCAGCTCTCAGTGATGTGTGTTAGGCCCCCGCTATGGTAGCAGTAACATTCACAAATGTTTACAGAACAAGCAGGAACCCAGTGTGCCTGTTTTCATTACATATCTTTATTACGTATTAGAAAGTCTAAGGCCTTCTCAAGCCGTACGGCTGACCCATCTAATCTGAGGCCTGTTATGCATCAAACTAAGATTGCTGAATGGACAAAAGTATTGCCATCAAATTAGCATTTTTAAAAATACTTATTAAATAATATATATATATATATATATATATATATATATTATATATAATATATCAAAGGTGTAACTGCTCTTTTTAAAGATGTCTATCAATGCGAGCAAGTGTCATTTGGGCAGTACTTGTGTTTTAAATATCTACGGATTGTGCTGAAATGTGCTCCACGTATTCTGTTTATCATTATTTACAGGCCTCCACAATACTCTCCAGACAGAATTCACAGAACTGCTATCAATGATTTCTTTGAGTTTCAATGAGTTTTGCTATAGCAGGAGACTTTAATATTCACATTGATAATGCAGAAATCAATACTACAAAAGAAATTATAAGTGTTAAATACTTTTGACCTGATTCAGCATGTGCACTGCCCAGGTGAAAAAGAAATATATTTAATTTGTGCTTTTTTAGACTTACTTAATATATTTGAATTATACTAGTGTGACGGGCATCGATCAGCATCGTCCTGGAAACAAAGGATTCACACCTGTAACGCATCACTCCAGGCCAATCGCTCATGGCCGGAAGAATATAAAAAGCCCACATAAACCAGGAAGTAACGAGCAACGACTCCATTCTATTTGGCATATGACTTACCTCTTTTTCTACTCTCCTAGATGAGACGACGTGAGCGACGAGCCCGGACCACACACACGGACCGCTGGAGCACTCATCACCGCGACCTGGGAAGAAAAGAAGGGACTTAAAGCACGCCGAGCACTCTCACCACCTCCATCACCACAGTATTTCACCCACCTGATCTTGTCAATAAATCCACCCTCCGGGGTTTGTGTTCACTTAATCACTGTGTCTTGTCGTACTTTCTAGCGCCACGGTTCACACTGGTGGAGAATGCAAGCAATTGCACTGGCCTAGAGTACGACAAACACAACAGGAAATCCCATATCAGAACACAACCACAAAATCCAAGTTTTCTCATCAGCTGCATTTTAGTTTTTTTTGTCTCCATCTCACAGGCGTGCGCTGCTCTCCCCCTTCATCTGAACCATAGAGGAGTTTATCAAGCAATTCACAGAAATCAGCGTCCGTCAACAACAATATTACGAGCATATGGCTGAACGACAAGCAGTGCTGGAGGAACGGATGACGCAGATGCTCTTTGCCGCTGCTCAAACAACACCGCTGCTGGATCCACGTGCAGCCGCCGCCCACCTGTTTCCTAAATTGACCGCGGACGTTCGAGGCAACCGCAGCAGCTGAAGGTTGGTCAAGGGATGCCTGGGCAGGCAGGCTAGCTCCACTGCTCTCCGGGGAAGCACAGCGGTCTTATTTTTCATTACCCATTACTCAAATCCATAACTATGATTGTTTAAAGTCAGAAATTCTCTGAATTTGAAATTGGTCTTCAACCACCGCAGCCCAGCTCTTCTATGACTGGGAGTACAACATTCGTCTGCCCCCACACGCCCAAGCCACCGATCTAATGCGGCTGGCTGAACATTGGTTGCTGGAAGAAGGAAGAAACATATATGGTAAAGCAAATATTTGTCGAAGCAATTCGACAAAAAAAATTGTCGAGCAAAATAACTTGTAGTACAGACTACAATGACACAACTTTGTGGAAAATCGCCAACATCTTACCATCATATTACATCGATGCGCTTCCTTCAGATCCCCGACACAAGATGGTGGTGATGTTGACATATGCTTAGAGGCCCCAAGGCACATCTAGTCAGTATATATATCTATGGTGCGTTTCAAGATCCTGAAGCAAGCGTTGAGATTCCAAATGGTCCAGAAAAAATTTGTATGGAGGGTTGGGACGTCGACGACGGTCTACCTGGGGTGCTACTCTCCTGATGGCTCTTTGGAGATGCACATGAGCGGAGTCCCATGTCTGTTCACTCCGTTCAGCCAGCTGTTGACGGAAGGTAAGTCAGTGTGATCTCCAGACCAAGAGAATAGGGGTGGCTGATAGCCCAGGATACATTGGAATGGTGTTAGGTTAGTGGATGCTTTGCGGAGGGTGTTTTGGGCATACTCAGCCCAGATGAGGAACTGGTTCCAATCGCCCTGGTTGTTGTGGCAATACGTTCGGAGAAATCGAATGAGCTCTTGGTTCAATCTTTCTGCTTGGCCATTTTGGATTCTGGGTGATAGCACGAGGTAAGACTCAAGTCAAGTCAAGTCACTTTTATTTATATAGCGCTTTTAACAATACAGATTGTAGCAAAGCACTGAACATTATC
>JAUMHI010000054.1:1829123-1846006 GCA_032359435.1 Enteromius unitaeniatus | reverse complement strand
CTGCTGGAAACAAAAATTTCCCAGAGGAACCTTCCCGAGGGATTAATAAAGTTCTATCTAATCTAATCTAATCTAATGGGGAAAAAAAATACCCTTTGTGTGATGTGATAAATATAGGCTACATTTGTTATTATTTATTTTAGTTGGGAACACATTTTACATGATGACAGATAAATGTTAAAAGCATCTTGACAAGACAAATAAAAATAAATACAATCCTTCCAGGGAATGGTCGGGTCAGGTAGAAAATTATTCTAAGTGGGCAGCGGGTGAACAAAGACTGAATATACAGCAGGAGCAGTTGGGTGTGGAATAAAACCTTGCGGGAGTGGGAATAAAAAAACTATCCCGCCCAGACCTCAATTCAAAGTGCATAAACGTGTGTGAGACATAAGATTATTTCACAGTTTAAAATGTGTGTTTCATCTATGTTTAAAGACGCTGCATGTTGTGGCCCAGCGCAAATTGATAAATGAATGTTCTGAAGTAGAGTAAAGTAAACTTTGGCATTATTTCCTGTTCCCAGGGAGTAGGGAGCAATGAACACTCCGTAGGAACCATATCAATCAGAGCCCAGTTCATGCATGAGCTTGTTATCTGTGTCAGGTGTGTTAAGAACCATTTCACCCTGTATCTGGTCGCCCACTGAAGTTTAGCAGGGTTGAGCCTGGTTAATACAATACCTGGATGGGAGACCTCCTGGGAAACTACTGTAGGTTGCTGCTGGTTGTTAGGTTTGTGAGAGTGGCCAGGTGTGGTGGGCGTTCTGGTGCACTATGACTAGGTAGATGCTGAGATGAGCGCAAAGTGAAGCTCTTTGTGTGCCTAGAAGAGCACTGTATAAATGTAATTTAATTAAGAATGATATCCAGAAATCTGTTGGTGAGTTCATTGTCTTTTTATATTGATATGCTACAATTATATTTGTTACATATACATTTATTCTGTTACTGCTATTATTCTGTTACTTGTCTCGTACTGCATACAATTACTTTAGGTCCTACTTCTACAACTTTCTACTCCTGAAACCCATCCTGTAACAAATAAATATATATAGCTCAGTATTCTCGTGTTATTAGTCCAGATATCAGCTCTGTCTTGCTAATATGTGGAACAACAGCAGCAGTCATGGGCATGTTACATTGGCTAAATATTGAACAATTTTAAATGTGTTTTGCTGAACTTAAACTTTTCTTTAATCTATTTGGTATTTTAGCTGATATTATGAAATGTGTTGGCATAGAATTGTTTTGTTTAATAGTTGACATTACAGGATAAGGTTGTGCTGTGGATTGAGTATACCGTATAAATAAATAAAAGTGCCTCCAATGTTAAAGACATGGTTACGGCCTTGGAAAGGATCTGAACTCAGATCACCCCAAGATTAACTATGGCTCTGACTGCTTGTCAGTTTTATCTACATTCTCACTTTGTTTTGGGCTGTAGAACACAAGAGTATGTATAAAGGTTAATGCAGTGTTGTAAGTCAGACAGTGCTTTTGCAAACTTTATATTGGCCAGCGAAAAAGTCTATTCTATCATAGGAGCAGGACTTAAAATATCAAAGCTGTCATTAAGCATGCCACAGTAGTGTGATGGGAACATTGATTTAACCTTGCCTGTAAACTCTTACAAACTCACAGTGAGCATTTCAAGGCCTGGTCTAAACAGTATTTCTAAAAAAATAAATAAAACAAAAAACAACCCAAAATATTTGGCTTGAACATTTCTGAGAAATGTAAGTCAAAAATATAATTTAGGTTTAGTAATAGTATTCAAAAAATATTTTTATATGGCTCAGAGACAAATTGCAGTTCCTAGAAACTCATGAGACTTTTTTTTCAACTAAAGGCATTTAAGTAGCTACTTGAGCCGAAGCTGATAATTAGAAATGAAAACTGAGAAGTCTTCTGAGCAGTGAAAGAGCAACATTTGAGCAATACAAATTTTATTCAGCTAACAGGTAGGCCTTCATGGATCAAATTTCATACTCATTTCATTCATATTGTTTTGCAAAATAGGCCTAGTTAGTCATACACACTAGCTTTGGAGGACATTCATCTCTAATCCAGTAGAAATTAATTCCCCATCCTTACCAATGAAGAAAGCCTTTGCGCATCAAAGTGACATTGTTCATGTGACATGAGTATAGTTATTTTTAAGGCTTTAATTTAGCTGATTGTTTAGGCCTGTCAGTGCTTACATACAAAATTGATTTGATGTAAAACGATGGCAGCAATTTTCTCTGTATGGGGACTCTGTATAGAAATCCCATGAGGTGCTTTACAAGTACAGTTACCTTGGCAACATGTTCATGGAAATATATGTGCATAGGACATGAATGCCTGACATTTAGATGGAGATTAGTGGTGCTTCATCGTTATTATAATCATAAGATGCCTTTGATAGTCGTAGTGTTTTGTATGACTGCAAGAAGTCAGACTCTAGCTAGATCAGCCTCGAACAGACCTTAATCCCAAAGACCTTTTAAAAAGCAACAGTAATTTTCTGTAGTCCAACACTCTCATAGACAGTAAGCTGCATGGTCTCTAAAACTCTAGATGGAAAATATGCAGACACACACACATACACCTGTCGAATTTTACATTTTAAAAACATGGGTACAGAAATCAAGTTTGTCAGCAACAGCTTCCACTCTTCTGCGATGGATTTCAAGTTTTGAATAGCATCAGTGAGGTTAGGCACTGGCTAGCGCTTGCCATTTCGAAACGCCTGAACATGACTACACTACTAAATATTTTATAACTACCTGTCTTAATCATGAATTACAGCAGGAACATGTATCAATAAAGAATTTATTAACACACTGAGCAGCTATTATCATGTGTATAAATAATAAGATTTCATAAATGTAAATAATTTATTAATAATTTAATTTGACTTTCTAAATGATCTTATTAAACACTGACAACTCCTTAATATCGGGTTTATAAATAACGTAATCATTTAGAAATGATTAATTTATCATTAATAAAGTATTAAAATACAATCACATTTTATATATGCCCAAGAACAAGGTGTTTATAGCTGCACTTGTAAACTGTTTACTAATGATTCATAGTGTGTAGTTATTATAAAGTGTTACCGGTGTCATAGGTTAATGTATTAACTAACTTGAACAAACAGTGAACAATACATTTATTACAGTATTTGTTCATCTTTGTTAAAGTTATTTTATAAAAATACAATTATTCATTGTTAGTTCACGTTAGCTCTGAGAGCATTAACTAATGTTAACAAACATAACTTGTGATTTTAATAATGCAATGCTGAAATTAGCTTTACCTAAGATTAATAAATGCAGAAGTATTGTTCATTCTTAGTTCATGTTTACTAATGTTCTTAACTAATGAACCAACTTTGCAGCTACGTGTTAGCAATTTCTCATCAATGTGCAAATAACACTCAGATTAGACTATTAGGGTAGGGTTTAGGGTTAGTAGAATAAGTTAACATATACTTGCAAACATTCTGATGTCAGTATGCACAGTATGCACATGTCTGATGTGTGTTGTGAACCCATCAAAATAAAGTGTTAGAAGATATTAAGCAGACTGTCACACCCAGCTGGAGATGTCAGTTATAGACTGCTTATGACACTCCAGCCCCAGGACCCTTTTGTGTGTGTTTATCTCCGATTGTTATTCCTGTCACTGCCCACCTTGGTTGTCCCCGGATATCCCATTGCATAAAAGCCCCGACTGTTTGTGTTCATGTACAGATCATTGTTTATGTATGTGACCGTCATTCCTGTGTTGTTTCATTCGTGTTCTCATTCCGAGTGTCTCTGTTTGGATTTATCGTTGACCATTGTCTGTGTGGTTCCCGGGGGGCGCAATGTCTGTCTGATCAGCTCCGGAGGGCATCTCTACCGCCAGCGCCACCCGGAAGAGCATCACCATATGGACTGTGTTTGCCTGTATTTGACCTTTGCCTTGTTCTTAGTTTATGCTATTGTTATTGCCTACTCTGCTTCTGTTTGCCGGTGCTCGACTTTGTCTGCCTGACACTGAGTTTTATTAAACACTGTTGCACATGAACCCGCACACTTCATGTCCTCATTTGTGACACAGACAGTCTACTAATACTATAATGACTGCTAGTTAACATGTAGTTGCAAAGTTACTTACTGTTAGTAGAATATGTAAAGTGAGCTGTCAAAATAAAGTGCTACCATAAAAATAATAAAGTGATAAGAGTTTAAGAGGTACAATTATTATAATTTTTTAATCAGAAAAACAGGAATGACTGCTTACTAGTTGAGTACATCTGTCAGAGATATTAAAACGTAGAAACTACAAACAACTGTTGATCATTGCTTCTATGTTGGTGGCTTTGCCATTTCGGAAAGGTTAAAATCTGCTCATAAACACATAAAAGTAAATTGACAGATGCAGTCTAAAATGGAAAAAACAATATATCCATGTGATTTTCTCAAGATTTGGTTTGTTATAAAACTCAGTTCTACATGTTTTATATATGTAGCGCCCCCTACCTCGTTTTTAACCAATTTAGTAAGAGGCAGCACCAGTTCAATATTCTTGTGCCTAAGAGATGTAGTATTAAGGCCCCTCTGATGTCACCAACTGCAATGGTTGTTTTTTATGTAATAGTTTAAATAAATCTATACAAACAAATCTTCCCTTTTTTCAGAATATACTCTTTTTGAAAATAATGAAACACTTGAATAAGTAGAAAAACTGTACAGAATTTAATTAAAGTAAATATAAAAGAAACTGAATAAAATGAACAAATTTCACATAGTGATGTGATCACACAGTCTAACAGAATCTCAAATTTAGATTTGTTAGTTAGCCTCAACTATAAAATATCACAGCTTCTAAATTACTAAATTAACCAAAATGTTCAATGCACGTTAAACAAATCACTTTGACTCTAAAGTATATTTTAAATACTTTCAGACCCGTAACACACTGAATAACACAGTATAAATTATATTACACCTTTGTGGGCCCACACACACACACCAGTAATTCTCAACCCATCCTGTTGCAGGCCTGAAACGTAGCTCCTGTTCATGGTGACCGGAAAAACTGAAAATTGGTCTCTTCACTCTCCTGAGCACAAAATAAATAAACAAAATACCCTGATTCCTGTGCAAGGCAGATCACGAAGGGGAATCCTGTATTAGACCTCCTTTGAATCCATGTCCTGCTCTGTGTCGGGCCTCCAGCATGTGTCTCCAGCGCAGCCAGAGGAACCCCAAACCTCACGGTGATTTGGGGCGCTATCTGGTCTCCCTTGATCCAAACACGCAACGAATTCGTGTTGATTTCAGTCCTGGTGTTCTGTTTTCACATTATTTTTTTTAGGATAACTCAAAACTCAGACTGAGGATCTTAACACAAAGATAACCAATGAAAATAAAGACAACCTAACTTGTTGAGCAAAAGCACATTTTTCACCTGTGCACACACATCAAACTTGCTGATTCTTAAAGGCACAAGTACACAAATACTGTGACTAGAAAATAAAGGCTTTAGACTTAATATTAATTAATATATTAACTCTGAATGAGAGCATAATTTAACGAACAATAAAATTAACACTTTAACCCACAACTTCCTAGAATTATATTCTCCCCCTTCTAAACCCCTGAGATTACTTCTCTACAGTTTAACTATAACACAGGACTCTTCAGTAGCACTTGCTTTAGCACACTGAGTACACTGAGCCATAGGATGACACCAAACGGTGTTACAGTGTCTCTTTGCTGTCTCTCTACCCTATCCGGGTGATAATACCACCGGCCATCCTCTTCACTTTCAGAGTCATTCCTTACTTCACTTTCTGTCATGTTCGCATTTCTTCCTCTCAATCTTCTTGTTTTTCTCTCCACAGGTCTGGTCCTTGTTTCCGGCTCTACTGGCACCCTCCTCGACTCTTCAGGAACAGATAACCTCATATGTTCTCCAACCAATAAGAGAAGGTCTCGGTGTAAGGTTCTCACATTTCTTTGAAACTAAAGTCACAACTCCAACAGAGTGACTCTAGGAGCCTGTGGCAGGGACTAAGGACAATAACGGACTATAAAGCACCAACATCCAGTATGATGAACGCGGACGCGACTCTGGCAGACGAGCTAAACACTTTCTATGCTCGCTTCGAGGCTGCAGCCAAAGACGCTAGCGATGCTAATGCTAGCGGTGCCAACGCTAACGGCTGCAGACAGGAAGACACTGCCAACACCAGAAACATGTTCATCATCTCCGAGCATGACGTGAGGAGAGCCTTCAAGAGAGTGAACACCAGGAAAGCAGCAGGACCAGACAGCATCTCAGGTCATATTCTCAGAGCCTGCGCAGACCAGCTAGCACAGAGATATTCAACCTCTCTTTATCTCAGTTGGTGATCCCCACATGCTTCAAAGAGTCCATCATTGTTCCTGTCCCAAAGAAACCTCATCCTGCTTCCCTTAATTACTATCACTCTGTAGCCCTCACCTCAGTAGTGATGAAGTGCTTTGAGCGGCAGGTCATTTCTTCACTACCAGACACACTCTATCCACTACAGTTTGCTTACTGTCTCCTCCACACATCACTCACACACCTGGACACTAGAGGGGGGAATTATTTTAAATGCTCTTCATTGACTACAGCTCAGCATTTAACACCATACAGCTTCAAATACCTCGGTGTTCACATGACGCAGGACCTGTCATGGTCCTGTCACATCAACATGGTGAAAAAGGCCCGACAGCGACTCTACCACCTCAGACGCTTGAGAGACTGCCTGTAAAGGTGCTCAGGAACTTTTACTTCTGCACCATCGAAAGCATCCTGACGGGAAATATCTTAACCTGGTTCGGGAACAGCACCATGCAGGACAGACAAGCTCTACAGAGGGTGGTGCGATCAGCTGAGCGCACTATCCGCACCGAGCTCCCTGACCTGCACTCAATCTACAGCAGGCCATGCTGGACCAAGGCCAGGAAGATTGTGAAGGACCTCAGCCATCCCAACAATGGACTGTTTTCTCTGTTGAGGTCAGGAAAGCGATTCCACTCCCCGAAGGCCAACACAGAGAGGATGAGGAGGAGCTTCTTCCCGCAGGCGATACGGTCTCTCAATCAGTAAATCACACAGTACTGATCCATTTTGCACATCCACACATAATGTTTTTTTGCACTCACTTTTTTGTACTCACTCTGGACACTGAACTCTCTACTTTGTACTTTCAATTTGCACTACATGTTGCAGATGGGAGGAGGCTACATGGGGATAAATGAGTGGAATTTATATACCATTTGTCCCCAGCATGCCTCTTTACTCACTTGCACTTATCAAACTGTTACTCTTATTGTGTGTACATATACCTCACATATTTATACTATATTCTACTTCTATTCACTATATTCTACTCTATTCTCCTTTTATTCTATTTTATTGCTAGTTTATTTTTAATTTTTTCTATATTGTATTTATTTACTGTACTTATTTTTTATATTTTACTTCTATTTTGCTGTTTTACTTTTTCTTAATGTGTCAGTTTGCTGGAGCAGTCGTGCAATACATTTCACTTTACGTCGTACCGTGTATGTATGTGAATGTGACAAATAAAATATGAGTTTGAATTTGACATTCACAAATGATTAATACGTGATTATTATGTTTAGTTAATTAATTTATGTTTAGTAAATTAATTTACAAGTCAATTACAAGTTGTAATATGTTGAAAAGCGCAAAAAAAAGTTTTTTATTTAAAAACCGTTTGTCTCATTAGGACAGACGATATGTTGGGTAAAGATGGTAAACACATTGAGTATTTTAGCACTGTGCACCTCATGTGAACTTCAGTTGTGGGTAAAACTAGTTCACATTATCAGTAGATCCTACACACTCCACACAGAACACAATTGTCTGTCCTAATGAGACAAAGGGTTTACACACTTTATAAAAAAAAAAAATGTTTTGTGCTTTTTAACATATCACAACTTGTAAATTGCTTGTAGATTAACTAAACATAATAATCACTTATTAAACATTTGTGAATGTTTTGTAGATTAACATTTCATCATTAACTAATCACTTATAAATAACTTACAACAAAACGTTATTCTAAAGTGTTAAAAAAATTTTTATAAAAGCTATGACTTGTCCTCGCCATTTGTCATGAGGGAGGAGGCGAGGAGGCGTTCGGATTTAAGTGCGAGCTGTTTATTTAAGCACAGAGCATAGACAGGTAGTCAGGGTCATCACCGGTAACATCAATGGCAGAGGCAGAGCAAAAGAGTAGTCAAAGTCCAGGCAAGAGTCGTTAGCAGTAAATCCAATTCACAAGACAGTAGAATACTAAACACAAACAAAATACAAGAACCAGGTTGACAGTGCAAATGGACCGTAGAGACATACAAACACATCCAGGTTTTTACATGTGAAAGTAGGTCAAGGGGTGGAGCAAACAATGAAGTACCTAGACAACAAACAAGTGGGCGGACACATAAGTTCATTAATAAGAGTCCATGAATGAAAACAGACATAAAACACAGAGAGTTCGCTGGGCACTGAAGTGCCATCCCCTGATCTGGGCTGGCACTTCCAGCTGACTGTGACATAGCCCCCCCACAAAGGGGCAGCTTTCAGATGCCCAGACTTGGGAGCCGGAGGTATTGCCCACCAGGGCGGGGCAGATAGTGAGCGGTTCAGGCAGAGAAAACCCCTCCTGGGCTGAGCCATCAGTGAAGATGCCTCTCTCGGCCGAAATGACAGTTTAAAGGCCTCCTTGGCCGATCTAGAGCTGGGCAAAAGCTCAATAATGGCCTCCACGGCTGATTCAAGGCCGGCTGCAAGTTTCAGGGCCTCCTTGGACAGCTCTGGGCAGGACGAATTTTTACCTACAGCCTCCATGACCATTTCAGAGCTGGCTGACAGTTCACCGGTAACATCAATGGCAGAGGCAGAGTAAAAGAGTAGTCAAAGTCCAGGCGAGAGTCGGTAGCAGTAAATCCAATTCACAAGACAGTAAAATACTAAACACGAACGAAATACAAGAACCAGGTTGACAGTGCAAATGGACCGTGGAGACATACAAACACATCTGGGTTTTTACATGTGAAAGCAGGTCAAGGGGTGGAGCAAACAATGAAGTACCTAGACAACAAACAAGTGGGCGGAGACATGAGTTCATTGATGAGAGTCTATGAATGAAAACAGACATAAAACACAGAGAGTTCGCTGGGCACTGAAGTGCCTGATCTAGGCCAGCTGACTGTGACACCATTATTTTTCTATGTCACAGAGTGGATTTATTTTCAAACACTGCCCAAATGTTTAAGAAAAAAAAAAAAAAAAAAAAAAAACGACTTTCTTTTTTCTTCCAAAAGAAGACACAACTAGAAATCAGTGTTAAGTTGTGTTTACAATGTTCCAGAACAGTTGAAAGCAAATATTAGAGCGTGTTCAGCACATTTACAGAGGACTGATTCCTGAACCTGACAGAGCAGTCTATGCTGGCTGTGCACAAAGACTAGAAAGTGAGGCAATTCTACCTCTGCAAGAACAGTCTGGTGCTTCTGACTCACAACCTTTAAGTGAGTTACATTTTCTTATTAAAAGAACCTGCTACATACTATTCAAACGTAAGTTTTGAGCAGTGAAAGGAAGGGCTCATTGTTTATTGTATCTCCGATCTTGAATGCAGACATGGTGTCGTTTACGAGGCACAATGCAATGCAGTACATAAAAAGACAGTTCTAAGTCTTGATAATCAGTAATAATGTCTCTTCTGGATGCAACAAATTTCTCATTTGTAATGTGTTTTATTGTTTTGGTGTCGTGGTGCAGGGACGCAGCATCACGTTAAGGGGTATAACCCTGCTTTTTTAGAATGATAAGCTTTGTACAAATCGACCCTTTCAGGAGGCGGGGCTTAGAGGAGAAGCAATACAGTATGTGGAAAATAATTAGTTTTTTACATTCTGGTTCTATAGAACATTTTTTGAAAGAAAGTTACACAAAGTAATGCAAACAAGATGTGGCATCAATGCTTTGCTGTTTTTTGCTGAATAGAGCTAGAAACCACAACACTTCACACAGTTCTGGTTTCGCGGGTTATTCGGTTCTGTGATTGTGACAGCAGATGAAGAATGACATCTTCTGATGTTCTCTAAGGAATTGCCTGACATGAAGAGCAGTAGGGATTAGAAGCATTTAGCTGATCTGCAGGGTGTCATTGACAGCAGCGGCCTGATTTATTGTGTTAAAGGCAGAGGCAGCAGACCAGAACGCTGCATGTTCAATGACTCTGGAGGTTGTTGCTAGTACTCTGTGTTCTCGTCCGCACACCAGACCACCAAATGAGTTGCCGTTGATGGGCTGAGAGTGCTGTGGCATCAAATGACTTAAGCAGACTGAGATTAGCCATCATGTTGATAGCTACAGTGGGCAAGCCACCTGCATTTCTAAGAATTCGCTTCCAGCAAGGGCAGGCAGGAGTTTCTTCTGGAAAAAATTTCTGTGTGTGTGTGTGTGTGAAACTTATTTAGCACATATATTATGTTGTTATGTCACAAGCTCTTTAAAGCTTTTTAAAACATGTGAAATGCTTTTTATGATTTATTTAAACAAGACCTTTCTGTTTGTAATTTCTGACAGCTTACAGACACACTTTTCATCCAGCCAAACAACCAGTTTTCTTTGCTGATGTTAGCTTGGTAACACTTTCTATGAAGCATGTATTTATAATGAATTATAAGGACATTCTTAATGCATTATAATGCATGCATAATGCCTTATAAACAACTTTATAATATGGTATATCAACTTATAAATAATAATAACAGTTACAATACATTACAATACTTACCTATTTGTGCTTATAACTTTGATGAGTATACTGCATTATATATATTTATCTGCACCGGGGAGAGCTTGCTGTTTTTTCCGGCTGACCCGAAGCCCCAGTTGGCTGAGTGGCCGAAGCACCATGTCTCTGTGCTCGAACTATATACATACAATGACTAATCACATACTGTAACGAAGCGGACAGACTCAGGAGGTAAAATGTCAATAATGTATTTATTCAACAGGATGAAATAATAAACAAAGGTAAGCAAACTTAAATTCTTCCAAAGCTGGGTATATAAATGGACTAAAGAGTCTTTGTTTGGTTTCTTGCAGGAGCACTTCTTCAGGAAGGAACAGACAGACGATCACCACTTGCACACACAGAGATGGAGGAGGGCATACGCTGGAGCCTGGAGACAACTCGGAGGATCACGGAGCCTTCTGTGTGGAAACAGGTAAGGAGCTAGGAAAGTATAGAGACAAGAAGTAATAGTAAAAGACTACGAAAGTAAAGGAAAGTCCACTTTCGTAGAACGAGCTTGGACAGTGAATGAACAGTGGTGTGTGGTTATAAAGGGTGCTTGAAAGTGCTGGGGATCAGTGTCAGGTGAGGAATCCAGGTGTGTGTAATCAAAACTCCGGTGATTGTGGTCGGTGCGTGACTGAAAGGGTGGAGCCTGGTGTAGAGCCTGGTGTGGATGTTACACATACAAACTAAAAGCACCTGGGGATACACAGCTGGGAGACAATTACATACTAACGACCGTGGCGTGGTTACAAATGACAGGAGCACATGAGGGAGAAAACACAAAGCACGTGGACATGACCTGAAAACATAAACAAAAGTCTCATGGAACACCTGAGGGCATGACAATAATGCATTATAAATACATGCTTCATAGAAATTGTTACCCTTAGGTTTAGTGCTGCCTTGATCAAAAAAGCTATGTATCCCAGACAAGCAGTGTTGGCCCACCTCTGGATCTGGTTCACCTCTGACCCTTGTGGTTTTCACATAGACCAGATGTGGGCCAACACTATGCTGCTATTATATTATCTCTAAATGATCACACGATCAGTTCCTTTAAATTTTGTTTTAATTTCACATTCTTTTTACATCACTGTTCAAATGAATGAGTAAATTAATATGTTCTTATCCCATCAGTTTCTTATCCCATTTTCTGCTCCATGTGCCAAGAAGTTGTAATGAGGATGCTGACACAGAACGTAAATCCATTTGCAGAAGTTTATTAAAAGTGAAAGGCAGAGACCGGTTCTGAAGGCAATCCGATCTGGCATCATACAAAAGGGCAATCCAAAAGGCATAAGCGATAAGGCAGGCAGATGGTCCAAACAGAGATAATAACATCAGTCCAATCAACATACCAAGTTAGAAGGGAAATCCACAGAGTCGTAACGAGATCAGGCAGAATAACAATGAGAGAAACGCTTGGTAAGGCAGTGAGACTGGCAAAGTACTGGAGTTTATGGCTTCATACAGGCCAAACAGGAAGTGGATGCAGAGGGAGCAGAGTCGAGCTAGTACTCGGGCGAGGGCTCTCTCTGCTGGCTTGGCATTACAGAAGTGTGTTACTACATACTATCCCTTCCCTTGCACTTCAATGGGTTATCACGCTCATTTTGATATTATGATATAAAAATATTAGTATTTCCTACATATCTATTTCCACATCAATATAAAATATTGTTAGTTTAAAGGAATTGTGATGTGATCACAGGAACAACCTGTGATGTTTCACATATCATTCCTTTCTCTTCAACATTATATATATATATATATATATATATATTTTATTGTTTTATTTATTTATTTTTATTTGAGCCTCTGTGGCTCTCTCTGACCGTCATCAGCGGGAACCTTCCCCCCCCCGAGTTCTAGCATTCCTACCCGGACTCATTTAACCTACGTACCTTGTTGATTTCCAACCCAGGTGTAGCGCATTATATTCAGTGTAAAAGGACTGGGATCGCGACTGGACCTTTGCAAACTTTTGATTTCCTCTGGTGTCTATTCCGAGCGTTTATATACCCGTGTTTTGTTTTCTTGTGTACTACCTTTGGACTCGTTACCGATCTCTGCGGCCTGTCCCGACCTATTTGCCTGTTTGTTGACTACGATTTAGCCTGTTCTCTCTGTTTCTGTATGCTGTGGATTTTGACCCTGCCTGCCGTCGGAATGTCCGTCTGTTCCGCATATAGGTAAGTATGTATATATATATATATATATATAAAACAAAGCAATTTTATGGATGCAACGAACACGGCATAACATCTGGCAGGACAGGATAGTTCGATTTTCTGAGGTGAGAGACATTAGGTTCATACGAAAATGACAATAGATTGTCACAAAAAAAAAAACCTGTCAACATCTCATCTGTCCACAGACACTTAATCGTTTGTTTTTCCTCATTAAACTGCATTTGACAGAAGATTTAATAAACACACATTTTGGTTACATTAAAAATAGTCATATAATTATTTAGAGTATTTATTTCTGCAGTAGCCTAAATAAATTTTAAACACTAAAAATGCCTTTACAGTCCTGAATTTACAAATAGATTGATAATAATAAACTATATTTTTTACAATCATTTGTTTTGTTTGTATAATATTTGCTCAAACATTGTCTACAGATAATTTTTACATTAAAAAAATTATACAAATTAAGTGTTGATTCTGTTCTCAATTATTATTATTTTTTTATAACTTTTAATATTATAAACATAACGAAAAGTACCGATAAGAGTACCATTAAAGTACTGGATTGATAAGTGGTATCGATAAAAGTAGTAATACCATTAAAACCTTAACGACACCCATCCCTACCCAGTGGTCAGTACTGTGTCCAAAGTTATTTTTGCTCTATATAAAACAAAATTTGCTTTCCTTTGTTTATACACCCACACACACGTGTGTTAAAGGGGTCATGAACTGCCTCTGCATTTTTATTTTGTACAGTGTTATAAATACTAATATTGTTCAAGATTTTTACATAAAAAACATCAAAATTTAGAAATATAATAGCAATAGGCTATTTTCTTATAGTTGTATGTTTGACAGCCTACATAGTTTTAAGCCAGTTAAAAAAAGTACTAATTTACTTTTGTTTTTTTCTTGTTTTCATAACTTTTGAAAACATCAGCTACACTGACTGAAAATAATGTGTCAGTGAAACAAAAAATGAATTCAAATTAAAATGAATAGTTTTCTGGAGACCTACACCTCCACGACAACAAATCTTTTTAAGTTGTGTAAACTAAACATTTATTGTCTGAACGGCCTGAAACAACACAAGCCGAGTGAACAAAACAAATACTATTTGAAATTAGTACTAAGAAATAAAATGTTATCAGAGCAAACACACATGGCAAAAACAAAACAGACACAAATTCTAGCAAAACATTTATTCTAAAAACTAAATTTTAAGACAATTCTAGATACAATTCAGTTTCAATTAAGGGAGCTGAGCCAAAAGAGCCGATTTTTTGAAAAGAGCCAAACTGCCCATCACTAGCGTGGTTTAGCGCAGGAGAGAATTATGCTATATCATTCTTCGGAAAACACATTTTTGAGTGCGTAGTTTATTTATAAATATTGAAAAATCAAAGTATGCGTCACAGGTGTTGTAGCAGGCAACAGGCATAGACGTAGCAATGAGGTAAATCATAAACTTTACTTAAATTCAGTAGATAAACAATGAACTATACACATTCATATAACCGCAACGATCGACAACAAAGGCTGGAACTCAGGCATACAAATACACAGACACTCACAAGACATGGTAGGACACTAATTAACTCAATGAACTAAAACTAGGACAGGAACTTAGGATTACGAGATGTCGCAATTGCAAAAGTCAGAATTCTGCCTTCTCTTCATTTGTGACACTTTCTTTCTGGCAAGGCACCATAGGAAACCTAGAGATGTGATTTAATGATTGGGTCATTGTTCCTTTTGTATGCTTCAAGTCAGATAATTTTTCTGGAGAACCCAACAGTGCATCCATTTATTATATATTACATATTTCGTAAGGTTTTAACTTATCATATCCGTCAATAAGCCACACATAGTTTGGCCCGCGACTGTCATACATGCATCGCCGTAGAGGACCTCGAGCACGCAGATCAACTCCTCGTCCATCCATCAATAATAATGGCGGACAGCCAACAGCTGATCTATAAAACGTGCCACTTCAGCCTCATCTGTTCAATTATATCTTCGTCACAAATGATTCCTGCATAACGTTCTCTCAAGATTATGTAAACTAAGTTTTATGTTGTGTGACTCCTCTAACCTCTTAACGACACCAAAAATAATCTTCTATGATCTTTTCCAGGTTATAGAATACGCATCCTACATTCCGTGGACACGTCTTGTCTGTGACAAGTTCATCTCAGTAACGCTGAAAAATATCGCAATTCTGAATTTTTTTCTCAGAATTCTGACTTTATAACTCGCAATTGCGACTTTATAACTCACAATTCTGAAAAAAAGTCAGAATTGTGAGATCAAAAGTCACAATAACTTTTTTTATTTTTTATACAGTGTCGGAAACGGACTTCCATAGTTACTTGTACGTTCATTGCACTAAAAAAAGTCAGAGATTGACTTAACACAATAAAACAAGTTAGCAGATGCTGTTTTGGATAAACTAGCAAAGTGTTGCTCACGAAAGTCATTTTTTTAACTTAATGAAGAAAATGTTTCTTTAAGTTGAATGAATGTGTTAAATGTAGTTGTACGGGAATGTTTACAGATTTTTGCTGAGCCAAAAAAAACAACAACAAAAAAACAAGCAAATTTCAACAAACTTTCAACTGGACTTTTTACTTTTCAAGGCGTAATATGTAAGATTTCTGTAATACAATATCCAAAAACCACTTGCACAGTGTTATATATTTCATGCAGTTGTTATCTCAAAAGATCTGTAAAATTTGGAAACTAAAAGAAATTCCAGATTGAAATAATGATCCCTCCCTGTTCATCGCCTATCAATGACGTGATATCCAAAAAATCCTCAGTTTCCACTCACATGGACAAATGCAGAAGTGGTAGTTATTTACTGTGCATTTCGATATTGTGGATCATGATTACACTCTCCATAATCTCAAAAAACGTAGATGTATACAAATGTAATGAAGTGATAAATTTCGGCGTGGCATTTCTGAAACGAGAGAGCATCGCCAAAACCTCAGGCTGGACAGAGACTCCGCTCTCGCATGTTTTAATATATGGGTAAGCAAATATATATTATTCATTGTGTAATAGTCATGCGCATGTGGTTAGGTGATAAAACCGATATAGATTAACTTTTCATCCGTGAACATGATTTATGAAAATGACATATCCCAGTGCTGCATGCTCCATCATTGCGTCATCGAACTTTGCCTCTGTTATTGTCTTGAAAATGTGACCTCTAGTGGTGTAAACTTACATATTGTGCCTTTAACTAATTCGCCTTTAACTAATTCGTAAAGTTTTCTGATAATTTTTCAGGAGGCCAGGGAACTGTAATTTCCATTATTCCTACCAGAGCTTATCAAATGTAGCACCAATTTCCAATTAGAAAATAAGCAGCACAAGTAAGAAATTCTCTTTGGATGAGAAAACATTATAGCAGTGCTCTCATATGCCCAACTTGTACAGTACTTGTACACCTCCAGCTCTCCTAAGTGACCAATATGAAAACTCTTCCCATCTGTCTTTAGTCAAGTCAAGTCACTTTTATTTATATAGCTCTTTTAACAATACAGATTGTAGCAAAGCACTGAACATTATCAAAATAGAACAACAGAGTAATGATAATGTATAATGACAAGAATTAAACTTTATTTATCAAATGCAGAGACGGTCTGAACAGTATTTGGTAAATTGTTCCAGAGTTTGGGTGCTAAATAGGAAAAAGATCTAGATATTCTAGGTATTATCAAATGGCCAGCGTTTTGAGAACGCAGCAGGAGGACTATAATGTGATAAGAGCTCGCTCAAGTACTGAGGAGCTAAGCCATTCAGGGCTTTATAAGTAATTAACAA
>JAUMHI010000054.1:1813578-1829023 GCA_032359435.1 Enteromius unitaeniatus | reverse complement strand
AATGGAGTCATTTTTACAGTAAGTAATTTGTACTTTTACTCAAGTATGTTTTTCGGGTACTCTTTACACCTCTGGTGGTTTCAAGAGTCTGTCTTTTCTTTTATTCTCATATGTGTAAGTAAGTGAGCTTAAAGATGTCAAAACATGAGGTGTCGAGTATAGTTTGGAAAGAAGCTTTAAAAGAATAGCAACATCAGTGGGGTATCTTGGTCTGTTAAAAATGTGTCTGCACTATATTTGTTGTATTTCATAATATTAGTCAAGTGATTCTTTTCATTAAATATACAGAGTGATTTTACTCTTTCCTTGTCTCCATTTAGCAATCAGACTCGCTGTTTCATAATTTTGTAAATTTAAGGGACTAACAACTCTTGTTTTAACAAGAACATAGACGTAACTTTTTTGTTTAGCTGTTGAGGATATGAAAGTCTTCATATAGATGACTCGGTTTAAATGCGTAAAACTAGAAGTATTCTATTTCAAGATTTTAAAAAGACTTAATTTATAGAGTTTAAACAATGTGGTGAAAAAAAATCATATGAAGAGTGGATTTTCTGTGACAATGTGATTGGTATACCAAAATTATATTTAAATTCACTGATTAAGCTTGTTATTATTGCTATTATCCGTTCATTACTGCTAATTGCTCCTACTCTTAAAAACTTTTATTCTGCTTAAGCTCTCACTAATTCTGTTTTCTCTTTGCCAATTTTAGAACTTTTGCAACTTGTTTTTAACAACAGCTCCAATAAATACCACAACTGTTTATCTGAGCTCAGAGAATGCAAAAGATTTGCAAGAGAATGCAAAAGATAAAAAAAAAAAAATTTCCACCTTGAATTTTTTTTTACCCATCCCTATTTTTTTCCTCCACAGTGTCTTTTAAGGGGCTGCGTATTAGTCTTTATAATTTATTCTTAAATTAAAATCCATTTAAAATTAACAATGACTGGTAGGCTACACAAAGAATGGAATAAAAACTTAAATCTTACCTAATGTAGAAGAATCCGCCAGAATATTGAAAAATATTGAAAAAATGATGAATATCCATTTTATTTATTTAGCAAATATCTGCAGGTTTGTAAGGGTTGGAAGGGTGCTCTGCTCTCTTCATGAATTCAAAACACAGTAACTTCTCATGGCCCAAGGACAGGCAATAAAACAATAAAAGCTAATCTGGAAAAGGAATCTTCAAAGACAATAAACAGTCACCTCCTCTGACCTAGTCACCCACCTAGGCCCTCTGAGCTCCTTACCTCGCAATCTCACATTCTTTTCCCATTGTTTTCTCTCAACATTCTTTCCCCTTTTCCCTAATTTTCCCTTTTCCACTGCGTGGTACGACTCGGCTCGATACGGCTCAGTTCGGCTCGGTTTGCGCTTCTACTGCAGTTTAGTACCGCTTTAGAGTGGGCGGGATTATTCACGTTATAGTTACACGTTATTCACGTTATTCATTGTTATAGTTGCGGCGCCTCTACTGCCGTGACATCATCGTAAACGTGCCACAAACAAACACACAACAGTGGATCATATCAACGGAATGGTGTTCCGGTGGCATTCTCGGCATGTGGATGTTTTTAACAGCAAGGTGCAGACTGCAGCAAAACAGTAAGTAGGGTGTACAGCGCACACTATAGTCTAACAACAAAAGATTTGAAATAAATGAGCGTGCTGACAAACATTACCTGTCCTTTTATGAACTGCACAAGTAGTGGTGCTCATTAACTGCTAGCTAACTGGGTAAGGGTGTTACAAGGGAGTCTGTAGATCTGTTCACCGTTTTAGGGAACATGTTTTGTTTTAAAGTAAGTTACAGGACTTTTCCCTTCTTTTCTGGAGTGCTTTTATTTCACTAAAAACAATCTAATATGGATATTCACATAATTATGGATTATTATATTTATGATATAAAAAAAAAACACTGTTTTCAAAGAAAATATATTAAGTGACAGATGATATTAGGTTTATATTTCAAATTAGATAAAATGCTAATTTTACAGCAGTAAAATTATTATATCTCTACAGTCTAAACATTTAATAAGCACTGCATGTGCATGTTTGTGTGTTTCATGTGTATAGATTTTTAAAAGTTACTAATATAACAAATATTCCAAATATTTTTTATTTTAATATTTGAAAGAAAGAAGATTTTACAGTTCTACAATCTAATCCCTCCCATGTAAAGTTGATGCTGTGATGTTTTGAAGGTGCTAACAGCTAGGACACACACTGTCTGTATAGATTTTTTTAATTTAGAATTTTTAAAGCATTGTCACCAATATTTTTACATTTTATTTTTATCTCAAAGCACTTCTTTAATCAGCTACCTATGGACTTTTTAATGTCTACAGTCTCAGAGCAACACAGCCCTGTCGTCCAGCACTATCAGCAGCAGGAGCAGCAGTAATCCCTCAACAGCAACATTGTACGCCATCAGGTTAAAAATATAGGCTACATTTGCTTTGCATTATCCCCACCTGATGACAGTCATAGTATTATGCAATTCCTATGCAAGTTGTAATTCATCCTGTTCTATCTGCCCCTTTTTTTAACTTTGAGCTCCCGCCCCTTTAAGCGTCTCTGCACGGCCCTGCTAAGCTACGAGGGTCATATCTTGTAAAGATACTGTTTTTTCATGACTGTCATGTTTAGAATCATTCTAAAGGTCTTGGTGCGATTGGTAAAATGGTCTCAATTTCACAGTAGCCATTTATATTGTCAAAAAGATTTAAAACTTATATAGATTTGGGTTTGCAGCTAAGGGTGTGTCCACCCCCTGGAGCAAGAGATGGAGCTCTCCAAACAGGTGCGGACCCTGGGTGCGCAAACTCGAGAACTTCTTACAAACCAGTTTTTACAGCTGATAAAAAGAGTTGTCCGGGTGTTGGTCTGGGTATATAAGGAATAGGGTAAAATCAGGAGGGGGGGATTCTGTAATCAGAACAACCGCCACGCTGCAGCATGAGAGAGACACTCCAGGTCTTCTCTTGTGGCAGCGTGTCTCTTGAAAGTCAGATATGCCTTTTTGATTCATTAAGGTTATGTATTCTTCTAAATTGAAATTGAATTGGATTCTCATTGTTTAATTGTGTAATTGGCTTGATATAATTTTACCTGACGAATAAATTAAATATAATTTCTTGATTCATTCCAGATTGTTGAAATCTCTGTCACTAGTAGGGTGTGAGGAGGCTTTAGCGTGCATAAATATTACGGCCAGGATACACAAACTGGGGGCGCAGGGAACAGGAGCAGTAAGCACGTTTTATCTGAAGACCCCCTGATTTCTGATATCACTGGAATTGACACGTTGGGCATGGATTAGAACTATGTACACTATGTTTTTGGCAAAAGCAAGCAGTAGGCAGCTGGCAATTAACATATTAGTTCCCTCCAACCGCTGAGCAATTATCAGGCTGGCAAGATTTGTGTTACGGGATGGCGATTCTGCTGATGTCAGACCCAGATGGCTTTAGGTCCCACAAGGAACGTATAACAGAAAGTATAGCATACATAGAAGAATCAGATCTCCAAATTAAGATTAAGACAAATTAAAATTCAAGAGTAGCACCTGAATTTAGTAGTATAATTTTAATCTCAGAGAATTTAAAATTGGAGTCAGATTTAAAATGAGGCAGAAGTCAGAATTAAATTAGAAACCAAAGTTAGAAGAAGCCAAGTGTTTTCACAGAAACGCTGAAAAAGCGAGACGTGACCCCTCGAGAACCAACCAGTCAGAGACAACAACCATCTTGACCGACCAGACTGTGTGTACGCCCTCAGAAACCCGACTGACAGTGAATCCGGCCTCCTAGACCCAACAGTAAGTGATTTCACCATTCCCCACCGACTAGACTGTGGGTTCGCCCTTCGTGAATCGACTGATAATGGAAGTGCCCTCTTGAACCAACCAGACTGATGTTGCAACCTCTGTGACCAAACCGATGAGCTCATACAGGTCATACAGGAGCGAACAACAGTGGAGGATGCAAAGCAAAGATAAATCCAATGACAAGCGAGAGGTCGTGCGATCTATAACCAGAGTCCAGGGGAAGAAACGGGAGTCGTAATCCAGAAGGCAAGCGAGGTGCAGCGTGAATGCCAGGTACAAAATACAAACACAGGGAGACAAGTGAAAACACTTACAAGGGTGGTACAAGACACACGCAATGATGAGCGGGGAACACTGGGAATTCTGGGGTATTTATACAGAGGGTCAATGACACTGAGGATGAGGGGAACATATTAGTTACTATGGAGACACATGAGGAGGCAGAGACAGAGTACACAGCTAATTATACCATAGGACAACAGACATGAAACACACAGAAAGAGTCTAGGACTGGAGTGCTATATGCAGTCCTACTGGCATCTCCAGCTGGGCGTGACAGTAGTAAATACCCCCCAGTACCCCCCTGGTCCCCCCTAAACTCTGCCTATAGGTGTCCCAGTGGAACCAGTTTCCATACTGGGGCACCCTCGACCTGGATCTCCATAATCGTGTGTTTACCGGCTGCCGCAATTTCACCTGCACGGTCAGCTAGTCTGTCACCCACTACTCTGATTCCTGCCCCTACATCAGCGCCTCCCTCCCCTCCCTCAAGTAAAAGCTAAATCTACCAGCTATGTCCCAAAAATTCCCTCGCTCTTTCACCAGCCTCCTAATCGCCCTATTCCTCCTTCCCATACCATATGCCAAAACTTTAATGCTAACAGAAGTTTCAGGTCTTCTTGCCAATTTCTGCACTTGCAGCTTCTGCGGGGGGGCCCACTCAAAAATCATCTGCTCCATGTTTGATAAAAATTATTTGTCGACTCCTGTCAACATTAATGATTTATCAGCTGAATTGTCTTTTTCCCTGAACCTAACTTTTCTCTTTATTTGTTGTCAGGTTTAGTGCAAGGATTCCACCCCGGAATTTGCAGCATCCCCTCTCAGTCATATATATGCCATAACCTCCAATCAGCCTTGTCTGACCCCAAATCAGTCGAGCTTCTAATTAAAAAAGAATTAGAAACCAAATTCAGGATCGGCCCTTTCCCTTTGTAACGAAGGCTGAGAGAAGATGAGGCGTGTGAATTTAAATGCAAGTTGTTTATTGTGAAACAGAGGGTAGACATACAGGCTGGTTAGTCACTGGCGAACATAGACAGAAAAGGCTGAGCAAGAGAGTAGTCAGATTCCAGGCGAGGGTCGGCAACCAGTAAATATAATTAAAAAGGGCAAGACAGAGACGGTGGTCAAAAACAGGCGAGGTCGGTAACAACAGGTCGAAACACAGAGAATAACACAGAGTGGAAAACAACAGGGTGGTAACAGTGCAATGGACCATGAGGAGACAGACACACAGACTGGTATTTATACAGGTGATAATGATTGAATGATTAAACCTAACTAAACCTAACTCAGCTCCTTTCAGCCCCATAGGGATTGCTACCCGAAAATTCTCCAAAAAGAAATGATTAATCATCGATCTTTCTGCCCCTCATAATTCACCCATTCCCAACAGCCTCATTCCCCTGGAAGAATTCTCACTCAATTACCACACTGTCGACCAAGCTATGGCTATTATTTTTTAAGAATTAATTAAAAAAAGAATTCAGACACTGGTGTAACTACTGTTATATTACTAATAATTAACATCAGTATTAATATGAATTAATGTTAATTTGGTTTTCTATGAGCAAGCATCCTAACTGTTTATTTGCTGGTGTTGTTTATAGTTAGTTATAGTTAGATACCACTTGTCAGAAATTAATTTGATTGAATAAAAAAGCCAGTTGAAAAGAATGATCTGCTGGAGAGTTTTACATAAATGTAAGAAAAATATAAAAGTATAAAAAGTATAAAAGTCCAAAAAGTTTATTTTCAAAAATGCCTTCTTATTGTATCTCTTTGTTAAACCTAATGTCTAAAATATAACCTAGCCTAAATGCAAACATTTACTCCACCATTACTTGACATGTACATTTACTAGAAGTATGAATTCACTTTCACAGTTTTATTAGAAGGAAAATAAAAAACAAAACAGAATAACATAGACAACTGACTAAATAATATGAAAATGACAAATCACTACATTAAGCATTTAATAACATTATCTACACAAATAATAATAAAAAATGAAATAAAAATAAAAGTCACATTCCAGGGTTCTTCATTCCAAGACATAGTTTTCATGTGGAAGCAATGTGAGATGTGTAACACAGTCTGAAAAAAAAAAAAACATCATTGTTATATAAAATAGGGATGACTCGACACTTCCTGTTCAATTATGTAAATGCAGTTACAAATGCATAAATTTTGTTTTGGCATATTAAACATAAAACCATAAATACTGATATTTCAAATTATTTAAAACATGGAAAAGTCAGACAAAATCAAAATGTGAAAATAAAACCACCAATATAGATGGCAGCAAATCACTCTAAACTATTTTCATTGCGATTGAACAGTCATTCAAACGGTTGATAATATTAGGAACGACACACCGTCTGTGTTGCTCAAAGATGCAAAACAGTGCTGCATTTGGAATGATTTTGATGAAAGCAAAAGATAAAACTGAAGAAAAAAACTGCATTTTAGCATATTCATTACCTGCATTGCAGCTTGTTAGCATTTTGTTTAATTCTCCGCTACTCTGTGCTCACATAATCTATTTAATAAAGCCACACTACATTATTCTTTTGATGTTAAATTTAATGCTCTGAAAAATTCTGATTCATAATCCAGATAAAATCTCTATTCATTGCTTGTTACTAGGCCCTTGGAAAGTCGCTAAAGAGTATGTATTTATCTAGCAATAAGTTGCATATTTGTTAACACAATGGGAGGAAGAGAAGCATACAGAGTGGCTGATAGGGCTGGCCAGGGCATAAGTTATGAGTCAGTTGCTGATGAATTAAGTTGCTTGGGCTGATGTTAGCTTGGGCTCCAGTTGCTGTAGAGGCATTTGGTGCTCTGAGAAGCTCATTTGAGACAGCACATAAGCACATTGCCTGAGAAACACAATTTTCATAATTCAAGGGTAGAGGAGCTGAACAGCTGAGAGGTGTTTCAAGGACTGATTCATGCAAAGTACAAAGTACACTTCTTACATAGAAGGTACTTTGACTTGGACATTCCTCTGCAACATGTGACTCAATTTCAACCATGCTATAGATTTTATTCAACTAATTAAAAGGATCCACATTAACACAGATTTGTTTCCTATTTATTCCTCACACCATTTCACTAGGGCAGCAGGTTGACATATCTATTTTTGTAATCAATTCTAAATCGCAATTTAACAGACTGTGATAATGCCATTCATGCTAGCACAACATTATCTTCAGTCCCTCTATACATTAAGCCGATGATGTTCACCTAGCTTCAAGTATAGCTAATTGTACTCCATTTTGTTTGGGGGAATATAATCAAGCATTATTTCTTCCTCTCATGGCATTATTAAATGTTATGCCTGATATACATAAATTTCTAGTTTATCCTCACCAGTTGTCTTCAGAGTCAGCTCCTGATCGTTAATCGAAACAATACATTCACCAGTGAGACGAGAGTATTTGATAAGTGTCAATTAGCCCGAACGCAGAGCCTGGGAAGTCAAAGAGTCTCCCTGAATGATCTTAGAGCTGAACCACTATGTTTTTGTGTTTGGTGGTTTTAAACCAGAATATTAAACATCTACAATATTCAGAGTCAAACAGAGTGGTCCTGACTAAAGAGTAGTTCAGGCAGACCACGGTGTGACTGCAGCATCAGCTGACGCTCAGCTGATTTTAAATCCTCCGTCTACAACTAATAAGATAGATAAATTATCTGTACTCACACTTGTATGACACTTGTGTGACAGATCCTGGCAAAAAAATAAATAAAATTTAGCCCCGCCACAAGCACCACACGGACTCACAGCACCTGGACATGTACAAGACGCCTGGTACCGCAGCACCTAACCTTTCTTCTGTTGAGACTTCTACCCTCCGGGGCATTTTTTTGAGCTCTCCTTGTCGAGTGATTCTTTTCTTACAGTATTTTGAATAACTATTGAATAGTTTATAGGATAATATTAATGTAGGTATGTATGTGTTTGAAAATTCTTGAAATGTTTCTTCCAATCAATTATTTGTCAAATGTGTCATATTCTTGTTATAGAAATCATGTCCAAAATTATACTCTGCAAAAGCAGGAAAATTTGAATCGTGATTCATTCTTTCTTTACTGTGAGAGCGAATGTGTTTATGTGTTAAGATTAGTTTATATCATAGATTTATCCATTAAAGTCTTATTTAAATTTAAATTTGAACAATCATGTGCTTATAAGTTGATGTCTTGTTAATGTGCTAATTAATAGTGTTCACACTATATTTTGGACTTTAATATCCAGTGCAGGGTTGATCTTTTATTTATTTAAAGGGCATATTTCAGGTTAGAGACTCCAGTGAGCCGATGTGTAGAAAAATAATGTAGGAACTAGATGTACAATATACTTTAAAACATGTTTTTAAAGCTTCTGGGGTCATTTCTTTGAGAGACATTTGAGAGACAAAGCTTGTTAATAAAGTTTACATTAGATATACACTCGCCGGCCACTTTAATAGGTACACCTTGCTAGTACTGGGATGGATCCACTTTTGCCTTCAGACCTACCTTAATCCTTCATGTCATAGATTCAACAAGGTACTGAAACAAGGTATTCCTCAGAGATATTGATCCTTACTGACATGATAGCATCACACAGTGTAGCGTTTGGTCCAATCGGGCACAAACTATTTGTTAGATTTAACAAGTGTTAACAATCTTTGGTGGTGCTTTCATCAACCCAAGAGGTAACTCGAACTGCAAATATGAGTGTTTGTGTAACCTCCCCCGATGGGCTGCTGATAAGGCAAACCAGGCCTTTCATTGCCATGACAACTGCCGTTTTATTTCTCGAAAGAATGTGAACTCAACTTAACTAGTCCTCCTTTTTCAAAGAAAATGGACTTTTCCCAAAATTAATTCACAGGAAAACTTTCTTTGAGTAAATACATATCCTTGAGGTCATAATGTATACTGTTATTGTCTTTTGTATCGTATACTGTATTTATGCAGGTTTTTGATAAACACTAAAAACGTGATCTAAAACATCACCTCGCCAGATCCATTTCGTGTTTGGTACCAAAGGACTCGTCTTCAGATGATCTAATAGAGAGTGTATGTTAAATGTTGATATCTTTGCAACAATTCAGTGTTGTAAGAATCTCCCCTAATTTGTGTGTACCTCCTCCAGTCCTGTGTGTATGCAAATTAGCATGCTTTAGAACAAAGATTCGTAAAAACGTCCCTCCAAAGCACCATCAGACGATTGGTCCTTGACCTACAGAAGGTGTGACCTCAGCAGGTTGCAAAAGCCTTCACCTCAGAAATCCTCTCTCTCTTTCTACTTTTCTGGATGCCGGAACGCCAGCATTTCTCTCTGGTCTCCTGACCAAGGCCCTTGGAGTCGATGCAGCCGCATCAGCTTGGCCTAGATGCAGCACAAGCTGCAGAGACTGAGATGAGAAGTTAGCTCCACGGCAACAACTAAGCTCTGAGCCAGACCTTTGTGGTCTTGTATTTTTGATTTACCTAAGATCCACAGATCGTGACAGATCTCTCTCCCAGCTCTTCTTTTATCTACCAATCACCAGAGTCAGAACACCTTTTGGGAATGCATCACTTTTCAAACCAGGAGGACATGATTGCCAATCCTAAACCTTGTAACCATCCAGACTTCGAGACTGCATCTGACCCTCACCAAAGAGGCAATGCAAGTATCGTACTTATAACTAAACAAAACAGAGGTTTAATATTAGTTATGGAACTGATGGTTTTACAGGTGGTCAACTGACTCTCTTTTCATAACTTCAATTCTAGCTCTTTCTTAATGGTTCACCCTTAAGCCTTGCTTTGCACTTTCCCTTTAGTGTAAATATATTTATATATGTGAGTTAACGTAGAGTTAATAAAACCTTTGCACAAATTACATGAGTTTCTTATTCTGCCTTGCAACGTAATGTCCCTTTACGATTTGACCCTTGCTACATGCTCTAATGCAGTGATCATGTAAGAAGGCATTTTTCTGTGGCCAAGAAAATATCCTTTTTAATTACACTATGTGTTCGCTGAATGAACAGATTAGTTGATGATAACTCTGCTACAGTTACTACTGGCAGCCAATATAAATAATTGCAATATACATCATTTATAACTGTGGTCATAAAGGAATGGACATGGTCAGCAACAATACTCATGTAGGCTGTGGTGTTGCAACGATGATCTATTAGTACTAAGGGGCCCAAAACGTGCCAAGAAAATGTCCCCCACACCATTACACCACCACCACCAGCCTAAACCGTTGATGCAAGGCAGGATGGATCCATGCTTTCATGCTGTTGACGTCAAATTCTGACCCTGCCATCCAAATGTCGCAGCAGAAATTGAGACTCATCAGACCAGGCAACATTTTTCCAATCTTCTCTTGTCCAATTTCGGTGAGCCTGTGCAAATTGTAGCCTCAGTTTCCTGTTATTAGCTGACATGAGTGGTACCCGGTGTGGTCTTCTGCTGCTGTAGCCCATCTGCCTTAAGGTTCGACGTGTTGTGCGTTCAGAGATGCTCTTCTGCCTACCTTTGTTGTAACGAGTGGTTATTTGAGTTACTGTTGCTTTTTTTATCAGCTCGAACCACTCTGTCCATTCTTCTCTAACCTCTGAGAAGTGCCACGTTCAAAGTCACTTAAATTACCTTTCTTCCTCATTCTCAAGCTCGGTTTGAGCAGCATCTCTGACGCCAGTGTTGTGCCGAATTTTGACTCCCTTCATTGAAATCAATAGTAATCCTAACCACACCCCTAATCATAACCCCTCCTCAACATCTAAAACTAAATCTACCAATACTAGGGAAGTCATAATCTGGAAGGGGGTCAAAATTCAGCACTATACCACACTGTAACCAAACAGAGACTGACTGGGACCTGATGAAGTTGCTTTGTGCATCAGCTCTGAGCCTCCTAAGTTCTTTCTTCGGCATCCCATGTTGACCTGCATTATATCACGTAGATGAGGTGATATAATCCTCATCATAAAGTGATCACGAAAGTTACATACCACCGCGATTTCTCTAAGATGCATTAGTGAAGTCCTATCTCTTCTATCTCTCCTAAGTTAGTGTTGTATTGTTAGTCGTATTTCGTGTTAGTCAACCTGTTGACTTGATGTCCTGACAGGCTAGAGTTAGTGCAACTTGCACAAACACAATAACTAAAAAAAACTAATAAAAAAAAAATTAAAAAAAACTAACAAAAACACTGGCTCACGCACGCTCACAGTGGAGCCAGGCACACGAATCCCTCTGGTGATGTTACATGACGCGTTGTTGAAAAAAAGCAGTTTTTGAGGACTGAGCACTTTTTCTTCTAATTTCTTTGCCCTTACGTCTTGTAAAACATTTTACAATTCTGCATCTATGGTTCATATAGTATATTCATACAAACAAAGAATTAAAACTAAATGGGAGGAAAAGTTAACTACTGTTATTGATGATGAAACATGGGATGGCACCTGGTCTTATGCCAAGAAAATATATGTTTGTACACGAACAAGAGGAATATTATTTTATATAATAATAATTTTAACCCCTCTATGTCGTCTATGTGTTTAAAATGTTTAAACTGAAGTAGTACTTTAATATATTGCGTGTGGTCATGCAACAGACTGCAAAGGTACTGTTTTTTGGTGTTGGGGGAAAAGATCTTTAACATGCATTTAGATTTTGACCCAGTGTCATTGGTATGGGTACACCTAATAAATGCATTGTTTCATCTGCTAACTTGTATTGTATTGTAATTGTACATGTCTGAAGGCATAAATTGTATAACATTCTCTCCATCGCTGCCAGAAATTTTTTTTTTTACTTAATTGGATTAGTGATTAATCTCTTTCGCTTAAAGGTTGGCATAAGATCATTTTTGAGCTGATTCCCCTGTAGTGTCTTACCTATGTATTACATAAAACAACGGGCCAGTTTAAAGTCTGGACTCTATATTTGGACTATATGGAAGCACATCTTCACCCTATTATATTACAAGGAATATTGTAATTGTGTAACTCTCTGGACATTTGATTTTAGGCTTTAAACTGCAAATATTCAAATGAACAACTTTTAAACCAGGTCGGCTTGAAAACTCTGCAGGAAAATATAGACATTCAAGGTTCAGGACCTTTGTTTGATTAAACTTTTCCTGCATTAAGTAGCATCGATAACATGAAACAACATTGCATTTCGATATTTTATCCTAAGACAAACATTTCAAAAAGTCAAATGACTTCACATTTGTTCTCTAACCAAAAACGAGTAAACGACAGAGAGATCAACTTTGAGTCCATGTAGAGACAGTTTGCAAAAGTTTGAGTGTGGGTGTGCAATTTTCCTTTTTGACGGCGTGTGTGAAACTGAAAAAGATGTCCTTGGCGCGTTAGTTGCCTTATTGTCCATATTGTAGTGCACTGATGACAAGCAAACTGTTGGAAGCAAGTCCAAAACAATTAGCACTATAATTGGCTGGATATTTTGTCCGTAAGCCTATACGACAATATGGGAATTGTGTTTGGGCAGAGGGAAAAGATACCGGGGAAAGGAGATTTTGATTTTCGCCAATTAATTAATGAATGCCTATTTCGAGGCTGGTATTTAAACAGGGAAGCTTCCAGATGTAGCACCCCAGGCAGACGAGCAGATATGAAGTGCAGAGCTGGGTATTGGTAAAGAGGGGAAGAGTCTGATTTTCCAAGTTTTCTCATAAATTAATTAATGAAGTCCTACTTCGAGGCTGGCGTTTGAACAGGGAAACTCCCAGATGTAACACCCTAGGCAGGCGAGCAGATATGAAGTGTGGAGCTAGTTATTGACGCAGTAGATTAGAGTAAAGTTTCCAACCTTTCTCATAAAATTACAGATATCATTGATGCGATCACTCAACCTTCAGCATAGGGACAAAGACGGAAAGAGATGAGACGGAACGAGATGAGGTAGACAAGACTACAGCTGTGCTGCTATCTCTGAAAACCCGTTCAACATGTAGAAAAGTCCTGCTGACTGTAAACAGCGCACCCATTTGTTAAAGGAAAACGGCTCTTCCAAAAAAAAAACAGGAATTTAGACTTGGATGTTTGCCTCACAGCAGAGAAGAAAATGGAATGGAATCTCTGGATTAAGGACTGGGCAAAATATATCGAATAATATATTATGCACATCTCGTCAGTAAAGCCGGTTCTTAATTAGTGGTAAATCTCCATCAGCTCCATCAGTGACAAGCTAAGCCATCGAATCACCCGCGAAACTTAACGTGTAGCTTGTCAGTGATCTATGGCTCTGTGTATAAGCTGGCACTGCATTTGAAAACAGATATTATGGAGATTTACTGTTAATCAAAGAACCAGCTTTACTGACAAGATGCGCATAATATTTCGTTCATTTTCTCTTTTTTTTTTATGGTGCATTATGAATATACTACATCACTCCATCATCAATTTGCCATCTTACCTAAAATCCACTGTTCAGAAAGACTGCAGCTTCCTTCTGTTTTTTTGCCATAATACTGTCCAATAATGATTCCAGCCTGCCGCACACTCCGGCATACAGTTCCTCCACAAAGCTGAATGAGTTCTGTCAAGCTGTTGCAGGGGGGCTGGGAGTGTGTGGACACAAACATGGGCCGCTGGTGCTGAAAAAGATCCTGCTGATGTTCCCCAGCAGAGAGATGCTGCTGCAGACGGCATATCTGCAAGAAGAGAGAAAATCCTATTACTACTCTTTTTCTACAATTTTTTTTTGTTGACAATGATGTCTCAGATCAATTTAATTTCAGTTCGATTACAAGTAATAGGGCTCCATAGACAGCAACACAACTGAAATGTTCCCAGCTCCAGAAACATTGTAAATATATTGGCAAAACAGTCCATTTGACATCAGTGGCTCAACTTCAAAATACTAAAACATTTTTGCACAAAAAAACAAAAATAATTTAGTTAACCATTCTCCCATTCAGTTTATAGCATAATTCTTAGTATTTCTCAGAAGGCAGGCTTTAAGTATAACTCATTTGAAGTTATGGTGCTGCAGGTAACAACATTATCTAGCGAAATATGTGATAGTTATAAATCCCCTGTGATGTTTGTACTGGCTACTGTATACAGGCCACCAGGGCACCACACACTTTCTTAAAGAGTTTGCTGATTTAGTAATGACTGCAGATAAAGTCTTAATTGTTGGTGAGTTTAATACCCATGTAGATAAAGAAAAAGATGCATTAGGATCCGCATGCTAAGATACTGGAGTTAGACAACACATATCAGGACCTACTCATTGTCGAAATCATACACTAGATTTAGTACTGTCACATGGAATTGATCTTAATGGTGTAACAATTCTGCAGCAAAGCGATGATATCTCAGATCATTATTTAGTCTTAAAAACTAAATTCTGCACTATGTTACAAGTATGGTAGAACCATCACCTCTACCACAAAAGACTGCTTTGTAAGTAATCTTCCTGATTTATCTAATTTCTATAGCACGTCCAATAGCGTAGAAAAACTTGATGATGCAACAGAAACCATACACTCTCTCTTTTAGATAAAGTTCATTGTTTGCGCTTAATGGTAAAAGAAAACAGTTTGACTCCATGGTATAAGAAGCACCCTCGCACCCTAAGGACAGCAGCCTGGAAAATGGAGCGTAGCTGGAGAAAAAACAAAGCTAGAAGTGTTTTATTTAGCTTGGCGGGAAAATATGCTGACTTACAGAAAAGCATTAAAAAAGGCTAGATCTGATTACTTTTCATCTCTATTAGAAGAAAACAAACATAACCCTCGGTATCTATTCAATATAGTGACTAAATTAATGAAAAATAAAGCATCAACAGGTACTGACTTTCCACAAGGTCACAGCAGTAATGACTTTATGCAATATTTTACGTTCAAGATTAATATTATTAGAGATAAAATAGAAACTGTGCAGCCATTAGATATCGCACAGTATTGTATCATATCACTGTAGATCCACTGAGGTAAAATTCCACTCATTCTCTGCCATTGGAGAGGAAGAATTGTATAAACTTGTTAAATCATCTAATCATCTAAAATGTAAGGCAAATGAAGGTATTAATAAATAAATGTATTAATCAACTTTGGGGAATAACCTTACGTTTAATTTCTTCGTTTAATTAGCTCTTTGATTAATCTACGTAAATGAATCTCCAGATATAGTTATCCTGAATTTTGAAATAGGAAATATACTATTGGCCAATATGTCCAGCGTTTAGCACAATAAGCATATTTTAAAGTTTGCTTCTCGTGATCAGCAAATCAAAACAAAAGTTTAGTGTTTTAGTTCTAAGAGCGGGGTAGCTCGGATCTAAGCAATGTTT
>JAUMHI010000054.1:1778572-1805153 GCA_032359435.1 Enteromius unitaeniatus | reverse complement strand
GTGGCCTGTCCCCTTCAGGTTGGTGGGGAGTTCCTGCCCCAGGTGGAGGGGTTTAAGTATCTTGGGGTCTTGTTCACAAGTGAGGAAAGAATGGAACGGGAGATCGACATGTATGGACTCGATGTACAGGTCTGTCGTGGTGAAGAAGGAGCTGAGCCGCAAGGTGAAGCTCTCAATTTACCGGTGGATCTACGTTCCTACTCTCACCTATGGTCATGAGCTTTGGGTTATGACCGAAAGAACTAGATCCCGGATACAGCGGCCGAAATGTGTTTCCTCCGCAGGGTGGCTGGGCGCTCCCTTAGAGATAGGGTGAGGAGCTCGGTCACTCAGAGTTCAGAGTAGATCCGTTACTCCTCCACATCGAGAGAGGCCAGCTGAGGAGGCTCGGGCATCTGTTCCGGATGCCTCCTGGAAGTCTCCCTGGGGAGATGTTCCGGGCATGTCCCACCGGGAGGAGGCCCCAGGGACGACCTAGGACACGCTGGAGGGACTATGTTTCTCGGCTGACCTGGGAACGCCTACGTGTTCCCCCGGAAGAGCTGGAGGAAGTGTCTGGGGAGAGGGAAGTCTGGGCATCCCTGTTTAGACTACTGCCCCCGCGACCCGGTTCCAGATAAGCGGAAGAAGATGGATGGACGCAAAAGGTCTTCTCAAACGTGTACAAACGTGGTCGTCTGTGAGTGAAGTCACCTCTCAATTCAAACATGTTCCCTAGTGTTGTCCCAACCCCCTTGCATTGATTGACAGCACTGGTGTAGACAACGGAAATTTAAATTCAAAAAGAAATTGTGATTCTATTTGAGTTTTGGCAGGTAACATTCATGACACAGAGAAAATGGAAAAGCAAATGTATCAATATTGCGGTTTATATGACAGATTCAAATAGACTTTTCTTTTTCATTTGAAAAAGCAAAAGCTAAAAAGTAAACGATAATGCAAGATTTGCAATTGCATTTGGATTATTTGACAATTTATGTGTCCACATATTGAAAACGCAATTAAAAGTTTTTGCAATTCTATTTAAAAAATAGTCCCGAAAATAGCACCATAGTTTTTCCCAGCATGAAGTATCATAATTAACTTTAGCAGGCAGCATCATTTAGGAGATGCGCATCAGCAGGTGGCTCACGTGAGTTAACAAGATGTCAACAGAACCAGGAACTACTGTATGATGAAGCAGCACTAAATACAGTAAAAAAAAACAAACAAAGAAAAATAATTTTAAACGAAACAAACGTAATCTAATAGTATTTCTTTTTTTCCAAATGTAACTGTAATCTGATTTTTTTTTTTTTTATGGAACTGTAATAGATTACAGTTACTTGATTGATACAAGATTACATGGAATCCATTACTCCCCAATTGGCATGAATTTGTGCATAGAAATAGCATTATTAAACTACTTAATATGAGAATGAATGTTTTTTGTTGTTGTTTTAATTAGTTATTAAGCATGTTCATATAGCCCTCCAGGTAAATGAACACACCCCAACACTGGCCAATCACAGCACATAGCATGTGAATTCTGTAAATCATTAACCAAGCATTAGTTTTTCATAGCTTTATCATGTGTGTGCCCCCTCAACTAAAGTGGTGACTAAAGTGTGGCGACCCAAACATTGGCCAATCACAGCACAGTTTGTGAATTCTGTTGACATCCAAACACAAAACTCATCACTAACTAAGCAGTATTTTAAGCATTATTTTCTCATGACTTCATCATATGTGTGGCCTAAAAGTGGTGACTTGGTCCTTTGAAATGTTGAATACCAATGTTAATTGCAGAAATCTACAGCTTCAGCAATCTTAAAAAAAGATGGTAGATCCCGATATTAACAAGAATTAATAAGTTTGCATATGAACTGCAATGTGTTTGTGTCATTTATGGGAGTAATAGTTTTTTTGTTTTGTTTGTTTTTTTCCAGAATATTAGACGACCATTTTAGTAATAGCATATCATGAAAATATGTTTTATAGTCTCTAATCCTAATAATACCTCTAAAACAGTATAAGAAAAACATGACAGAAAAATGAATTACAAACATTAATTTAATGCAAAAAATGTCTAAATCAGTACCAAAATGACGCTGCAGTTACAGTCCTCTCTGGTGGAATATAGTTGGTCTGTATGAGGTGAAGAGACCAACTTAATTTGTCAATCACTGAAAATATTATCCAAATTATTATCCCTATTCTCTCTAAAGTCACATGCTGCGTCCAAAATAGCTTACTTCCCTACTATACAGTAAGCAAAAAAACTGTATGCGAGGCGAGTAGAATGTCCAAATTCATAACATTCGAAATTTAGTAGGTGAGAAGTACCCGGATGACCTACTGCTTCTGCCCGAATTCTATAGTAGGCATACCATGGACACTTTCCTTTCCCATAAGGCTCCGGGAGAGGAGGCGTCATATTCGAAAAATGGCGGAAAGTGGAGACACACATGGAGACACACATGGAGACGCGCGGCTCATTTAAAGTGTAAGCACCTCAGAAAAAAAAGCGTTGTTTATTGTGATTACACTCGTTTAACACATTCTAAATAAATGAGTGACTTATTGAAAGTTTACATTTTCGCGCTGTTGTGACGACGCATGACACGTGACAACAGGCCATCAATATGGCGGATGTAGGACGTCCAAATTCCATTCATACTACCCACATTCATACTATATAGAACATACTTTTTAACGGTTGGGTAGTACGTTCATTTATAAATGTCATACCTACTTAAGCAGTAGAACAAAGAAAACATGATCATGCGTAATAAATCATAAATCATGATGATGTACCCTTAGTTAATGTAATGTATCTTAGTTAATGTCTTAATTAATGTGTAGTTCATCCATGAAGTCCTGAATTAAAGACTCTGAACTCATGTTATTTCCTGATAATTCATGAAATATTACTGCATGAATTAAGGCATAATTCATGCATTAATTTATGCATGAATTCATGAGCCCTTACCGCAATGTGTTACCCATGTTTGTTTGTTTGTTTTTGGCACTAAATAATTTGCTAATTTGTTCTCATTTTATTAGTGACTTCACTTTATATAGATTAAGTAGTTTGTGCTGTGTATCAGAGTTGTGAAATTTCACTGGAACCTTGAAATGTTGGTGTCCATAACAAGCTTATTCATGTAACTGTAAGGGTTAAAACCAGAATAAAAGGGACAGAGCTTTTGCATGCTGTAGACTGTTTAAGAAAAATAAGGACATTGTGTAACTTCCTTCCTCCTGCAACTTCCTTATGACATTAAACTAACAACACAAACAGGAATCCTCCCACGCAATGTAATGTTGAGATTTGATTCAGCCCCTGCACCTGAGCAACAACAGGCCTTCCATTCCATTTTCTGCTATGATATTGGGGGGTGTTGGAAAGAGAGAGAGAAATGTTATGTGGAATTAAGGTATTAATTTTAACATTACAGTTTGAAATTACCACTTTAAATAATATTTTTTTTAAATAATATTTGTTGAAAGTGGAATAAAAAATAAAAATGTTTATTCACATGTCCAGTGAAAAGAATCTTTTAATGTCATCATAAAGCAATGTTCTCTCAGGTATTAATGGAAGTGACGACAAGAACTTGATAACCAGACAAAAAGACAAAACATCCTCTGAGCGGAATTATTTCCTCCCTCAACACCTGCCTTTCCCTTCCTCCATGTCAGCTTTTCAGACCAATATACTGTGATCATCTGAAATGAGGAAATGCTATGACATTTGCATGGGCTAAATCAATTCTATTTTTACATTTTAAATACTAATGCAGAATTAGACTTCAATTTAAATGTAATACCATATATTTTAAATCGTTCACATTATTATACTTAAGCATACACCATTCGTTTAAAACCTTTTTATAAACAATTGATACAAAAAGTTTTATTACAAATCATTAACAACATAATCAACATAAAGAGCACCAAATTAACCTGCAAAACTGACAAAAAATAAAACATTTCTACAGAATGAGTTTTTTTTTTTTTTTTTTTTTTTTTACCTGTGTTTGCTTAAAATCTCATTTCCAGTTTTCAATTATGAAATTCTCAGTATTTTGGCCCCACTGTACTCAAGATTTAGGACAGGTAATTATGGTCTAGAAATGACAGCTGAAAGACCCCCTCTTTATCTTTCTTTAAACATTCACGGGGACCAGAGCTTTGAAGAAGGGAATGTACAAGGACAAAAGCACAGCAAAACACACCTGGACATGTGGTCATATGGTGTGACTTGGACACTGCTGAAGTTGCATTACTTGAATTATACAGCTGCATCCTGATTTGCCTTTTTTTCTGTAGCAGCCATCTAAGAAAAAAAAAAAAGGAAGAAAAAAAAAAATACAACCATTGCGTCCTCGTCCTCTCCCACTGGTGGGACCCACTGTCTGATCAAGCAAGAAGAAGCATCCAGCAGGAAGAGTTTCATTAGAGATCCTGTCTGGCTGGAGAGTTCTTTATGCTCCTCTATCCAAGCAGTGCCTTTCAAATAGAGGCCACAGATCATGGGAGGAGTCTCAGTCCTTTCACACAGGACTCTAATAAGAAAACAGCCTGCTAGGCTGATGAGGGATGAGTGCAAGCAGCCTGGGAGCAAGTGATTAGTGCTTCTGTGACACTGTCTCCACCTCCTACTTTTGATGGCATATAAGTGAAGCTCACACGCAGTGGGAGCACAATCCTGGATAAGGAGAATCAACTGGACGATTCTGGACTCAGTGGCTTAATTTTTTCAACATCCAGACCTTTAAATAAGGGGAAAAGGAAGGTATTTTTTTACTGACACTGGTAGTAGTATTAGTTTTAGAATAAACATGCTGAACGCTGGGATACTGTTCCTACTAGGTTGTTGCCTTACTGTTGGGGAAGCATTTACAGCCAATTCAGATACAACAGGAAAGAAGCAGTACCAGATCCAGAATGGGCCATGCACCTACACCTTTCTGCTACCAGAACAACAGGACTGTGGAGGGCCTTCGAGCACCTACACCAACCAAGTGCAACGAGATGATCTTGTTGACTATGACAGCTCAATTCAAAGACTGGAACAACTAGAAACCATTATGGAGAACAACACGCAATGGTTGCATAAGGTAAGACATTTCTCTTGTATATCACTGTAAAGAAAGTAGATGTGCTTTTCAAAATTAGATTAATTACATATAAGGATACCTCCAGACTTGAGGATTTGGTGCAGTTGTCAGAGTCTGCTTAAAAAGGTATATTGCAATACAGTCTGAGTTGGTATCAAAGCAATGCCTTTTGAGCAAGCAGAGTTGGTTTTAACTGGCAAATCATTACTGATGATGTAAAATTTGTAATCTTTGCATGCTGCCACATACTAAAAATGATGAATGTCTAACAAGAAGTATTTCATCTCTTGCAATGGTAGATAAATGCAAGAGCTTCGATGGTAAGTTTTTGATAGTACTTGTTGTGTCGTTTAGGTTCAGACCCAAATGTAATGTAAAAAGAGATCTCTGAAAGAAGCGAAGAGGGTGTTAGAATCAAATACATACCAACCAACCAAAGACTTAAAGCCAACCAACTTTAAAAAAAAAAAAAAAAATTATTTATTTACTTTAATCAAGCAACTAAAACAAATTAGCAAACAACATTTAATGCTTGGATTTAAATTAATAAATGTCATTGCTTATTATATGATCTGACCAAACCTTAATTTTTCCAAATTCCAAGGGCTGGATTACATATGCAATTACTTTAGGTCCGCAAAAGGCCTGGGCTACGTTTCCCCAAATCATCGTAAGCCTAAGATGATTGTAGCTCCATTGGTTTCAATGGGTCTACGATGTACTTAAGCTTACAATAATTTTGGGAAAGGCAGCCCTGTGCTCTAAACCAAGCTGACCTGCACCAAAGTTATAATTGTTTGTTTCTGATTTAAACGAGCCATATGTGAAATGCTTAGTTTTTAATTAGAGCATTTGTTTCAGAACCTGGCACATTTCCTGGTAACACTAAAATCACGCTCTAAGATTATCTGAACAAAGTGGTCTCAGACCGATTGAAAAACAACTCTATGCAATATGTATATGTCTGTATTATCTGGAATATGAAAATAAAATCATATGGAATATGTTTTTTTAAATCGCTTAGTCAGTATCACATTTGCAATAGTGCTGATATTTGTTTACAATTGATATTTGTGATATTCTTGCTTAAGTAAAAGATTTTGGGGGCATTTTAAGATAAGATATACCTTTATTCGTCCCACAGAGGGGAAAATTCGAACTGCATTCTACCAGGTTAGAAACAATTTGCTAGCTAATTTTACAGTAAAACAACGCAATGGCAAGTAACACACTGAACTAAACATAAAATGTTGAAGTACACTGACAATCACACACACGCATACATGTATGTGTGTGAGCGTGCATGTTTTTGTGACAGATGACGACATCAATTCATATAATAATATAGGTACTACAAGGAGAAGATCACTTTTCAGGATATTACCCCGTGTTCCAAAATGTTTATAAATGACAGAGCATTAAGTTTTTTTTGCAAATCTAAAAATGCACAAAGTTTAATACAGTTTGTACTGTATGAAACCATTTGGCCTATGGAATGTCCTCACTTTTAAGAAAAAATGTGTGTGTGTATACATATATATGTTTCTGTAACTGTACAAAGCTCATGACACGAGACACACAACATTTCATTTCAAATTGTTTTTTGTTTCGTTTTGTTGCTAGCTGCGACATTCTAACACCGTCTCATTTCACACCTGACAATGTTGATGCTCTAGACCAGGGTTTTATAACCCTAGGTAAAATAGTGCTAACCACATATTAAAATTAGAAGCATGAAAGGTTGAGATAATTGAGTACAATGTAAAAGTGTCAAGTGTCATCTGAAAATGTTTTAAAGGGGTCATAAGAATGCGATTTCAAGTTTTCTTTTCCCTTTGGAGGGTTACAAGCTGTTAGCACATAGATAAGATCCCTAAAGTTGCAAAGACTAAAGTGTCGAATTTATAAAAATTAAGACTCACCAACACCCTACTCATTTACACACGCTCCCACATCTCTACATCAAGACATGGTAATATTTGGATAACGCAGCCCAAATGGTCATGCAAAGAAAGAAGGTGTGGTTTCAGTAACAAAGCAGTGTCAAAGTCTTGATAGTCTCATACTGTTCTATTTCAAACAGTAGACATCTTTAAATGGCATTATCACCTTAAACAGCTGGCACCACATGTGCTAACAGAGTAAGAATTGTCATACAGAAATCCTAAATTACAAAATATGTTTTCAAACCTAGGTTATTTAAATGCCTTGCGACAGTTACATTTTTCAGGATATGCATTTTTGTAGTTTTGTAAGAGGTTAAGGCTGTATTTTCTGTAACCTAATTTAAAAATTACAGGTGCATTTGCAAAAGCTACATACAGCATCTAAAAACAGCAGCAGAGCACCACTCTCTCAAAATCATATACATGCAGATATGCTGATAAGGGTATAATATATAGGAAAACAAAGAGATACAGAGAGTGATCTCATTGACTTCAGTTGCAACATTTTTTTAAATAAATAAAATAATCTAATTTCATCCACAGCTGGAGAACTACATCCAGGAGAACCTCAAACAAGACATGGCCCAAATTCAAAATAACGCAGTGCAAAACCACACAGTCACCATGATCAAGATTGGGACCAGGCTCCTAAGTCAGACAGCAGAGCAAACCCAAAAAATCACTACTGTTGAGGCACAGGTGAGGGTTGTTACTTTACTGTCTAATAATAATCTAATAACTAATATAACTCAGCTGATTATTTTCTGTTGGATGGTTTGGCCAACTGTTTGAAATGTTTTACATGCTCTGCTAAAACGTTTAAAGTGTTTATGACACCAAAAATTTTGCATTTTTTTTTTGATACAGCAGCACAACTTTTTAATTTAAGATTTAAATTCCTACTCTCTACTTTTTCTTTTTTAAGTATATTTAGTTTTTACTCTGATGTCACATTTTGCATGCCTTTTAACTTTTTCTGCTACAAAAGTACTGATATCAGCCTTTACAGGATATCAATACAATTTGACAGTCCGACATCTTGTACGTTTTACCCTTACTCACCCAAACTTGGCAACAAGAACTTGAAGGCATAGCAGGTAGTTTTGAATCTCAGATGTTTTATATACGGGATGAGGACATGGTTGACCTTTTAATGAATATTGGTTGACTTACACCATTTTTTGAGTACTTGAGCATAGCTGAGTTCAGTATTTGAAGACATTTAAGGCTGTTGTGTCGATTTTGATTAATTAGTTATTCAGTTTTATTTGGATTTTAGAAAAACATGTGATTGGCTCTCCATGCTTTAAGGCATTTGAAGTAGGTTTACAGGTACTCAGGTCAAAGCACTTTTTCTAAAACCAAGTCATACAGTTTTTTCTCTCTGTCTCTGTATATGTATATGCATACACGCATACATACTCTGGAAAGCAAATCAGGAAAATTTGAGTATATGGAATTGAGTGAAACTTGAATATACTGAATGAAAGTGTGAACACATGGAACAAAACTTGAATATATGGAAAGAAACTTTGAATATATGGAATACAACTTAAATATTTTCACGTTCCTGGACTTCCTTGTTGTGTTTGCTGCATCAGCAGCCATTGAAGCAGTACATGGAGGATTTTTTGAGCATTTTACATCTGGTGAGCTGGAGTGATTCTATTTAAACGGTTGCTTCCTGATGAGACTAAAGGATGAACAATTATTTTGCTTACTTACTCCTTACGATTGCCGCAGAACTGTTGTGGATTTTTTTCAAATTATATCCTAGATTCAAGTAATTATGAGTTCCTTGTAGTTGTGGAGGATCCCTATTCCTCATCACTAGTCAGCTTCCTCTATATGCTGTTCCATTGAGCTCATGTCAACTTTCCCTCCTGCATCTCCAAGTCCTCCAATCCTCCACCATGATCCTCAGCCCAGTGCCGTCATCTGTCAAGACAAGTCAAGACCACCATCCGCAGCAAAGCAAATACCACTGGCCGCATTGAGGTCAGTGCCGACAGTGCCACCGTATGTGGCAAAACCAATGTCAATGACCTCCTAGACTGTCAGACAGTCCAGGAGGCCATGGCAGCTCCAGAAGTCCAGAGCTCCCTAAGCTCCCTGATCCACCCTGGGTGTCCTCCTTGTCTCTTCCCTGTTCCAGCCCTGCACTGGCCTCCAGGAATACAAGCCAGTCTCCGTCTATAGAGTCTATCGCAGGAGTACCGCAGGACCCAACGCACCAAGTGCGGCATGGGACAAGATTTGATGGGTGAATATATAGTTGCAGGTGGTAAGGTCCTCATGTTAGTGCGGGTTGTGGGAGAATATAATTATTCGTGGGACTCCCGAAAAATGGAATTATCTTAAAAAAATTATTACAAAAAAAAAATCAGTTATTTATCTACTACACAAAAGCAACAAGAATGACAAAATAAAGTAAAAACAATTTACAGGCGCAAAACTATATGGCATTTTAGTCAAAAGACTAAGTAAATCAAAACGTTGTCAGAACGAATGTCTGAGATGATGGGATATCAAGATGATGTCCACTCCAAACTGTTTTCATTGTTTGGAATATGATCAGCTGTTGCAAAAACTTTTAGTTCAACAAAGTAATTGGAAAGTTGTAAGTTATTCAATTCAGAAAGCTATTGCTCTAATAAAGATTTAGCACGAGTTAGCATATTTATTATTCATTAAATACTGTCAAATTTGCATTTTTATTCCATACACTGAATATTGCATTCTATATATTCAGACTTTCATTTCATATATTTAGATTTTCTTTCAATATACTCAAGCTTAATTTTATGAATACCATCATTTCCTAAATGGTATGTGTGTTGTGAGCTGTAAAGTCTTATAGTGTGGCTTTCCTAATCAAGTCCAATCAGTATAATCAAACACAGCTGGAGGTGTAGAACCATCTTAAGGATGATCAGAAGAAATAGACGGCACCTGAGTTAAATATATGAGTGTCACAGCAATACTTAGGACCATGTGATATTTCAGTTTTTCTTTTTTAATAAATCTGCAAAAATGTCAACAATTCTGTGTTTTTCTGTCAATAAAAATTATTTTAGCAAATGGCTGCAATATAACAAAGAGTGAAAAATGTAAGGGTCTGAATACTTTCCGTATATACATATACACAAATATTTATGTTGGTGCCTTATGTTAAACTACTTTAAGTTGCTTTTGGTTACTTTATTTTGACAATCCATTCAGACATTTTACTAACTATAAGTAACTCTGTAATTTCTGTAAAATCCAGCTGTAATTAATTCTCATTAATTCACAACTACATGTCTACTAACTATCAGAGCAGACTGTTAGGGTAGGTTTAGGGTTAGTAGAATAATAACATATACTTGCCAAGTTTCTGATAGTCGGTATGTAGTGTGTTGTGGACCCATCAAAATAAATTGTTAGGAGACTTTAAGCAGACATTCTACTTATACTCTAATGACTGCTAGTTGACATGTAGTTGCAAAGTTACTTACAGTTAGATGAACATCTAAAGTGGACTATCGAAATAAAGTGTTATCTAACTTTTTTCCCCACATCAATTTCCCCACTCCATACACCATAACTGTATGGCAAAAAACATGTTTGTAATATTTTACAAATTTATTAAAAATAAAAAGCTAAAATGATTCCATTGCATAATTATTCATACCCGTATCTGGGACAGTTGAAATTTAGATCAGAAGCATTCATATTGCTTGTAGATGTTACTACACATGAGGCGAAGTGAACCTGTGGCAAATTAAATTAAATGGGTATGATTTGGAAAGGTCTAGCAGCTGACTCAGTCCTCTCCTCAGTTAAGACACATTAAAACCCAATTGGAGTTTGCAAAAAAGCACTTAAAGGACCCTCAGACTCTCAGAAACAAAATTATCTCAAATCTAAGGATCATATTTGAAGTTAACCAGCTCTGCTCATCATCTGCAGAGTACCATCCCAAAAGTAGAAGCAACATAGGGTCATTACAGCTGGAATCATCAAATGGTCCCCACCTGATCCCCTCAGATTTGTCTGAAAAAAAATCTATGTGATGGGTTATATACTCATATCCTCCTGAGATCCCAACCATTGACTTGTGTCCTCTTGTAGTGGACGTTAATTTAATTCATGTTCTTTGAATTCTTTGAGCTACTCTTTCAAGTCCTGCTGTACTATACAGAGGACATGCTGGGCTTTCTATTGATATGTAATTTGATTGGCTGCTATGCTAGGAACCACTTCTTACACTGCATCCAAAACGGCCGGCATTACAAACAACCACATTTTATGGAAAGCAGAAAGATTTGTAAACTGTACACTTTTGGTGTGAACATGAATTTTTTTGGAAAGAGCATTTTGTTATTGATAAAATATAAAAAATTGGGATGGGGTTTTGCCTAATTTTTCTGTAATAATTGTTAAAAGTGTGTGACATTTACAACTACTCTAGTACCAGCTATTTTGAACTCATAGGCCTAAATTATTGCTATAATGCAGCATTCCATTGTGCTCGGGATTCGGGGAAATCCGACCTCGGGAAAGTGCAATGGAACGGTCACTTAAGTTGGGGTTCCAAAACACACGCATATTACCAATCACATGGATTTTTTTTTTTTTGACAAATCTGAGGAGGTCAGGTGGGGAACTTTTCCTAAATTTGATGATTCCAGCTGGAATGACCCAAAATACAGATATAGCCTTAAAGGAAACCCAGTCCAGAGCATTCAGAATCTCAGACTGGGCAGAAAATTCACCTTTCAACAGGACAATGACCCTAAACACACAGCAAGAGTGGCTTATGACTAAAGCTTGTCGCATCAAACAAAATAGACTTGAGGCTGTAAAAATGCTTCAGCTAAATATTTAGTTAAGGGTATGAATACTTATGCTATGAAATCCTTTTAGTTTTTTGATTGTAATAAATGTGCAAATATGTTACAAACCTGTCTTTTGCTGTTTTGCCGTTAAAAAGTGTATGAAGTGTAGATTGATAGACATAATTATGTAAACATAATTTGTTTACATATCTATTTCTGAAATGCTGGTATTTCAAGTATTTAAAGGGGTCATATGATGTGATTTCAAAATGTCCTTTCTTTTTAGAGTGTTACAAGAGATATTCTTTGAAAGTTATGACTTGTACAGGACTTAAACAGGATTTAAATTATCAATTGTTAAATATGCTAAGAATATTATTATTAATAATAATAATAATAATAATACATAGAGTAATAATTCAATAATAATAAGAAGAAGAATACATTTGTAAATAAAACGTATTTTATTTACAGCAGACAATCATGTGACAGGCCACTTGAGCAGAGCTATGCTGGGGTTGTAAGATTACAGAACTCGCTCCTCCACTGTAAATAGAAATTTATATGAGAAGCAATTGCTGCCGAATTTGGGCCTTAGTTACTTTTAGTAACGTAAGCTGTTCTTGCAGCTTGCTATTCTTAAGAAAAGGATTTGGATAAGGACTGGTTTGCGTATTTGCCTTTTCTGTAAATATGTTGATTTTTTAAATCACATACAACATATTTGAGAGATAATCAAAAGATCAAATTTTCAAAATGAAAAACATTCTAAAAATGAGGCCCCATGAGTGCAAAATGGAAAAGAAGAAAATGTGTTGACTGAACAGCCAGGCTTTTAGTAAAGGTTGCTCAAAAACCTCGAAGAAATGTAAGAGCACTACTTAAAGACCTAAAAGTTGAAAGACAATGTAATACTTTACAACATTTTTTGGAGAACTGGAAAATTGTTCCAGTGGTTTTACAGTTAAAAAGTCAGTGGAAAACCACAGCAGCTGGGAAAACTACGAAATACCTTCAGAGAAGTTTTATCGAAATTTTCTTGATTTGCAGAGTCTTATCTATAATACATTCTGTGGGAAACACAATGTCCATTTGCATCTTTAGGTAATCAACCAAACAACTCGACTTGAACGTCAGCTTCTTGAGAACTCTATTTCAACCAGCAAACTGGAAAAAGAAATTCTACAACAGATAAATGAAATCAACAAACTGAATGAAAAAAACAGGTAAGCATTATTAATTGGACTAATTAAAAACCTCTCCAAACTCTTTAATTTGCTTTATGTATGTAAAAATCCATCACAGGACTTTTCAACGTACCTTATGTTGTTGACTTCAGAGTTTAAAACATCTCTGTAGAAGAGCATTTTTCAAAGTTTGTTCTCTTGGTTTGTGTCAGTGTTCTGGAGAAGCGAGTGGAGAACATAGAAGGAAAGAGAAATACTGAGCTAGAAAACATCAAAGAGGAGAAGGAACAGCTCAAAAAGCTGGTGGAAAAGCAGACTAACATAATGAAAGAGATGGAGCAACAACTGCTCCGAACCTCCTCTGATAGCTCAGCAATGAAGCAGCAGCAGCAAGAACTGACAAATACAGTCAACAATCTAATCCACACAATCTCTGTGGGTAAGTAACCATCTGCTTGCATCAGCATTTCAACTGTTATCGCACATGGGACCTGGGGCAAAATAAACACCCAAAACAATATTATGCCAGCTTACCAGCAGCTGTTCAAATGTTTGGGGAGAAAAGTTCAACCATTAATCAGACAAAGACAATAATCACTGGAGTACAATAAACATATAATATGCATAGCCCATAGCCAAATAGTGTTAAGAAAAACAAACAAACAAACACATTATAAGGCACCAGTGATCATGAAAGTATATGTATATGTGTCTGTTCCTTTTCTACACTTCAATCGTACTGCATACTGCTCCCGCCGAATGGGCGTGTCCGCATTATATAAAAGCAAGCACGCCAAGCCGGCTTCAGATTTCTTCTCCTTCAGCAACGTGCACTTTGCTGTCCTGATTGAAGCCTTCACCGTTTGACAACGCCTACCAGCTGCAAGATTTCCCCTGCTGCCTTCCGGCGTATCACAAAAAGAGCAATTTATCTAAAAGAGCTAATTTTACTGAGATGCCTGGTTGTCGCTGCCAGGCTGTGGGCTCTACATGTTTGGCAGCTCAATGGGAGCCTGTTTGCCTCTCAGAGCACATACTAGACACCATTTCTCATGCCAGAGCCACGTCTACGAGACACCCTTATGCAGCAAAATGGTTAATCTTTTCAAAGTGGTGCGCAGAGCAAAACGAAAACCCTCATTCATGCCAGATATCCCTGATTCTGTCCTTCTTACAGCACCTGCTGGATAAGGGATGCACCCCATCCACCCTTAAGGTTTATGTGGCGGCTATAGCAGTCCACCACGACCTTGTGGCAGGCCAGACAGTGGGCAAAGACTCTCTTATCATCCGCTTTCTGAGAGGAGCTAGACGGCTCAGGCCTTTTTGTCCCCTTCGAGCCCCTGCAAACGGCTACAGTAAAAACGCTGACGCTGAAAACCATTCTGCTGCTGGCTCTAGCATCAGTTAAGTGAATAGGCGATTTGCAAGCACGATCTGTCAGCCCAGCATGCTTGGAATTCGGGCTTAATGACTTAAAAGTCATCATAAGACCAAGATTGGGTTATACACCAAAAGTGCTCTCTAATCACAAGTTATTTCGCTTTCGGCGCTTCCCCCGAACGAAGGACATGACTTTAACCCTCTCTGCCCCTTCAGGGCATTAAGAGCCTACATCGAGCGGTTGGCCGCCTTTAGACAATCCGACCAGCTATTCGTCTGCTTCATCAGGAGCAGCGCCCATTGGCTCGCTGTAGACGGCGTTAAGCCGATTGGTTTAATCTTAAACCACTGCAGCAACCAATGGCCGTTGCAGTTATCACTGCGTGATTGAATAGGCTTCAGTTAGGAAGAAAAAGGAGGTTTTTTTGTCAGACGCAGTACTTGTTCACGTGTCTCAGAGAACCTGGGTTACTGAAGTAACCTGTACGTACTCTTACTAAGAAATCAGGGAGGGGTCTACAATTTTCAGCATAGGTGCATTTCCACTGTGAGAGACAGAATCTAAGAAAAAAAATCTGGAAATCACATTGTATAATTTTTTTTACAATTTATTTGGGAATTATTGTGTCAAATAAGTATTTGATCGCTTGCTTATCAACCAGATTTCTGACCCTCAAAGGCCTGTTATTTTGCTTTTAAACAGTCCAGCTACACTCTGTTCATGATTCTAAATTAGTAGCACCTGTTTGAGGTCGTTAGCTGTCATAAAGACACCTGTGCACCCCAAAATCAGCCAAAGTCTAAGTAGCAACATGTGCAAAACCAAAGAGCTGTCAAAAGACACAAGAGACAAAATTGTAGATCTTCACAAAGCTGGAAAGGGCTACGGGGAAATTGCCAAGCAGCTTGGTGAAAAAAGAACAACTGTCAGAAAATGGAAAAGGCTAATGGTGACTCTCCTTGTGGGGTATCGATGCTAAGAATGGTGAAGAATCAGCCCAGAACTACACGGGAGGAGCTGGTCAATGCCTTAAAGAGAACTGGGACCATCGTTTCCAAGGCTACTATCAGTAATACACTAAGGACGTCATGGTTTAAAATCTTGCATCGCATGGAAGGTTCCCCTGCTTAAGTCTGTGGTCAGATGAGACCAAAGTAGAACTTTTTGGTCTTAACCCCATTCGCTGTGTTTGGAGAAAGAAGAATGATGAGTATCATTCCAATAAAACCATTCCTACAGTAAAGCATGGGGCTGGAAACATCATACTCTGGGGGTGTTTTTCGGCACAGGGGACAGGACGACTGCACAGTATTAAGGAGAGGATGAACGGGGCCATTTATTGTGACATATTGGGGAAAAATCTCCTTTCCTCAGTCAGAGCATTAAGGATGGGTCGTGGCTGGGTCTTCCAACATGATAATGACCCAAAGCACACAGGCAGAAAAACCAAGGAGTGGCTCTGTAAGAATCATATTAAGGTTCTGGAGTGGCCTAGCCAGTCTACAGACCTAAATTCAATTGAAAATCTTTGGAGGGAGCTGAAACTCTGTGTTGCTCAGTGACAGCCCGAAACTTGACAGATCTAGAGAAGACCTGTATGGAGGAATCCCTCCTGCAGTGTGTCCAATCCTGGCGAAGAACTACGGGAACAGTTTGACCTCTGTAATTGTTAAAAAAAGGCTTCCGTACCAAATACTAAAATTATTAACTCAAGTGATCAAATACTTATTTTACAGTAATTCCCAAATAAATGGTTAGGTTACTTATTGACCTCACTTTATATATATATATATATATATATATAAGGGCCGCGACTTTAACGTGTTAATTTAGATTGATTAATTACACAAAAATAATGCGTTACATTTTTTTTACACATTTTATTTTTGCACCGTGGAACGTTTCTCACTGGATGAGTTTCGGCGGGCTGATTATACTGGAGCACGAACTAGCGTTTCTAATGTTCTGCATAGGGATGTCCCGATCCCAATCGGTCGATCTGTTTGTGAGTTTTGGAAGTAAATACAGTCTTGTAATCAGCGGTAAATGCCATCAGGTGCATGATTTCACATTGAGCCGTATATACCACACACAGCCGTTGTTCACTGATGAGCTGCGCAAATCCACGCTGATAATGAACATGGTTTTGCGCAACTCAGTGGTTTTGTGAACAGCGGCTGTGTGTAGTATATACGGCTTAATGTGATATCCCGCACAGCACAATATTGGTCGGTTGGACTTGGTTGAACAAAAATAAACAATATTTTGTTGCTTAAGCTTATGTATTCAGCCATTATTCAATGGTATACTAAGAATGTATATGAAAAAACTTACTTCTCACCGTTCTCAGGTCAAATATTTATATGCGATTAAAATGCGAGTAATCCCGATTAATTAATTACAAAGCCTCTTATTAATTAGATTATACACACACACACACACACACATATATATATACACAAACACATAGTTGTTTGGTAATTTTATTTTTTTGTTTGGCCACTATCCTAAATTACCTGGATTTGTTCTAAGGCCTCATGCACAGAACAGAGATATCCATACCGTGATGGTTCTATATAAATATAAATATAAATATAATCCCCACTTGACAGCAATATTGTGAAATTACATGTAATTCCAATTTCTGGCATAGCCTACCATCTAGTACGGCTCAATATGACATTTTTTTCATCAGGCAGCAATTCAATGATGCAGGACAACCCAGATCAGTACAATGACTGTGTTGCAGTCTACAGTGCAGGGAACAAGGAAAGTGGAGTCTACTCATTGACCACACCCGATACAAAACAGCAATTCAAGGTAACCTCTAACACCTTAACTCAAGTGCTAATGCAGTAAAATTTAAATCCAACATTTACAACTGAACATTTTCTCATTATTCACCCTTGTGTTGATCTGACCATGTACTGCTTTTTAAATTAGTTTTTCACTTGTATTTTATGAGCTGTTAGCTGTCAAAGAATCAGGCTGAAGTCCAACCCAAGTTATGTCTTCGTCCCATTCCCCTAAGTCCCTGTCTACACCATTTTTAAAGGCAAAAAGCCCAACAACAAATTGAAACAAAATTCGGAACTGCTCAATTTAAAACAATATGCAATTAGATATTACAAATGCCAAATACCATTGTTTAAAAGTTACTTTTTTTCTTTTTGCATGAAATAAAATATGAACATATAAAATATGTTTGAATGACATAAGGGTGACTAAACAAAAGTGTTAATTTTAGGTTGATCTATAGCTTCAAGTGTGACTTGCTGAAGTTCTAAACTTTCCCACAGACAGCCATTTCATAAAAAAAAGAAAAAAAAACAACAACAAAAATGTCTTTATAATTAATGGAAACACCTTATATTAAGGTTCCCTTTATAAAGGGTTTATAAAGGTGTTCGTTAATGACGAATAACTAATTTACATATGCATTAAAATCATTCATAAGCTGTTTTAAATGCAAAGAGTGTTGTTTAATGCTATACCTGCCAAATAGTGAGCCATTTTTAACTCATGTTATAAATACTTAAATATATTTATTAATACTTATTTCACTCAAAACCAGATTTCTGATTTGTTTCACAATGCAGAAAAACATGAAATATATTATAGCAAGACTGAAAGGTGTTGTATTTATGTTTCTCTTATTTATATCTCATGACTCATCACTTTTCTACAATGTTTATTATTAGAATCTACTCTATACCTTACCCATGATTCTCCACAGAAGTTCATGATGCCTATCCACAGCAATGAATTTATTGGATGTAAATGGATGCATTTTGTTTATCAGGATGAAACCATCCTGATATAATGTGAGTTCATTTGTATAAGCCACTTTTTGTGTGAAGTTATGTACAGTAATGTTCCATGTTTTGTTTTCTAATGTAGTGCAACAACAATACAATTTAACCAGAAAATACTTTTTTCTGTCTGCAACTATAAGCAATGAATAATTGTGCCCACTTTACATTAAAGTTCACTTTGACTGGTTACTAATATCTAATACTTACTAATAAATATCTCACAGGTCTTCACACTACATTATTTTACAGGTTAATAATGTTTAGAGCTCATTAATAAATGGTTCACATGTGTTCACTTGTAAGGTTCAGTTTCACAGGTCATTAACATTTTCATTAATAAATTCTGCACATGTAATGACTACACATTACGGTTCACTTCCATGTGTTATAACATTCATAATTCATTAATACATGGCTCACAGGTGTTCACTTGACATTAAGATACCCTTTTACAGGTTAAGATTTATAACTCAAATGATTTACAGGCACTCACTTTACAATAAGGTTCCTTTTCACATGCTATTAATTTTTATAACTCAATAAATGGTACATAGGACTTTACATTAAGGTTCTCTTTTACAGGATACTGAAATGTATAATTAATAAATGGTTCAGGTGTGCTCACTTTACATTACAGGTGCATTTTCACTACTTATCAACAGTTAAAAAGCATTAATAAATGGTTCATTGCATTCACAGTTCACAGGCAATATCAAATTTATAATTTTCATCATTAATATCCCATCAAGTTATGGTTGAGCTTTTATGACTTTTTCCCCAAAATAAAAATCTAGATGATAATTTCATCCTGACAAAATACATCCATTTCTATTAAGTGCTGTGGACAGGTATCATGAACTTCTGCAGCGAATCATGGGTAAGGTACAGAGTAGATTCTGATAATAAACACTGTGAAAAAGTGACGAGTCATGAGATATTAATGAGAAAAACAAATACAAAACCCTTCAGTCTTGCTATAATAGTACATGTTTGCTGCTCTTGTGAAATAAATCTGGTTTTGAGTATTAATAAATATATTTGTTAAAATGGCATCGCATCAAAAAACACCCTTTTCTACATGCATTTATAACTGCTTATAAATAATTTTTAATGCATTTGTAAATGAGTTATCAGTCATTTATGAGCAGCTATATAAACCCTTTATAAAGGAAACCTTAATGTAAAGCAGCGATTCTCAATCTAGATCCTCGCGCCCCACCACTCTGCACATTTCCCATCTTTATCTTGTCGCTTCAGACGGTTGTTCTATTTGAACGTATGTTCCCTACAAAGTGGACATAACGAATGGGTTACTTCTGTAACCTATATTCCCTGAGACACAGGAATGATTACTGCGTCTGCCAAGATGCTGCGTCTGACAAGAAACTTTGGGAAAAAACACATTTTTTCCTTCTAAATGAAGCCTTATTCAATCAAGCAGTGAAACTGCACGGCCATTGGTTCGTGCAGTGCTATGAAAGCTTACAGCGCAGCATGGAATACAGTACTCGTTCCAGTGTCTCAGGGAACCTGGGTTCTGGAAGTAACCTATTCGTTCCCTGTCGACACTTCACTCATACTGCGGTACTGCGAATGCTGGGATGCCAGGATGTCCAGATCATAAACCTGGCAAATGAGGCCAGCTGGCATAAACCAGCTGGCCGCCTCACACATCTCTGTTAGGGAGATACCACTAGACCACGCCAATGACAAGGCGATGTCTCTAGTCGAGTGGGGTCTTAGTCCTACAGGACATTCCTGGCCCAAGGACGAGTAGGCTAGCAAAATAGCGTCTATGACCCACTCAGAAGCCTTTGCTCCGAGACCGGTAACCCTTTGGAGACAGCACATGCAGGTTGCCTACTCTCTTGACTGATGAGTGAATAGCAGAACAGCCTTGAGCATTAGCGCCTTTACTGTAGCTGTTTACAAGGGTTCCAAGGGCGGGGGTGAGAGGGCCTGAGCCGTCTAGTTCCTCTTAGGAAACGGATAATAAGGTTATCCTTGCCCACTGTCCGACCTGCTACAAGGTCGGGGTGGGCTGCAACAGCTCCCATTGAGCAGCCCTACATACAGGGCACACAGCCTGGGCTGCGGGAGTGCCCGATTGGGCCCTTGGCCTGAGACGATGATCTCGTCTCAGGGGAATGGGCCACGTATCGTGCATATGTCTGCAATACAGAGCTGGTTCTGCCAGAAGCAGCGTTTGGGAACTAAAAAGTACTGGCTGTAAAAACCCTTTCCTCTCTCTTTTCTGTCGTGGAGACAATTTGTCTTCCCTCTGGCATGCAGTACATGCTTGCTCTAAGCTTGCTGAGAGACTGGCGAATGGGGTAGCCTTCACAGAGTAAACAATTGCGAGTGGAGGGTGGAACTCGTGGTCTCAGTGAGAGCATTCTATCTCTGTGTGGGAAAGCCCAGACATCGATGTACGAGTTCATTCGCGGTAGCAATTGGTCTCATAAGAACTTACCTAATAGAAGTAAGCTCTAGTGAGATGGCAGCAGGGGAATCCTCTGACTGACAGGCATATTTTACAGTGAGCAGGCTTCGTGGCTGAAGGAGAATTAAACTGAATCCTATGGCGTATTCAATTAAGTACAGCGCAAATCTGTGAATGAATGTCTTGAAGTGAAGTAAACTGTAACAGATTTCCCCTGCTCAGGGAGAACGGAGCAATGAACACTGTGTAGGGACAATGTCAATTGGAACACAGTTCATGCATGGAGCTCTCTTCTAATGAGCTGATTATCAGAATCAGGTGCGTTAGCGAAGAGAGACATACAAAATATGCAGAGCGGTGGGAGAGGGGACCAGGATTGAGAACCACTGATGTAAAGTGTTACCGAATTAATTAAATTCAGGCAATTTACAGTTTAAGTCTTCTCAGTTTTTTGAGAAAGTGACCAAAAGGGATTATTTATAATAAATCCTGGGAGAAAAGTGCATGACATTTGACGTTTATGCAGAGGGACAACATTTTATTTACAGAAATGTACGTCTTTTTCCAGGCCTACTGTGACATGGAGACAGATGGTGGTGGATGGACAGTAATACAGAAGCGCTTTAATGGCCTTGTTGATTTTCATCAAACGTGGAAAAATTACACATTGGTAGGGATTTAATGGTATTTACCTAAATTATTTACTTCTGACTCCAGAAGGTTGCACTCTGCGATTGAGCATTGCATTATAGTGCCATCCCAAAGAGGCACAAAATCACTTTCACAGACTTTTATGTAAACTGATGGTGGAATACCCAACTCAACTCAATTCTAGCATCTAATTCTTTAGCCATCTTCAAGAAATAGCTAAAACACATCTCTTCCATCTATACTTAAACCTCTAACACTTGCATTCTATATTCATTTTTTTCTATTTTCTATACATCACTGATGCTGAGAAACTGAGGAAAAACAATATAATAACTCCTTAGGCGCCTGCTATTCTTGTTTAAAAGGCTGGATTTTGACATTAAGATTTCAAAAACTTGTGCCTTGAAAGTGCTTAAAGATAGAGATCTACTGGAAATTAGAAAAATTTTGGACATGACTAAAAGTTTATGTGGGGTGTAAAAATAGTCATCTGATTAATATATTATGACATCATCAGGGGGCAGTCTATCTCAAATGTCATAATATTCTGGATACTGAATTGATGTTTTATTTGCATGTTTTTTTGTCTTTTAATCCTTCAAATGATCAGAAAAGAGGAAACCAACAATAACACAAGAGTAAGTACTAACATATTACTAGATTACTATATAGAAGTAGAATGCACATGAACAGTAGCCTACTTTTTTGATCAGTTCATCAGTAATATTCAAGAAATAATAGATAGGCCAGTCCCACCTCTTTGGGGCACTGAATCTAGAGCCACTCTAACTGCGTCCAAAGAGCCAGTGCTACTGCTAGCGCTATTTTCTCCTCCTTTACCTTTGTTATCCCCATGGGGCAAAGGGTAGAAAAAAAATCACTTTTTTTGTGCATTGTCAACACTCTCGACCCACACAGAGGCACCATTGCACCGCAGAGAAGTACCAGAAGAAGCACGATTCTTACACAGCCAATGAAAATTTCTAAAAGGCAAATAAACCCCTTCTGAGTCAGAATCAGTGAATAACATTTACAACACATCCTTATGGTACAACATTTTATTAGACATTTGGTGAACTGCTTCCACATCAATGGTACAATCGTTCAGTTGCTCTGCTCTTGATATGCACATGATGTAATTTTGGTTTAGAATTAAAATATGACATGTCTGCCATCTAGTGGTAGAGAATATAAATGAGATATTAAACCATATTAGGAACTGCACAACATCTCAAAATTTTGTGACTTTGGCACTTAGAGGGTTAAGAGCAAGGAGGTGAAAACTTTCTCAATTTGTAGAGGAGGGTAAAACTTATTTTGTTTTTTTGAAAACATGTAATCTTCTGTTGCCCCTGAAGGACAATACTAATTGGTAAAAAATATGATATTTCCATTATTCTCTATTTAGTTCAAAAATTTTGAACAATGACTATTTAATGTTGGACTAACGCTTTATAAAGGATAAATTGACTATGTGCTAATGATTAATAGTGTGTAGTTACCATAAAGTGTTACCATGTTTTCTTATTAAAATAATCTGCTACTTACAGTACTATTTCAACGTGAGTTTTGAGCAGTGTAGAGTAATGCTTGTTGTTTGTCGTTTCTCTAATCACAAATGCAGACATGGTGTTATGTTTACTAGGTACGATAATCATTAATTATGCCCACTGGATGCTACAAATGCCTCATTTGTAACTGCTTTTATTGTATTTGTGTCTGGGGCTGGGACACGGTATCATTGTCATGATCAGCTTGATGGTCCAGCTCATAGTTTTAAGTGTATTAAGTCTCCATGTTTGAGTGTTTGTCACGGTCCATTGCACTGTCTCTCTGTTAGTTTTTCCACCCGTGTTTCTATTGTCTATTCGGATTTATCGTTGCCGACACCTGTTCCCGTTTGGATTATCGCCTCGTCTCACCCCTCGGACTGTTTGTTGTTATATTGACCTACACACGGACTTTAACCACTCTGCCTCTTCCATTGATGTTTGCCGTTAATGACCCTGATCCTGCTCTGTGGGATTTAATGAACAGCCTGCATATGAACCTGCATGTTTCCTCGCTTCCTGCTCGTGACAATCATGTTATGGTAAGGGGCGTAATATTTCCATCAACACACTGGAAAGCTGGCCAACCAGAGCACGCCTCCCTTTTTTATAATGAGCTTAGTACAAATCACCCATTTCAGAAGGCAGCCTTAGAGGAAAAACAATAATTAACAGTATGTGGAAAATAAAGTGTTGTTTGAAACATAAACTGCACAAACATACTGCATTACGCCAAATACAAAAATATTATTTTTAGCAAACCCCTTTAAAGTATCCCACAATCTTTTTATGCACTCTTTCACAGATTGAAGAGTCTCTGCCCAGCTTTACTTCTGAGAGACTGGCTTTCTAGGACATGCCTTTTTATAGCTAATTGTTATAGACTTGATGTTTTGCGAAATGTGTGTTGGCAGTTTGTGTAGAAAATCATGTATCATCTTATGTACACAAGTGCTGCACGATTAATCATATCGCAATCGCGATGTCAGCCTATGCATTTATATCACAACAAATGTTGCGATTATATTACTGTAAATAAACAAATGCATTGGTGGACATGACAAGACATTTTTTCTTGTGTTTACACCAGATGCGAATGAAGCGTTAAAGTGCGAGTGATTTACATGTTAAGTCAATGCAAAGACGCAATTAGACATCCTGCAGCGCGATTCGCACAAATGAAATGGTTTTACACTGCACGCATAAGCAGCGGTCTGTATTATAGTTCACACAATAAACTTGAGCAAAGTTTTCAATATGTGTAAATGAAAAAAAATAGCAGAGCCTGTCACGAAAAAAATACGTCTGACCCCTCTCACATTTTGTATAAGAAATATTACATTTGACCGGGAACAGAAGGCTTGCATGCCAATGCTAGATTGAATAGGTTAAGCTTTGAGATCCAAGACAAATTTTGGAAAGAATTCCAGCAATACAGTGTTTTTGGATTAAATTATTGAATTGAAAAACTAATCTTAAAGCTAACAAATGCCTCTAGTTTTATTCATTTAATTTGAGGTTTTGGCAAAAACGTGTGTAAATTATGTGTCAAAATTAAAGTTAATTTAATGTGATTTAAATTAGTAATGTAAAGATGTTACGGTTATTTTACTTTTGTACAAATTAGTTTTAATTTGAAAACATTGTTAATTTATAGTTGTTGCTAGATTGCACTGTATCTCAGTTGAAAAATACAGATTTCAGCGTTATTAGTAATCTGTGTGTGCATTTTCCTTGATAAGCAAATTGGGTCATACCACTTGTTTATCGTATCACAAATCGAAATTTTGACCGTAATAATCGCAATGTGACATTTTTCTCAAATCCAACCCTAATCAAACACACCTGCCTGTAACTTTCTAGTGATCGTGAAGACATCAGTTAGCTTCTTCAGGTGTATTTGATTAGGGTTGGAGCTAAACTCTGCAGGACACCGGCCCTCCAGGACCGAAATTGCCTACCCCGCCTTAAAAGTTTTCCCCTTTCTCAAATGGTCGGAGGCCCCTCTTGCAGTTGTTGACTGACAGCAGCATTTCACAAGACCGGTGTCTTACCTCACATCAGCCCTGAGTGAGCTGTCATTAGTCCGAGATGCAGAGACAAGCATGAATCCTAAGCGACTGAGGTGTTTTGTTGTTGAATGCAATGCTGAACATAGCAATAGTCATTTACTCTTGACATCTGAGTGGCTGAAGAAGCAGAGGATTAACGTTAACTTACATTTGGTTCTGAAGGAATGTGCCATTGATCTACCTAAATGTGTTTATGTTTTCGCAAACCATTCATGGTCCAGCCTCACCAACAGAAGTTGTCGGTATAATGTTCTTTAATGAATCTTTGCAGAGCACCTTTCCTAATAATGTGCTAATTAGCAAGTTTCACTATGAATGTAACGTCCAGGAATATGAATACGGCTAAATGAACATCCTCTAAAAGCACCTCTGGAAAAAAGGGGCAGGGTCAACAGAGCTTGTGAAGATTTAAAGGGGAAATACACAGAACAGAGTGTTTTGAAAATAGCTGTTTTTGACAGGGTAAAATGGGTGTGTTTTTTTTAGACTACATTTAGACATTTTAAACAAACTATATTACAGACTTTTCATTAAGAATCATATCAACCGGTGGAAAATTGGCATTAAATGACCCCTTTAATAACAGGCAAAAAGACTCATGCTACAGTACATGCAAATGCCCCAGTATAACATTTTAGGGCATAACTGCATTTACAGTATGGAGTTGCTGCCCTGCATCATATTTGTCAGTAGTCGACTGTATGAAATGTAAGAGCTGTATTTAGTACTGCAAGAGGACTGCAGGACTAACCAAATATTTTCACAGCACTTGTATATTATTGTATTTAAGTATTTGTATATTAAGTATTTTTCTCATTTGAAATTTGTCTTGTAATTTCACATTGTAAATGTGTCTGATAAATGACTAAATGTAAACTTACACTATAAAACATTTTTTCCTATTTCAGGGGTTTGGAGATATCTCAGGTGAACACTGGTTGGGAAACGAAATCATCTCTAAATTGACACAAGAAAAAGAATATGTGCTAAGGATAGATCTGATGGACTGGCAGGGGAATAAGGCCTTTTCAAAATATGAGCAGTTCTCACTAGATGGTGAGAAGCAGAATTACAGGTGAAGAATTACCCTTTGCTTTTTTTATACCCTTCTGCTTTTTGCTATTTAAGAGTGACAAAGAAACACAAAGGAAAAAGCTGGTACTAAGAGTTGTAGACTAGTTGTTTATGGTCATCAAAAATCACCAATTTCTATAAAAATACTTTACATTCATAAAATTTAGGTGTTCATAGGTGTGTATATACTGGCTATTTTATAACACCTTCATTTAGTTATTTTTTTTTGTCTGTCTCTATACGGTCTGCTATCAGTTTTCATATTTGAAATAAAACAGCAGGAAACTATAAATAAGCTGTTGTTTTGGTACACACCCATGTTAACACTGCCATTCATTCTGCCACAAAACCTCTGGGGGGCTGGTGTACAATCATCAAAACTCCAAAGAAAATATTTTGCCACCTGAAAATAGTTCCCCTAAACAGCTTTTAAATAGCACCTGACCCCTCAACAAGTTAATATCATTTTTAGTTGTGTGTGAGGTTCCAAGATTCCATGAGCATCGGGCTACAATAATGTTGTGACATGCTAAT
>JAUMHI010000054.1:1725253-1761051 GCA_032359435.1 Enteromius unitaeniatus | reverse complement strand
GCCATATTTCTAGAGAGAAGAGTGGCACCACCCCAAGAAGGATGAAGACCATCTCTTTTAAACAGGTCAGGTCTGCCAGTATCCGCCAGTGTAGCGTGAGGGACGCGAAAGATATGCTAACCGCCAGATAAATGCTAATGAGCTGGACTCGTGGTTTTAAGAGTGAACGCGAACGATCAACAAACAGATAGGTTTGATATATACTATAGGACAGGGTTTCTCAAAGTCTACATTCAAAAGTCCAAATCTGAATTTCATCAATGACAAAGGTCTGGAACTATTGGTAATTACAAAACTTGTTTTTAATAAACATGTATAACAAATCAACATTCATTTTATAAAAATATAGGGTGTCTTTTGCATTTAAAATACATGAATAACAAGTGCAAAAGTGGCAAAATAATTAATTGAACTTTTTTAAATAAACTTTTTTCTTAACAAAACAGTCTAATGTGAGAAATGGCACTGTCTGTCTCCCATCAGCTGCCGAAACCGAATGGAGATGGAATTCAGAGCAGCACTTGTCTGCCTACATTGAAGCCCTCAAAGCGCATCCTGAATTTTTCAGCTAGCTTCTCCAAAAAGGAAAGATGGTAAAAATGGTGATTGCCATTAGTCTGCTGCAGAAGAGTTGGAAAGTGGATATGTGGCCCTGTGATGTCACTCTTAAATATCTCCAGCTGCCTTTCAAAGGAGTGTACTGCTGCAATCAGATCACACACATTGTGTTGCCTTGGCCCTGGAGCTTCAGATTTAGTTCATTTAGACGAGATGTTTTGTCCACTAAAAAGGCCACAACCTCCATAGTGTCATTAACCCTCAGAAAATCCAGGTAATGGCTGGCTTTGACATTCTTCTGCTGGGACAAAAACATCTCCAAATCTTTCCTGATGGCCCAAAACCTTTCCAAGACTCTTCCCTTACTCAGCCACCTAACATTGTTATGGAGGAGTAAGTCGTCATAAGCAGCATTTACCTGATAAGAGAAAGAAAAAATATACAAATAAATAAATACATGATCTTTTTGTGTTGCATAAATATTCATAAAGTGAACACAAACACCTTTGTAAATTCTGTAAGTGTAAATGGTAGATTTGTAAGTAATCTGTTGTAAGTAGATTTTGATGCCAACCTTTAATAGTTCAAAATGCATATATTTACATTTTATTTACAATTAAAAATTATTAAATAAATAAAAAACATTTGTGGAATAAGGGTTGACTTATCATCAGTCAGTAGGGCGATTTTCATCATTTCCTGCATTAATTATGCCTTAGTTACACATTGATTAAAATTGTTAAAGATGTAAATGCTTTTGCTCTGAAGCAATATTTTTTTATTGGGCCAGTCTCTGACTCTCTCTCTCTCTCTCTGAGTGAGTGTGTGTGTCTGTTTGTGCATGTGTGCGTGTGATCAACACTTAATAAACCCCTATTGACCCACACACAAAAACACAGTAGAAGTAAAAAGTCAAATAAATTCTCACCTCAGTCAGGAATGCCCGCAAAAGACAGTGCTGAAGGGCAGAGGATGCTCTCAGGTAGTTCACAAGCTTCATAATAGTTTCCTTGACGCCTGAATATTCTTTTCCATGGCTAGCACACAGCACTGACTGGTGTATTATACAGTGGTACGTCAGCAGGTCGGAGTGCTGCTCTTTCAGATGTTGAACCGTTCCCTTCTTCTCGTTCCCTATCATGGCTGGAGTAGTGATGGACACAATATGCTTGACTTCAATTCCCCGTTCATTAAGCATGTGCATGATAGCTTCATATATGTCCTCTCCTCTAGTGTGACAGAGTGGAGTAAGGCCCAGTATGTCTTCACAGAATGTCCCCTTTGCCTTGCTGAAATATTTGACAAACACACATAGCTGGGCTTGGTCTGTGCTATCTGTTGACTCATCCACCGCAAGTGAAAGGCAGGGTGCATCTTTGATATCATCAGTTAACTGCTTTACTAAGTCATCGGCAAGTGTCATTGGACAGTGGAATTTTCTTTAATTTCTCTGACATCTCCTGTCTCTCCTTTCCCTCAAACAAAGCATCTGCTATCTCCACTAAACACTCCTTAACTATCTCTGCATAAGTGAATGGCTTCTTGTTTTTGCCTAGTACCCAGGCCACTCGGAAAGATGCTTCTGTAGCTGAGTTTTGCTCTCTGTACCTCTGTATTTTGTGGATATTGCCGTTCAAAATGACCTTGTTTTGTTTCATAATGCCGTTTGACATTTCCACTCTTCACAACTCCAACTGTCTTGTTACAAATCAAACAGAATGGCTTCGTGCTGGATTGGGGCAAAATAAACGCATACCTCTCTGTCCAATCATTTTTGAAAACTATTTTCTTCGTCAACTTTTCTTTTCCTGGACAATGACATCCTCCACACCCATTCAAATGCTTACTGCGGTAAAGTGGAGAGCCGAGATGGACCATTTCTCCATGGTCAGCACTGAGCAACTGAGGCCGAGTGCGAGGAAGTGGCAAAGCTTGCTCCCTCCTTTGTGGGGGCAGAGAATGGGAGTGGAGATTTTTTGGAGAACGTGCTGGTTGTTGTCGAACCAGCTTCTGGTCTCCCCATCTGGGGAGCTACTTGTTTGGCAGCGGATGCCGCAGTAAGTGCTGGATTGTCTGGATCAGACATCCCGGTACTGTGTTCGGAGTCGGACTTCTTAGAACTTGAGCTTCCCAAAAGCGTCTGATTTACATGTTGAGAAATTCTTCAAAACTCTTTCTGCGTGTGACCCTTGTTGTCCCGAGTCCGAGCACTCACACCAGCTTGCATTCCTTAGGAAGCGTGTGTTTTTCCTCATGCTCACGGACAAAGCGAAACGCGGGAACTATGACAATAACTGTTTATTGCTATTAGAGGCAAATATGTAGATCACAAATAATTCATATATGTATCTTGTATGTGATGATATTGAGTGTACTTGCATGCGTGTCACGTATGGGAATGATTAAAGGAATGAATGAAACATAATCAGTAGACGATTATAAACGTGTTTGGTATGTATCGAATGTGCAGAATATGTGTAATCCCTTTTTAGGTACTCGGATTCAGTATTTTTAATCAGACAAAAGTTATAAACTTTATGAGGATTAAGCCAGAACCTCATTAAACATTATTGGGAAGACCTCAGTGTCAATATATGTTAATGTATGCAAAATATGTACCACAAGAAACCATTCAGAGAAAGACTCACTTCCCCAGCACTGAACTGATTGGCCGTTCCGTGTGCGTGGACCATGTGCGTAACTCTATGCGTGCATGTGCAAAGATGTGAGGAAAACATCTACTTGGTGCGTCTTTCTCCACAACACCATCCAACGCATCAAGAGAGAAGCAAGGATCGGAGAACCTACAAAGTAACTCAAAAAAACTCAGACCCCCGCTCTTGAAACTCAGTGAAACCCGCTCTTCGTCTCTCTCTCTCAGACATCATCAAAACAGCTCATCCTTACTGCTAAAACTCCAAAGAGATCACCAACTCGCAACTAACTTCTACAAACTGCTTGCAAGGACCTCAAGGACGTCAGCAAGCCAACCAGAGCGCAGGAAATCACAGAAAACAGACACATCATCTGACTAGCTTGGAGTGGTAAACACAAACGTTTCCTTTCTTGCTGATGGTGTAACTAAAATGTAGATAAAGCTTAACCTCTGCTTGTGATTTCTCTCTGGTTGGGTCAACAACAGTAAGCGGATGTATACATAATTAGTTTTGATTGAGCCGGCAACCTGATGGCTCAGCGGCGGTACAGCACCATGGCAACGAGACGTGACTTCTTTGACTTACACACGTAACTGAGAAACATTCAAGAACTGGGTCTTGTCCGCCTCATGCATGTCGGCCAGACACAGCCACAGATGGCGCTCTGGAACCACCATAGTGGGCATCGCATGACCTCGGAGTGCGAAGTCTGTGGCAGTGTGAAGTTCACATAGAACTTCTGGATCGTGACCACCCTCAGTGCCATGGCGTGTGCTGCAGATGCAGCCTCTCCACAGGCCGCATAGGCACTGCTGACCAGAGCCGATGAGTACCTACAGGCCTGGGAATGAAGCATCGGTTTACCCTGCCAGGTAGAGGTGGCAGAGGGACACAATTGCATCGCCACCGACTTGCTCCACCGGGGATAATTTATTAAATAATTATATAAAAACCATATTACCATAAAAACATTAACTTATTTTATACATGTTTCTTATTCTAATTAACTGAACTAATCAGTAAAGAGTAAAGATTTATTTTCCTATCAGTCAGAGATGTTGAAAATATATATTAAAGTTGATCATATGCATTAACTTTCACTGTGACACACAGAATTAGTAATCCTGCACCTCCATCTAGTGTTCATTCTTGTTATCACCTAGCCATTATTTTATAATATAATCTGACAGTCTTAATTTTCTGGAGGCCACTAAGTATTATAAAGTTATGAAATTAACTATATTGCATCAGAATGACTTTTGGACAATGAGTTTAGACAATGCACATCTTGCCATGTCAGGGAAAAGTTATCAATTTATGTTGATAATGTTGACTGCTTCAACAAATGTTATGGCCTGATGCCAAATTGTAGCCTGTATCTCAGCAAAGCTGACACATTGACACCAAATTTCATGTGTTCATCATCACCTCCGACTGACCACACCACATAAATTTAGTAAATGTATTGGTTAGAAGATTTGCATCATTGGGAATTACTATTATTGTATTTATAGTATGATTTTTCAGCTATTTTGACTAAAATCATTTTGCAATTTCTTTAATTGCTAATTGTTGTAGCTTCTCATTTTGTCTCTGTGTTTGTCCCCTTAATTGCTGTTTGCAGCTATAACACATATATGGTAAAGCTATGCATGATGGAGATACAAAATTAAGTAGAAAAAAAACAAACAAACTGATTTTATCAGTGAATGGTTTTAAAAGACTTTGGAATGACTACAAATAATAATATAATTCAAATGATGTCATGGGCAAGGTATAATAATGTAATATAAAATAATGCATGTAATGTTGTGCTGTCAATTTTGATTTAAAATAAAATTGTAATTAATAAATAATATACATTTATTAATATCCCAGGTTGCTATAGTCACATAGGTTTGTTTGCAGTGTTATAGTGCTGGCCCCCTTTTTCAGCAGCACTGGTTATGGAAGTATTTTTCCCTATTCATTTTTCCCAAAGGGGCTTTAAATGAAAAGTTGTTACAAAGTAAAATCACTACAAGCCCTGCATCTGTTAGGCTTAATAACCACATAGCTTGCAAGTCTTTTAACTTTCAAATAAGTTGAATAAAGAAACAAGCACCTGTATCCAGTAAACCTGACTGCATTTGTAAAAGCTACTCTAACATTTAATTTGTAGTCCAAAGTTTCTCTGTGTGCATTAGAATAAAGCATGATATAAGTACAATCAAAGTAAATGTTCAAATGGAGCTGGTTATGTCTATATATTTTTGTAAAAAAATATTAATTTTTTACTATACTTCTAAAATTATTGTTCCTTATATACATTTGTCTATATCTTTATCAGTAGTTACAAAAACCAACCTTACCTCAGCATGCAATACTAAATCATCTAATCTGCAAGACATATTTCACTGACAAATCTAAATATAAAGATTCAAACTCAAAATGTTCAAAACAAGTTAAAGGCAAAAGTGTTGTTTTTTTCTTTCTCATTTTATCCATTCTAAAGCAGAATCTCAGGCCTCTGCTATGAAAAAAGATCTGGAACAGGTGGTGCTAAATGTGTCCTTCACAGAAAGCACAGGGGAGGGAACATTATTATTTCCCTTTGCTAGAGTCAAGGACACCACTGTTTCAGCACCACATCTTGGACAGCGCCACCAATGACAATGCAGTCAATATGTAGACGAAAAAAAATAATTGCAGTAATAATTTTATTTCATAGGTGACACTGATAATTTTTTTTGCATTTTGCATTTTGCTTTGACGCGTTGACAAGATATTCTCAAACATTATCAAATCATAGACTACTGGGAAGCATTCGATTAGGATTTATACAACAAAGACAGCACACCAAATACTAAGACATTCTGAAATTAATTAACATTTTAAATAACGCGTTATGTTTATAGTAGACTTTTTTTCTGAATTAAATATAAGTGGAAAACAATGCAATAATTGACGGTATTTAATGGTCTCTCACACTAGCGTCTTCCACTATACAAATCATGTTCAGTTTATTAATCTGACTGTTGGGGATCAGTAGATGGCAGCAAAGCCACATTTTAAATCGACCCGAAAATGAGCCTCGCTCTCAAACTCAAAGAAATGCCATCGGACCAACGCATTTTGTAGCCATTATTAGTATCATATGGAACTGTGAGACACGTGCTGTCTTTTGATGAAGTGTGCTCCACTCTTTTCCAGAGGGTGTGTGAGTTTGAACGTGTATGTTATATTGGATCGGATACGGTGGTGCATGAACTGTTGAAATGATGAACTGTGTTTTATATTAATATTCTTATCCTGAGGTTGCGTAAACAAAGTTGTCCTCCAAATACATTATATCCCAGACACATTACCAGATGCTCATTTTACCATTAAAACTGCTGCTTCGCATTAAATATGTTGATTTTACATTTTGCAAGTCAGTGTTGCCTTAAATGCGTATATGACTCTTATTAGAAACTGTCGGAATTCAAAAGTAGAAACTACCTGGATTCATTGAAAACTCGAATCATATGCTTTTTTAATTCTTGAGTTCTGTTGGATATTTGGAATATTATTGGACACGTATTCTGCTTTTTAATCGATTTATTCAGTAATTAATTCAGTTTTAAAATCCTAAAATAATTTATTTACATTTTGTATTGGATGTTCTACACTGAGAATCAAAAAGCTGCACACAAAATGCTTTCTATAAGAATGTTGTTGTTGTTATTATTATTATTATTATTAAACATATGTTGGATGCAAGAACATTTTATTTCGTTATAGGACCAGACCCAAATATAAACGAAATTCTATTAGTAACCCCATACTGCATTTATTTATTTACTGGGGAGGTTGCAGGCTTCTTTTTTTCTTTCTTTTTTCGGATCGTTCCTTTTAAGTCATATGGCTCCCTTAAAAGCGACTTCATGAGTTTATGTTTTTATTGAGGACCCATAAGAGTCTGCAGACTGTAGATCTCCATCCATATTCCCCTGTATCTCACATGATGGTTGAGTCCAGCGCCTTCCTCTAGATGCAGACTGCCTCATCGCTCCATTCTGTCTCCACGGTTTGGACCGGGGGAATCACTTTTGGTCCCAACACCACCTTGTCTCGTCTCTGCAGTGGCTATTCTCGGTGATATGAGAGCTAATATAGACGAATCCGTGTGCCATAGGCGTCAGATGTTCTTGCCAAAGCTGGATCTCTATGCATTACTGTGATCGGAGAAAATAAAACGCAAGACACCGTGGCGCTGCTTGGAATTACAGCGGACACGATGGGCACATTGAATCAGATCCTGCTGCTTTTCGCAGGTTTTGTTGCCGCAGCTCACGGTAAGTTGAAAGTCTGTTTTATAAGCTAGGTGTCATTGTCATTAATCCCCTATAGGAATACGACTTTTCTTGGGTATGACAACAAAAGTCATTTAGACCTTGAATATACATGGACGTTGACTGCGTTTGATAAAGCCACATCAAAACTTGCATATGGCACGCAAGTGTTTCATTTATGGCGTATATATTGTATGTATTTGTCTGATTAAAAAAAGAGACATATTACCTAACAAGATGAAACAAGATGATTTGGTTAAATGACGAGGATACTGAATTTCGATTGATTACACACACACACGTATATATATATATATATATATATATATAGAGGCTATATCATTTTTTATAATTCGTCACAATGCTTGTTAGACTTCAGTAGGGTAGAAAACGCAATTCATTATTATTTCTCTGAAAGCATATACATCATGCTATTTACAATCAAAGTACAAACCTCGAAGGATATTTTACATTACACAAACGTGTTGGTAACTTTTTTTGGATCACAGACAGCTGTATTGCGTAAAGGCCAATGGTTCGTCGGTAGTCATATGGTTATGCATAGCCGTCTGGTCTTTCGCCGGTTTTCATAGATGTTCTACGCGTTTGCTACAGTCTGTCAGTAGACTGACTTTGCAGTCTGAATCTAATTGAATATAGGGTTTAACCTGGACTGTAGTGTGAGAGGGAGGCACAATTTAAAATTCAATTTAATGTAAGAATTTCCATATAAAACGTAAGACAATTAACTTTATGGGAGTCTGATGTTTATGTTCATTAAAAACAAACCAAAAAAAAGCTATATGAAGATTTCTACAATCAGGTCGTTAAATGCATTGACATTATTTGATTGGGTTTATTTCTTTATTATTATTGTTATTTATTTTTATTACAGACAGGTACATTTCTCATAGAAGAGAGGTCCTGGTGCTGCAACTATTTCAAATTCCAAACTGGTGCTAATGAATATGCAAACATTTTTTTAACTCTACAAACCATTATTTTTGTTTAACTTTAATGCGCTGATTAGTTCTTTTCACCTATGCTAGACGAGAACCAAGACCTCTAGAAGGCCGCTGCACGCGCTATTGTACCAGTTACAATAAATATTTTTTACACGTGTAAAGTAACACCTATTAATTACCACGTGTTTTGTTTAGTTTTTTGACTTAAGCTAATAATGCCTCTTCTTTCCAGCAATAGCTGTCACTCACATGAGATCGCATGAATAGCTAAATTATTAGCATATTACATGTTAACAATATACATAGAGCAATAATACACACAGATCCTAGCACATAGCATGTGGCCTGCTTATATTGCCTCATTGCTGATCTAGTATGAGTGGATGCGCACCTTTACCCTGACGGTCTCCTCTTTCTGTCTGTAAACTTCAATTCAAAGGTTACTTTCTGTATTCCCATTATGTTCAACGTTTTAGAGGACACGCTTTTTCAGAAGAATTAGTGATGCTGCAGGCACTTCCACTGCTTCCCAAGCCTGTGAAAGAATCATTAGTTTTGTCACAGCTGTGCCATCAAAGTTAATGACAATGACTGCTGCTATTCCTTGTTCAAAGGCATGTGGGGAGTTTTCAGGGACAGGCATTAATTAATCTAGTTTTATCAGCCATGATTTGCAAAATAGTAGAAAGCATGGCAAGTTTATTTGTTGCTCGAAAATACATAAGTTTTAGCTTTAGTTTTATTTTTTCCCTTCTTTTCCCGAAATGATGTTAATCAGTTTGGTAGTTCATTCATTATTCATTTATTTATTGGCAATTGTGTACATTTTGGGGTCTTCTGATATAGTCAGAAGCAGTAGTAAACAATATTTATTACTAGATTTGATCCATTGAAACACATTAATTATTATTCAGACTTAAATTAGCTTTAAAACTTTGTAAAATGAAATGCTTTATGTTTTACAAATGCAGGGTATGCTGTACATCTTTTCTGAGCCTGGCTACATTGTTGATGTCAAACTTTTTCTGGAAAAGCATGTTTTCCACAGGGTGTGGTGAGATTATAAATATAATTACAAATAAAATTATATTATATTTCAGTAATTACTTTGATTATGAAATATTGTTAAATGGTACTGCCAAATGGACTGAATTTATGGCAAACTAGTATATACTTTGATGCAATTTCTATTGTCAACTTCTATGCCAAGCATTTATATATACTTTCAACTCTGCTTATTAATGTAATATAGCATTACAGTTTCAAATTACTTTCAGGTACTTCACATGTACTTTAGAATGTTAGTCAACACTTTTAAAAAACTTTTTAAGCACTTTTTGTGTTTAAGACAGGTACAATGACAACCAATGAGTTGTTGTCAAGATGTGATGAAACTGTCCAGCCTCAGGTCACACATGCAAATGTGAAATTCGAGGTCTTGAGAGAACAGTGATTCAGAAGAGCTTTGTTATTAAAACAGGCCCTTGTTGACTCAAGCACACTAATTGAACTGAAATGTCACTTAGATAATTAATAAGTATATGCATTGGTTATTTCGTGCAATTTTTTTGCTTATTATTATTTTATTTAAAGTATAAATAAAATAAGTCTAGAGGAAAATTTCAGTTTTAGCTTGGAAAAAAGGGGTATGTCAAATAATTAAAATGCAACTAATGTCTATACACACCCCATCTTTTAAATGGTGTTGATTAGGCAAGCAGATGCAAAGTCTGGAGCCAAGAAACATCCATAATTCAGTGGACAGCTGGCTCGATGTGGCAGTGCAACCTTTTATTTCAAGTTTTTGACAGCTCTTGCTCAACTTCCCAGTTCTTGTCTGCATTGCTTGTTTTGGTCACAAATGCTGTATGTCTGCCAGTTCAGGTTGCTTGGGTTCTGGATGTGGTAATGACCCATTTAGGTTATGCAAGTGCAGATCTTTCTCCTACAACATGAATATAACCAATTAAAACATTTGCAACTCAAAGCAGACAGAGTCAGCAGAAATGCAACACAGTCTCACTCCAAATTGTCACATTTTGATGATTGGTCAAAATCCTTTTGCATCACTTTTTGAAGCTCAAGGTAACGTTACCCCTTTTTAGTCACTTTTCAACGTGAAGGGTCCTCCATCGTTTTAAATAGGAAACCCTTAGCGTCAATATGCTGACGTGAATTTTTATTTTGTTGTCATAATTAAAAGAGATAATTGGTAAAAACAATTGCAACATAAAAAAAAACAACATAATTTATTTGAGAGATATTAATATTCCATATAGATTATATTCCGAATAGATGCGGTCACTGTCTTCCATGTACTTTCTGTGCGCTGCTGCAGTCTGTGCGGGATTTTAAAAAAATGCTGCTAGAAGAATTATTACGTCAATGTTGGTTGAGAAATGCCATGGGTTCTTGTGTGTCTTGTGACATGCTACGGTATGTATGTTTTCTGAATGACAGCGCGTTGACGGAGCAGGATCATTTTTAGTGATTAAAACCTTGTGTTTTACTATCATCTTCTCATAAAGACTTTGAATGGCTGCAGAAGACTCAAAAATGTATACTTTCAATTTTCAAAAATTTGAAAAAAAAGTTCAAAAATCGACGCAAAAGGGTTTTGACCAAAGCATCAAAATGTGACGAATTGGAGTGAGACTGTGTTGGCAGAAATGACATTACTTCTTCATCTATTAATTTGATTGAGGTTTTTGATAGATTTTAAGGTTATGGAGCTCAAGAACAGAGGGAAATCAGTGAAAACATCAGTGAGATTCAAAAAATGCATTTTAGTTATTCCACGTTAGCAGTGTTGAAGGATTGAAAAAGGCAATTTTTTTTATTAAATTAGAATTAATATTAATGGACAAAAAAGTTTGCATGTGACCACTTACATATTTATGCAAAACGAACAAAAGATTCACCAAGTGAATCCAGCAAATATGACACAGATACATGTTATAGAAATAACAGAAAAATACAAGATGCAGTCTTTTCATCACCTTATTTTGTATTTTATATTATTGCTGATAAATAACAGATATTATGGAACAAATTACACTAACTTCCACTGATACCATAACATTTGGTTGTATAACAGTACTATAGTAACACATATCGTGCAATGCTATTTATTTATTTATTTTAGATTTTGGATTGAGGACTGGTGATATAAGAACTCAGGGATCAATGTGACTTCAGTTGCTGTGGGAGTAAAGAGATGTCTGGTATTTCATGTTGATTTAAGGGCGTTTCTGAGGGTGTCTGTTTGTTGTCAAAGGGGAGAAGGAGGCAAAAATAATGTACACAGTAGCAACTCACATGTAGGACTGGGTAAAAGGAAACGACTCCTTTCACCTCATGTGAAGTGAATCAACTCAGGTTCAGACATGTTTCTAGGGTTTTTCTCTTGACAGATGAGAAACACTATCTTACAGCAGGAGAAAGGCGATTAACTTAGAGCTAAGGCAAGCAGACTGTCTCTCAATTCAGTCCCTAGGATAATGAGCAAAAATATCACTATTCTTGACCACCATATATCACCATACCATTCAGGGATGAAATCAAAATTCAGTTGCTTTATTTCAGCGTAAATCCTGTGTTTTCAACCACAAACAGTGATTATTATTAGCCAGATTTATAAATGCTGATGCCTTGTACACTTGATGTGGTGTTTACTGACCACAGAAAGCAGGTGGTAAATAGGTTTGCTTGCTTTTTTATTGTTAAAATGCTTTCTTATATTTTAATTGACAGGGAAGTTCAAGCAATGACAGAATACATGTAAATAGGTGATAAAGTGGTCAGTTAAAAACACAATTATGATGAAATAGCTTGCACACTTTTATGCTGCACACTATAAAGTATATAAAGTATATATACATATATATGTATTTTTTGTCACAAAAAGAGTGCATACTTTTAGGGCAAAGTATATTTTGACAAACTTGGACACAGCTCATCTGATACACATGATGTTGCATTATGTAACAAAGCATTTGACAATCAATGAGCATTTGATCAAGTTGTAAAGCTTCATGAGGTGTCTATTTTAAAATTTGTAATTGCCATTGCATTTGACATTCGGTAGCTTCTGGGGACAGAGATGAAGATTGCAGAATAAAGGCTTCTATGTTGGTCTGTTATTACAATGATTACAATGCACAAATAAAATTTATTACTTTTATGACTTTATGTTGGTTTTGGTGTGTTTTAAGTTTCTATTGTCAGTCGCAGTACAGTGAGAAAATATCTTGTGTGTACAAAATACATATGATAAGTAATGGTTCCTTCTGTTCATAAAAATGAAGTATGAAAATTTAAAATGTGTGTGGCACAAAACACATGTGGGTTTAATAACACATTTAATAACACATAATGTGCTGTTGTAACCTTCTTGTCTGGTTAAAAATATAACATCATTTCAAATAAATTAAATTAAATGACCATAGTTCTGCTAGTCATGTACACTGTAAATCTGATTTAGTTCAGTTTACTTAAAAAAACTTTGGAAAACAATTGCCTTATTTTTTTCAAAGTAAACTTAGGAGGAAAATCGTCTCAGGGTTATGAATATAACCCCTGTTCCTTGAAGGAACAAGACACTGCGTGCAAAAATGCTTTGGGAATGCCTCCAGCATGACCACGCTCTGTAACTGTTATGCAAACCATAAACTAAGTGCTGACGTCACCGACCAGGAAGTATAAGGCCCTCAGGCATGAAGCAAGCACCCAGGAGGGGTTGCAGGGGGTGTGGCAAAGGACGCAGTGTCTCGTTCCTTCAAGGAACAGGGGTTATATGCATAACCCTGAGACGTTCCTTTTCAGGAACTCGAACTGCGTCTGAAAACACTTTGGGAACGAGATACCCACGCCCCCAGACTCCCAAGCCCCCGCCTGTGTGGATGCAGCACACTAAGGCACAAGGACAAACAAGCCTGGGGTAGCCGGGAGGCCTAGCGCATAAAACCTGACAAAGGTCACAGGGGACGCTCTGCAAATGATACAACTGCCAAAAAGGCCTTTGAGGCCGCCACACCTCTAGTTGCGTGAGCTCTGACTCCCATCGGCAAGGGGAGACCAGAAGACTCATAAGACATTTCCACCATCCATCTGTTCAGGGTCTTCTTTGAGGCAGGAAAACCCCTGCGAGGAGGTCCGACTTCCTCCAAAGAGCAGATCTATGAATGTAGATGTCCAGTGCTCGCTCCACGGGGAGGTGGGCAAAATGCCTGAAGTACTACTGGCTGCGGTGGTACTGAAGGGACTTCAGGGACATAAGCCGCTCACGGGTAGAGGAAAACTGCAGCCAAACAGGGCACAAAGTCCAAACATAAGGAGGCCACAGAAAGGGCCTGAAGGTTCCCTACTCTCTTTAACGAAGCCAACGCCAGTAAGACCGCAGTCTTAAAGGTCAGGAGATGGTCAGAGACTTGCTCTTACAGTTCAAAAGGGGCTTGAGAGAGGGCCCTGAGTACCAAAGCCAGGTCCCAAGTCGGAATTCGGGTGCGTACCGGAGGCCTCAGCCTCAATACTCCACGAAGAAACGAACCACTAACGGATCTTTACCCAATGAACAACCATCACTAAGGGAGTGGAAAGCCGATATTGCCGCCACATAAACCTTAAGTGTGGAGTGGGCTAACCCTGTGGAAAGTCTAGTCTGCATGAACTCCAGAACCACACTAGTCGGGCAGTTAACTGGGTCCTGACGATGACTAATACACCAAGAAGTGAAGAGCCTCCACTTCAGCGAAAACCATACCTGCCCTGGCCAACACGGCAGTAAACTGACTGCATCTTGGCGGACTCTTTCTAGAACTCCTGGGATCAGGGAAAAAGCATACAGACGGAGCCTCAGCCATGTCTGTGCCATAGCATCTAGACCCAAAGGGGCTGGGTGAACTAGAGAGAAACAGAGGGGACATTGTGCACTTTTCTTGAGTCACAAACAGGTCCAACTCGGCTCTGTAGAAGATTCTACAGAAGATATTCAGATTCGCTGCACGACATCTGGATGCAATCTCCACTCCCCGGGCCTTAGCCCCTGTCTCGACAGGATATCTGCTCCCATTTTTAAGTGCCCCGGGACATAGACTGCTTTCAACGAAAGGAGTCTGCCCTGAGACCCAACCAGGATCTGGCGCGGCAGCTTGTTTAAGGAGAGCGAACGCAGACCTCTTGGTGGTTAACCACAGGCCAAGAAGCCATTAATGACCACCCTATCTGGTGAGGGATTCGTCGACCATCCATGTGACGTGGCGACACTGAGTCCCTCAAGACCAGGCCCAATTTAGGAACTAAAGGTTCCTCCATCTAGACTCGCACATTCCGTCGGGAGATCTTGATCATATGAGGGGAATTCTCCTCGAAGAAAACTTTGTCTCTGATCACTGCAAAGGTTTGGTGTACAGCACACCTAGCGAAATCACGAAACCAGAAAAGACCATCATTGGTAAGCTCTTTCCTCAGAAAGTAAACCTCAGTGAGTCTGTATGTGATGCACACGTATCAATTCTATCATGACAAACCAGTCCTCATACCTGATTTGGAACACGACCTCATTGTAAGCACACTGAACTTCAGCTGACTGACTGAATAGTTCAGTTACCTGAGATCTAAACTGGGCCTCAGCCCTCACTACCTAAACAGCACCTGTCCCACCCCTTCTGGCTCACCAACGGGTGTGGAACACACTGCTGCAACAACCCTCGGGGAAAGTACGCACCCCAGCTTCACTGAGACGTGACCCAGCTGCAGGTGGTTGATCTCAGCCAGGAGGAGCTGAACTACTTGGTCACAGCTCTGCAGTTTTGCTTACAATGTGCACCTTACTCAGCCGGTCTTCCTGCATATCAGACTTATCAGAAGAATGCAGCATACGAGCCAACACGCCGTCAGTAACGACTTGGTGCAACGGCTGAGTCTTCAACACATAGCCACACCAGGTGGTAGAGAGCTTGAACTACTCAACCCACTGTAATACTACTGAAATTAGCTGAGCTTTTTTTTTTCTTTTAACCCTGCTCCGCCTCAGAAACGCTGGTGAAGGCTACTTCCCTCAAGAAGAAACCTCCAGGGAGCAGAGTCAGCGAGCTTTCTTCTATTCCAGAGAACAGCGACACATGCTCCAAGCAAAACAAGTACTACCCTGCAAAGTATTACACCCTCTGAGAAAATTGTGACTGGGGAGAATGAAGAAGCGGAAAAGGAACTATATATTAGTATATATAAGTATTGTATCATCTAAATTTAAAGCTTCTCAAGTTGTTTATGAAAAATAATTAAAGTATAATAGATTGTTAATAAACCCACAAAAAGAATACACTACTACAAAAAATAAAATAACTATACAATAAATTAATTTAAAATATAGGTCACCTTATAAAAGCAACCTATTTATTGCCTTTCTTCCCTTGAAACCAAATAACTCTGATTTCATGTTGCATTGCTACATTAATAGGAAGAAAATGATAACAATATAGACAAAATGTCCAACACAAGGGAACGTTAATTACTATAATGGTAAGGGAAAAAAAAAAATAGGAGCATTGAAAATGTAACATTAAAGATGACTTGCTGATAAATAACAGATATTATGGAACAAATTACACTAACTACCACTGGTACCACAACATTTGGTGCTATAACAGTACTATTGTAACACATATTGTGCAATGCTATTTATTTATTTATTTGAGAATTTTTATTGAGGACCGGTGATATACTCAGGATCAATGTGGCTTCAGTTGCTGTAGGAGTATCTGCTGTAAGAGATGTCTGGTATTTCATGTTGATTTAAGAGCTTTTCTTAGGGTGTCTGTTTGTTGTCAATGGGGAGAAGGGGGCAAAAATAATGTACACAGCAGCAACTCACAAGTAAGACTGGGTAAAAGGAAACTAAGGAAAGGAAAACTATAACAATATAGACCAAATGTCCAAACCAAGGTAACGCTAATCACTATAATGGTAAGTAAAGTAAAGTAAAGTAAAGTAAAGTGAAAAGAAAAGAAAAGAAAAGAAATTTAACATTAAAGATGACTTTGCTAAACAAGTTACATAATTCAACCAGTAAAATATATCACAGACATGGAGTAATTTTTCTTCTTCTGTTGTTATGTTGTGCATTAGCAACAAATTAGTGCACTGCCGCCTCTCACTGCTTTATTAATGCCATTGGTTCCTTTGTGGCTATTTAAATATTTTAAGTAAATCTCACTCAAAGCAGTAAGTAAATTGTTTTATTTGCCTTGAAAGTTGTTGTAACTTAGTAAAACCTAATAAGTATAAAAACTAAGTACAGTTTACTAACTATATCTAAGTAAGGTGAACTATTTGATTTTACAGTGTATGTAAGAAACATGAAGATAAATGTTTAACCAAATTCCCTTGGATGAATAAGACAACTTAACAGAAGTAACAAATAACAATAAACTTTTTTTCTGACCGACTGAAGTGCTTTAAATAATTTGTATATTTGTGCATTACTGGAGACTTTGTGCAGAACTTGAAGGGTGAACTGAAATAATTTTCTGTGGTAATCTGAGACCAGTGAAATTTAATCCCTAAAACACAGCTGTTGACCAATCAGAATCTGAAACTAACCATTTTATGACTTGTATTAAACATGGAATATTACTTGAAAACAAGACATGATATTTACACATCCTGAGTTCTGCCTTTCATTTTTAAAGCTTGCACATACTGATAACAAAACAGTGAAATCTGGTGGAATCAAAGACAGAAAGTATATGTGTTACAGTTGTCGTCTGACACAAAGGTCATCTAAAGGTAATAACATTTGATGATTGTAATTTTTAGTGATTTATATTAACAGAGACCTGTTATTAACAGAATATTCAGTGCATGTTACTTTTTGTTACAAAAAACAACAGCAACAAAACATTACTTTGTCTTAATTATCTGTAAATATTTTTTTTGTATTTTGTATATAATATCATAAAATCTATAATATCTATAATACAAATCTAGCTTCCGGTCTTATCCGCATCCAGCTATTTTTAGTTGTACAAAACAGTTTGTTTTGCTGCTTGCTGTTGAAAATGTATTAAATTTGTGTGCGTTATCATGTTATTTTAATGTATCTATCTTATAATATAATCTTAATTATGAACACACTGGTTTGTAGTGCAGACATTTTTATCATTTACTGCACTATTCTCCTTGTTAATTACCTACAGTGTATATTGAGGTGTATATATATGCTTACTTGAAGAAAAGGTGGATAGACTGCTTATACTGTCAGGATTCTGCAGAGGCATGAGGCATAGACGGAGCGTAGACGTTTTAACATTAACTTTAATTGAACTGAGGTAAACAAGGAGAACTATAGACATCCATTTAACCTTGACGATCAACAATACTGGACAGAATACACTGGGCTTAAATACACAAGGGAAACTACGGACAGGTGAGGAACACCTGTGGGACGGATAAACTCAATAACTAAACAACCAAACAGGACCAGGACAACAGGAACAAGACCATATATAGACATGAAGGAAATCATACACACACACAAACAACCTTTTTCAATAATCATTAACATTGGTATACCATCGCTCAATAAACACATGGCATTGAAATGCATCGCTATTATTATTCACCAGCATTTCTAAAATATATGTAAACAGTGTATGTCTGATGCAGAAAGGGGAGGGTAACTAAACAAAGGCTTGTCAAGTGGTTTGGAAATGTTGAAAGGGTACATGGAAGTGTAATTATCTCAGAAAGCATCACAAAGGCATTTTATTTTGGTATGTGTTGCATTTATCAGTCACGAGAAGAGTGAGACTGCTATTTTGACTTTCCTTTGTCTCCCTTGTCTTTAGCATTTTTTCTCTCACTCTATTTAACTCTTTTATTTTTATCAAGTCCAGTCAGTCCACCCACTGGCCATTTTTCATAATACCACATTCAGCTAAAAGTAACTACTCAGTTTTTTTTTTAGTGGCCTTGGTTTTGGAATTATTTTCCCTATTCATTTTCTCCATAGAACGTTTTTCATTATTATAGATTTTTTTGTACAACATGTAAAATACATTGTAAAATTAGTAGACATTAGCTCACTGTCAAATGTGTCATATGTACAGACTAAATATGTTCTTAAGTGAAAACATAGGCTGTCCTTGAATGCAAATACCAAATACCTGTGGTTTCTTGTTTTTTTTTAGCAATGCAAAGACCAGAATTAGAGGGTCAAATAAAAAGGGGAGGGGTTTTAGTCGTTGCTTGAAGATGGCTAAGGACTCAGTCTTGTCAGGTCATTCTACCAGGAGGGAAAAGTTATTGAAAGTGACATTTATTATCACTTAACTTCTAGCTTCTAAACATATATTCTTTCACTATAACCCTTGCAATGTTTTGTGTACATTGCATTTCTATAGGGATTGGCTTGTGCTAAACTTTAGTGAACACAGCTTGTACTACACTGATGTAACTTAAAACTTAGAGAATACAGACAAAATGAATTGCAATATTTGTTAGGTCTTTTTACTGTAGCCAACACAAATTACATTATTAACCCCAATAATAATGGGTGTTCACATTATTTTGTCCAGTTGCTGTATCAGCCCCTACACACCATAAAACTGTGTGAACAAGTGATGTCTTGAACTCCATTTATGTCTGCCATCATCTATCACACCAGGGGACTGATCAAACTCTGGTTATTGGTTCTATTGTTGGGCCTCCCTAGGGTTCTGAAAGAAAAATCTGTATGCACTGAAATGAGTGAAAATCATCAAGCAGACTTTATTTAATGCTTAAAAGAGCTGACAGGGTGTCTTGTAACTGCGTATATCATTTTCTTTCTTTTGATTTACCAGAGTAACAATTCTTATTTGTTTTAGCAAAATGTAATGAAGTGTAAATGGTACATATCAGGTACTGGCAGATAAGAAAACCTCCTGTAGTGACAAATCGATTTAGAAAGGCTTTTTAACTCACCTCTCCAAAGAATTAACTTTTCGTAACGTTTTTTGTTGTTGTTGTTGTTGTTGTTGTTGTTTAGATCTTATGTATTTAATGTTTAGTTACTAGTTACTTTTTAGTTAATATTAGTTATTTTATATATATATATATATATGCAGATTGTGCTAACAAATGCCTGTAGTTTTATTCATTTAACAGACCTTTGAAGTTTGGGCAAAAACTCGTTTTAGTGATTTGTTTTAGTGTATTTTATTTTTCATATGGTGAGTGTGAAAATTATGTATCTGTGTCCTGTTATTTATCTCTTGGTATGCATTTCAGAAAAAAATAAAATAAATGGTTAGGATTCAGGTGTAGTTGCAAATAGTGATTAATCATGATTAATCCACTGAAAATTCAGATTAATTTGATTAAAAATTTTAATCATTTGACAGCCCTAATATATATTTATATATACATATACACACATATTAGTACACACAAACATTCATAAAAAGGGAATGTTGGACTTTTAAACTTTAACTTTAACTACACATATGAAAACGCTTCATACGAACTAGGTTCAATAATTGGGACATTAAAATACAAGAGAAGGTGAGATACTGAGATGATAAGTGAGGAGGAGCTAATCTAAAACCATAGTAACAAACAAGGGGGTGGAGACACAAGGGAACAGACATTTTCAACATAAAAGTCCACAACTGATTAGACATAGAAACATACATAACAATTCAAGTAGACCACATTTCTTCTCACTGCAGTTTGAATTAATATGAATAATATGAATTAATACTCAGCATATAGCCAATATGTGCCTTTGAACATGCTACACATCAGCCGATGGGCCTGGAGTCAGAGAGCACCCGATGAGAGGATACTAAATGCATTGTCAGTGAGGGAGGACTGTGAACTTCACAAGCATTGATTAAATGTCTTTAAAGAGCAGAAAGCCTAAAGAGTCACTTTCATTTTTTGGGTTGGGTATATGGTGAATCTTAGCTCTGCACTACTGCAGGTATATATTTTAGACACACACAAGCTTCATGTATGTTTCTCTATATGACTTTTATTTCTTCTGTTTAAACAATAAACATTGTGGACCAAAGACTGTTTGGTCACTCACATTATTCAACATATCTTCTTGGTGTCCAGCAGAAGAAAGCAATTGATACAGATTTAAAACAATAATTTCAAAATTATTTTAATTTTGTATTTTGATAAAATGGATGTTGCGTAAACCATACGTTTGTTAAGCCTGTTTTGAATGTAATTCCATACCCTTCATAGTTTTAATTGTTAATAAAATTGTCTATTTTTAAAATTGTAATTCAAAAAAATATTTAAATATCTTTAAATTAAAACTATAAATTAAAACTGTTAAATTAAAGTTATGATTTCTGAAAGACTATTTGACATGCGATTGAAGCATTTCATCAACAGAAATTTACACTTGTAGTTTTTAACAATTTAAACAGGCATATTAAATAACAGGGGATGTCTATGCAATATTTTAGTTAATGATTGCTTTTGGCAAGCCCTGATTTCTGAGGCTCCCAGGGGTGATTTTTAGAGGTTTACTGTACATTATATTGTGTTATCCTCTGGCTTACTTGATAGTCAGCAAGAAGTCACTGTGTCTGTGTATTTTGTCTATCATTTGGTAAAGCTTCTTATTCATTTTATTTGCGTCTTTCTGAATAAGATGTCTGCTTTGGCTATATCGCTGAAGCGTTCTTCTAGTATCATATACGATGAGGTCAGACAGCACCACGCTGTGTCATAACAAGGTGCATCTTGAGTATGAAGTAATAGTATATTAAAGCAGTTTCTATAAGCAGATTAATCAGAGCATTCCTCTAAATGTGACAGGGCGTTTTGATGCCCGGTTTCTATTACTGCACTATTGTGCTGGATAGACCTCGCTCAAAGTATTATTGCCACAAAATGTGTATACAAAACCATTATGATTAGCTGTAAATGCGTCACGTTGGGCAGAACAAATGATCCGACAAAAAATGATTAAACCATGCCTGTTAGCACACTGTGTTAAGGACCTAGCATAAATAGCCTGCTAGTATTAGTGTACTAAAAGCTGTGTTTGTTACAGTGTTTTCAGAGTGGTGTGTTTGCATGCAGCCCAAATTGTATTAATGAACATAAACTTGATTATCAAATGAGTTGTGCACAGCAAACCTTAACTAACCTTATCAGCATCAATGAACTCATTAATTCATATGAATGCTTACCTCAAAGTGTTAATTAAAATATTAGCTAGCAAACATGTAGTCAATGTGGTTGTTATTCACATTTAAATTCTTATGACTTATCTCATAGTTAGGCTACTTCTTGATTAGTACATCTTAACTTATCATTAGTTTACATTAAAGTAACGTTTAATTTAGTATGTGATTATACATGTACTACTGTTGTAAATTGTTATATCTTCTACTGATTTGCGTTAATACAATAGCATTCTATTATCCCATATGATGTTGAGTTTCCGTTGTGTTATTGAAATAGTCATATTTAATAGTACAGTAATATTAGTTTTTTCCTTTTTTTTCACAGTGTATGTATTACTGACTTTTCATTTGTGTGCAAAGGCATTGCAGTGTGTTCAGGGTAATGCATTTTGTCTAAAGTGAATTTCAACAGCTGTCCCATTCTCAGGCAATAGTTAGTAATGAACACTGCCTAGACCCTACTAATACACAACTCACTTCATAGGGACAAAACTGAAAACTGAAACTGATGTTACAGAAAGTTAAAAATTTTTTTTTGGAGAATGTCAAATTTTTTTCAGTGTTATTAATTTACTTAATGTATTAATTCATTATTATTCATAATTTATTCAAATTATTTTGTTTTAAATTAATAAATGTTTCTTTCTTATTGCTTATTTTTTTTCATTTGTTAAGTCTATAATAGGCTGGCTCATTTGATAATTTACCCAATAAACATTAAAATATAAGAAATATTGCCTAAAAAAGTGACAACTAGACTGAGTTTCTTCCTTATATTATATCACTCATTAATATATAGGCCCTTTATTCTGTGGAATTCATTGTGGAAAATGATATTGTTTCACGATCAAAAGGGATCAGATGGCAAATCGGTTCCTTTGGTGAAAAAAATGTTAACAAATGTTCCCTAGAAGATAATCACATTTGAGTGAATAAAATGGAAATGAGACAACACCAAAGCACATGTTCGCCCCAGTCTAATGGCTGCCTTATTATTTATCGGGCATAGCAAAACATGATGTCTGGTTCCTGGAGGAAGCTATACCTTTTTCAAAAACCATAATTCAAATCCTAAGTATTCTTTCATATCGGTAGTGTGCATATGTTGCTGTTTGAGAAGGGTCACGCTGATTGCGATGCCAAATGAACAGCAAGTGGCCCTTAAACCTTTCCCCTTTAGTTTTTGCATTGCACAGTGCAGCACTTTGTTGGCGTGTCAACAGCCCAGGCATGTGCCACAGCCTGTGTACTCACCACATTCCAATGAGCTGTCAGAAGGAAATTGATGGTTTAACACTGGCAATTTCTAAATTAAAATCACTGCTGCATGTAAACTGTAACAGCATACAACATCAAGCATTTGAACCCTTATAACAAATGGTCTCTGTAAGATTTGAACCAAAAGATGCTTGCCATGTGTTAAAAAAATTGCTGGGTGTCAAGAGTCATACTATATAAGAATATGTCAATGTAATAGTGTCATGTTAATGTAGCTTCAGAGAATCATTCTCTAAATAATAAAATTCACCTTTATTTACTTATGGCAGTATTGGTAAATTAGTATGTTTATGTTTCCAAATTACTTTTACATGTAAAATTAGTTAATTACTGTTAACTCTTTTAAAGATTTCAAATAGAAGGGCATGATTTTCTTAATATACTATGTTGTAGTGTTGATTGAAGTGATGTTTTGCAAATAACAAGTTTCGGGAGGAAGCACTGGACGAATTGATCACGGCCGGCATCACATTGTCTAATCAATCCCAATCAGATCCTTCCTACCTACTAAAGATAACCTCGTTTCCTCTGCTGCCACTTCTCGATTTTTGTGCATGCCTCCTCCACCCCTTCTCCACCTTCTTCTTCCTTCCTTTGCACCTTCCTTCAGGGGGGCATGCAGGGACCGAGCTGGACACTGAGCTCTTGCTCTCGCTAGGGTTCAAACCACTAGGGTTCGGTGTCCACCGTTCTCCTGGCTCAACACCCACTCAAGGTCATAAACACATAAATTAACATTTCTGCATTTGAGGTTAAGAGCATAGGTAACAATTTAGATACTGTACGTTGAGATGAAAAAAAACAGTTTTACAGAAACATGAATGATTGCTATCAAACAGCACACCTAGGTTCCGAACCGATGGAGATTCATAAATGGTCATCATTAGTAATGTAGCATTCATTCAAAACGCAGACTTATTTGTGAAGAATTATTACATGACAGATTGAAAACTATGGCAGTCATAAAGGAATGTGACCTACAATGCCAGCTTAATTAATCTTTTCCATAATAATACTTCATTTGGACTGCAACTTAATTACAGTTTATTGTTCACTTGAGTCACGGGGAAGTACTAGATATCGTGTATAATCACAGATTGCTCTGTACTTTTGATCTGAGTAAATAGAATATTACAGCATTTCAACAGCCTGGGAATAGGAATTCATATTCACATATTTGTGGTGTAATTTGATGGAGTAGTGTTTGAGTGCCACAGTTATAAGAATCATGTTTTAGAGAGTGAAAATACATTGGTGAACTTACAAGAAATAAACACATGCTAAAAAAAAAAAATTCATACGTCTATGAAAATTTGCAGAGCAATTATTTTTTTACCATGTTTTACCCCTGAATTATCATTATCATTATTTTTCCCCTGACAAACATTTTAGAGACAGTATTTAGTATTACATTTAGTATTTAGTATTAAAGTATTACTGTACAAGTTTAAAGTATTACTGTTAACTAAAGTTTACACCTGTCATGATCAGCTGGATGTGCCAGCCTTCATGGCAATCCAGCTCCCTGCAAGCTGTGTGTTTGTTTTGTGTCTGTTTCATTCATGGACTCGCTTCAATGTCTCCGCCCACTCGTTGGTTGTCTAGGTGTTTGATTGTTTGCTCCACCCCCTTGACCTACTTTCCCCTGTATATATACCAGTCTGTTTGTTTGTCTTGCACGGTTCATTCAGGTCTCCCGGTTGTTTAGCTACCCCGTGTCTATCGCTGTATTTCGATCTGTTTGTTACCAACCTTGCCTGTTTTTCGTCTACCGTCTCTGTCTTGCCCCCTGGATTGTATTTTGCTGTTACCTACCCTCGCCTGGACTTTGACTACTCTTTTGCCCTGCCTCTGCCATTGATGTTAACTGGTGATGACCCTTCCTGTCTGTCTACGCTCTGTGTGTCAATGAACAGCTTGCACGTAAATCCGAATGCTTCCTCGCCTCCTCCCTCGTAACAGAATGGATCGTCACACAGGATTTAGCAGCTGTGGAATTTCACGTGAGTACAGAGACTTTTCTTGGCCTCGCTGGCAGGATTACTCACCGGTTCCTCCATCCCGTTTAAGTTCGCTGTTTCAGCGCGGACGCTGGATCGAGGATTATGTGGAGGATTTAATTTCCATCAGCCACCGCATCAAAGCCGATGAGGATGTCGTCAAGGAGTGTTTCTTGGCTGGTCTGGATCTCGAGCTGCTCTACTCTCTGCCGGACGACGATCCCGAGTGGACTTTACAGCAGCTTATTGACTTTGTGCTACTGTCACCGTTGAAGAGGCGAGGGAGGACATTCGCACGCACGGCCATGAACGGAGTAATTGCCGTCCCGCGAACGTCACAGCGAGCCCGTGGCTCAGCTCCCGTTTAGCCGTACGGCGTACCCCACTCCCGCAAAAAATGAACGCGAATCGCCGCTCAAGATGGCCGCCGATCCTGAGCCACAGCACGAGCCCACAGCCAAAGAGGAGGTTCAGTTACAGTCTTCTGCCACCATGGACGTCACCCCTGTGTCCCCGGGTGTCATGTGTGCTACGTGTAAGGACAACAAGGCCCCTCCCAGGCCAAGAAGGTTAGTGTCCAGTTTGTCTGCTGCACTATCTGTTATGGCAGTTGCCATTATGAGTGTGTGGGCCGCACACTGCTCGCCTGAACCTGCCCCTGACTCTGCTCCATCTTGGCCCAAGAACCCCGAACCTGAGTACACCCCGAGTTCACTATAGACTGTATTTTGCTATGGCCTGAGGCTCCACAGCCCGACAAGGACTCTCTTTGGCCAGGCCAGTTCGAGACTGTCGAGGACGATGAATTTCCGTGGCCTGATCCTCCCGAGCCCGTTTCCTGGCCTCTGCTCAGTCCCGACGCGAGCACAGAGTACTCCCCAGTGATTGCACAAATCTCAGAGATGTCGACTTTGGTCATGGAATCTCTGAGGTCTCCGCTGGTGGCTGCACAACCTCCGGGTGGGTCCTCCGTCGGGGCTGTTCGGGAGCTCAAACCCGACCCTGAACCGGCCACAGAGGCTGCTCCGCCCAGAGGGAGGTCTCCGCTGCCTGCTCCGCCCCGGTGGGCTTCTCCGCCACCTGCTCAGCCCAGAGAGTCGTCTCCGCCGCCCGCTCCGCCCCGGTGGACTTCTTCGCCATCTGCTCCGCCTAGAGGGACATCTCCACTATCAGCTCCCCCGAGGTGGACTTCTCTGCTGTCTGCCACGCCCTGGTGGGTGTCTCCACTGCCGGCGTCACTTAAGTGGGCTTCTCCGCCGTCTGCCCCGCCCTGGAAGTCGTTCCTGCCGGCTCCTAAGCCTGGGGCATCTGGAAGCCGCCCCTTAGAGGGGGGGCTATGTCATGATCAGCTGGATGTGCCAGCCTGCATGGCAATCCAGCTCCCTGCAAGCTGTGTGTTTGTTTTGTGTCTGTTTGTGTCAGTTCACTATAGACTGTATTTTGCTATGGCCTGAGGCTCCACAGCCCGACAAGGACTCTCTTTGGCCAGGCCAGTTCGAGACTGTCGAGGACGATGAATTTCCGTGGCCTGATCCTCCCGAGCCCATATACTTTCACCTGTATATATACCAGTCTGTTTGTCTGTCTTGCACGGTCTCCCTGTTGTTTGGCTACCCCGTGTCTATCGCTGTATTTTGATCTGTTTGTTACCAACCTTGCCTGTTTTTCGTCTACCGTCTCTGTCTTGCCCCCTGGAATGTATTTTGCTGTTACCGACCCTCGCCTGGACTTTGACTACTCTTTTGCCCTGCCTCTGCCATTGATGTTAACTGGTGATGACCCTTCCTGTCTGTCTACGCTCTGTGTGTCAATAAACAGCTTGCACGTAAATCCGAATGCTTCCTTGCCTCCTCCCTCGTAACAACACCCCTACATATACACATATTAAAAAAATAAATTTTATATAATTGTAATAATTTTTATGATCCCTCTTGTTAAAATTGTTAATATCATAGCTTACACGTTCTGCAAGGGGGTGGTAAACTTATGGGCAGAACTTTACCTTTTCTGCATAATTTTTTTTCTCCCATGCCAATTCATTTCCTGTCATGGAGACAGTTGTGCTGTAACTTTGACACCTTGTGAAGTCAGTGGAAAGATTAGAGACTTCTTACTATGAAGATAGATTAGGTAGTTTTAGCTTTAGAAGAAATGTTCACCTCTTTTAGCCTACCTACCATGCTTTTTTTCTTTTTGCACTGTCTGCTGCTGCCCAGTTTTATTGCTAGTTCATTCAATTGTAAAAAAAATCTTCTCTGCATTGATTTTACCTTTTACATCAGAAAGAAAACTGTCACAAGATTCACACTAGTATTTTACTGTATTTAAAAGATAATTATGTTCAATTGATTCTGTGTGCTTACTTTTTTATGTTTAAGTTTTTACTGTGTCTACAGTTATTAACAATATTTCCATGGTTTCAGATTTGTATGTCTTGATTAGCTCCCAGTTAATAGCCATATTTGTCATTTACTGTTTTTTGCTTTTGTTTGGAATGTTATGGTTCCATTGGATTACTGCTTTTGTGCATAATCATGGTGTTTCTTTTATAAAGCTAGAGATCCAACTCATACTTTTAACCGACAAACATCTCTAAAATGCCAAACCAAAATAAATTTTACTTACAGAAAATGTATTTAATTCAGCAAGATGCAAGATGTATTTAATTCAGCAAAATGCAAGATTTTCTTTCTTTTGCAAGCATGTTTTGAATAACAGATCCCACTGAACAATCGTCTTTATCAGACGTTGAAATGACATCCCCTGACAAGCCAGAATGAAAGTTTTTATGACGTCTTTTGCACGTCCAGTATTAATGCTTTCTCATTCTGCTAATTCTCATTCTGGCTTGTCAGGGGATGTCATTTCAACGTCTGACAAAGACGATTGTTCAGTGGAATGCAACTAAATTTGCTGCACTCATGGAAGTGTTACATGTCCAATTTGATCAGAAATAGTGTTTGCCTAATAAGAACTGTTACCAATCTTGCGTTGTTTTACCTAACAAGAACTGTTACCAATTTTTTATTGACAGTCATTAGAGCATAACAGCCCTTCTAATGTCTGTGCTAAACTAACAGCTATAGTTTTAAAAACGTGTTAAAAGAAGAGTGAGATAAGAGTGGCAGTGGTAAACCTGAATATGATTGATTTGTAGGATAGCGGCTCATTGAATGCATTATGATGGATGCGCCATAGTATAATGCTCTGTTAATATTCTTGAAATAATATATCCCTTTACAGATTTACATTCTCGTTTTTTGGAGTTGTAAAACTGTAGTGGAGGGTCAGTGACCATTGCACATGTGCACAACGACTTCCAACTGCATGGATGAGAGGCAAAGCCACACTTCATTGCCCAGAGCAGATTTTAGCCATTTCAATAAATCTGACCTCCAGATGAGGTGCATTGTGGGAAATTAAAAAAATTAATGGCACACAGCTGACACAGCTATGAAATTGTCCCACTGTCTAGCAAATGCAATTTGCTAGACAGTGTAGAGTGTGATTTTGTTGACGATTGATTTTGGAGTGATTCTTTAGCATTTTTCACAAATTATTCATTTTATGAAGAAGATCTAAAAGCCAGCAGCTATCACACACCTGGTTACCCAGAGAAGCTAAGCATGCTTCAGCCTGGTCAATACCTGGATAGAAAAAACCTCTAGCAAAAAGTTTGTTGAAAGATGTGCAAGTGGGGCCAGCAGGGGGTGCTCACCTTGCAATCTCTGTGAGTCATAATGTCCCAGTATAGGGATGAGCAGTTGTGCCCAACCCTGCTCCTGGCGATCGACTGTCCTACAAAGTGTAGCTCCAACTCCAATCAAACACACCTGAAGCAACTAATTGTGTTTTTAAAGATTGTGAATTAAAGGCAGGTGTGTTTGATTAGAGTTGGAGCTAAACTTTGCAGGACAGTCGATCGCCAGGAGCAGGGATGGGCACCCTTGGGGATGAGGATACTATACTGTTAAAAAATTGCTGTATTTTGTAAGATATATTAGACCAAGGTGCAGACTTTCTGTGGTCATAAATATACCAGTATGTCTTAAAAAAAAAGATTAAGGGTGTTATCTAGGAATCTTGGCCAAATTTGCCCATTGACCTCTGTTCAATGTGACCTCATTAATCATTCCCACAGCTACTGATTGGCATCATCACTCTATCTCCACTCCACCAAAAAGTTTTTGATGGGCAGTTAAAGTTATAATAAACACATGCTTAAAAAAAAAAGCATACGTCTATTAAAATTTGCAGAGCAAGTATTTTTTACCATGTTTTACCCCTAAATTATTATTATCATTATTTTTCCCCTGACAAACATTTTAGAAAAAGTATTTAGTATTAAATTTAGTATTTAGTATTAAAGTATTACTGTACAAGTATAAAGTATTACTGTTAACTAAAGTTTTTACCCCTACATGTACACATATTAAAAAAAATAAAAATAAATAGCTAATTTTATGATCTCTCTTGTTAAAATTGCTAATATTTTAGCTTACACATTCTGCAAGGGGGTGGTAAACTTATGGGCAGAACTTTTTCCCCCATGCCAATTAATTTCCTGTCATGCCAATTAATTTCCTGTCATCGTGCTGTAACTTTGACACCTTGTGAAGTCAGTGGAAAGATTAGAGAGGGTAAGCTGTCTTACTATGAAGATAGATTAGGTAGTTTTAGTTTAAGAAGAAATTTTCACCTCTTTTAGCCTTTTTATTGCTAGTTCATATTAGCTTGGCTTGGTCTTCGATTGTAAAAAAAAATATTTTCTGCATTGATTTTACCTTTTACATCAGAAAGAAAACTGTCACAAGATTCACACTAGGTGCTATAAATGTAACCTGTGAAAAGAGGTTCTTTCGTCTCTTGACGCGTTGGAGAGATTTGCAGACGTGTTGCTAAAACAGGCTTATTTTCTTTTTAGAGTCAGTGTTGAAATATATTTCACTTGAAACACTACTGTCAAGCACTACTAACGTTCAAACTCTGTATTGTTTTTCTGATTTTAATTGACCTGTTTGCTTCACATCCATAACACTGTTTAATTTCAGAGCAGGATTTTGTTTAAAAAACAATCACTAATAATAATTAAACTGAATATTTAAGCTTTACCGTTGTTTTATTACTCTTTATTTAATTGGTGAAGCTTTTCAAATAATAATAATAAATAATAATCTTAAAAATATCTGAACACAATCCAATAACACTGATATAACACTATAACACTAAAGATAAAGTTATAAAGTTAATTAATATTATCTATGTTTTATAGCAAGGCTAAACTGAATTTACCTTGAAAAGTGTTAGTCTAGATATAAATTGATGTCCTCAATTCCAACCAAAACAACACACGTGGATCAATTATCAATTACACTGAGTCAGGTTCTATTTAATATGCATTGTTTCTGCTAAAGATTTGAATGAGGCCTCAAATCATCCAGAGTGCTTTGAAAGTTGTTGCATGTGCTTAGACCTGCCATAGGGACCAGAATATCACAGAGACATGTGGGTGGGCTATTTTAACTAGTAAGCAAGCACCTTGAAACCAATCAAGTGATGCCCCTGCAACTAGGAAGGACACTTTAGCAACCACATAGTAACATGCTAAAAATATTTGCAACACCCTAGCAACCACAAAGCAATGTCCTAGTTTATTGAAGACCCTAAACACCTGCTATTGTGTAGCAATATGCTGAGAAACACCCTGAACACCCCACTGTAACAGCATAGCAATGTACTTAAAACCATTTAAAATACTCAACAATTGCATACTCACTTCCATTGTAGTTCCGTTATAATAAACACCACTCACATTTCCTTCAAACAAGTAGGCAGTTCTACAGTTGTGCCCAACAGTTTACATTATTTACCTATTCAAGGTATTTGGTTCTTGTTCTGCCTTTTTTTTTTTTACAGTAGACTGAGTAGCACCCAGGCTACATTCTGCCAACATTGGAAACACATCTAACTGCTGAAAACTGTGCTGGCTTTATCCCATTGCAGCTCCATGCTACAATACCTCCCGACATAAGCCTCCATTAATTGGCTGGTCCAGTGCCTTCCCTCCCCAGTGACTCCTTGTTTATGGAGTCTGTTTGGGGTGGAAGCCCACTGTTACCAACCTGGAGTGAAGGAAGCCTCTGCAGAGCTCTTCTGACAGCTGCTTACCAATAATGGTTGATGAGACTGCTTGCCGCATGAAGAAAGTTCTGCATATGTGCAAGCTCCGGGCTACCTTGTGACCCAGCATAATCTTACTTTGGAGTGCTCACTATCTTCTTTTCCATTGCCACTAATCTGGGCTTTTTAATGGTTTAGCACAAAATGACCATTAATCAAAACCAGGTGCTACTTCATATTTATGCTAGGAAACAATAGAAAGTTTTACAGCAAGTTCTTCTCTGACAGTGGTGTGTGGCACTGTGCTATAACTCTTGTCATTGTTGTGGTATTATCAAGCCACCTGTCATGAGATATGGCTCAGGGTTACAGTCAGTTTGGCACTTAACTTTGATCTGTTCTTTCCAGAAATTCTCAGGTTTTCTTTCACAAGAACATTTCCTACACTTCAAACACTACCTACACTACGCTTTCCAAACACTTTTAAAATAAGAGTCCACAAAAACCAAGATGTGGAACAAACTAAAATCATGACAGGGTTAGTTCACTCCAAATTAAAAATGCGGTCATTAATTACTCATCATCCTCATGCCATTCCAAACCCGTAAAACCTCATCTTCGCAATACAAATTAAGATATTATCGATGAAATCTAAGAGCTGTCTGACCCTCCATAGACAGCAACACAACTGAAATGATCCAGGTCCAGAAATGTACTAAACACATCGGTAGGTTAACTTCAGTTTTGCACTGCTTGGAGAATACTTTTTTAAGTAAGGAAAACAAAAATAACAGTTTACTCAACCATTCTTCTCCCCAAAGTTATGTCTTCCACCATTTTAGAGAGTATTACAACGCATACGAAATATCTTAATTTGTGTTCCGAAGATGAACAAAGGTCTTATGGGTTTGGATCGACATGAGGGTGAGTAATTCATGAAATGATTTTCATTTTGGGGTGAACTAACCCTTTAAAGCCTGGAGAATATTTTTTAATTGCTTTTCATAATGTTTAGCTTTAGGATAAATTTTTAGCACATGAATAGCTGAGAGAATGAATGCTGAATGGGGAGAGGCTGTGTGCACTTCATGCTGTGTGCCTGTTGGTCCATGTCTGAATCACATGTGAATCATTCTTACACCCCACGCAATGCTGGATCACTCCACTAAACATGGCAGGTGGCTCACCATCCAACAGTGATGTCAGACCCATATATCCTAGGGTTTTGTAGCTAGTCTGGGCCTCACAGGGAGCAAGGCCTTGTGATTTAACAAAACGATAGGTCCTGTCTTCAACTGCAGCAAGTGCAGCAAATTGTGTTACAGCCCATTTGCAAACTCAAGCTTGTTTTATATGACTGTGGTGTTTACATATTTTTTCATAACCTACACAATAGAGCATAAAACATTATTTTTTCATGATATATTTTCTAACTTACAAGCCCAAAATCCATAATAATGCCCTAGAGCAAAACAAGCTACACTTGAAGCAGTCATAGTCTTGTCACAAAGGCAGCATGTTGGAGTGATGCTGCCAAAAAAGTTAACATGACAGAGTGGAGCAGATGGTTGGAATACAATGATTCATGACAACGGAGGCAATGAACCAATGATGATGCCTTTAGGAGACTACGAAGACAAGCAAATCTGGAAGCCTGATTTATGTATTCTATTACACTTGAAATTGAGGATTCTAGAAGTGGCAGATATCACGTTGGTGGTATGACTTACGTTTTTGTCGAGAATATAATAGTTTATGTAAATGTAAAGCAGTTTGTGTTCTCTATGAGAGATTATGAATTATGTTTTAACACCTAGATAGGTGTTGTGAATGCTAATGTGCACCATTCTCAAGCTCTGAGCTGTGAGTTTATTCTAGTTATGGTGTTATTCTGTGTATTGAGTTATTTTGTTGCAGCTTGTTTTGCACAAAGCAAATAAGTATGTCACTTCTCCAGCTCAAGTGGTTCCAAACTGAACTGCAAAAATAATGAGTGTTTTTTCAAAGGTTCACATGCCTCTCTCTTGTCTGCCAAAAAACATCTATGGCAACTTGATGTGTGATGAGACAATGATAGGGTAATACTTAGCATGTATATTACTAGAATATTAGCCATTTATTAATGCTAATTAAGCACATAATAATGCCTTACTCTACATGATCTTATTTTACATCCTTAATCCTACCCAATACCTTCATTTAATCTCATGGCTTCATAGCAGAAACACCTACTAAAGTAAAATTTGTGATTTTCGCTAACTGTACATGTACTGAAAATTACAGACATCTTCCTTCTTTCCTCACCATGCAGAATGTGGGTGTACTTGCATTTCTGCTGCAGAGGAGGAACTCAAAATAAAGGAAGAGAAGATAAATCCGCATTTCTCTTCATGTTCACATAAAGAAGAACCCTGCCACTCTTACACCTGCTTTTCTTATGTTTAATACTATCTTGTTAAAGGTAAAAAGTTAGCTTGTATCAGCCTGTTCCTTAACCAATAAAAGTCAGAGTTAGCTGTTGTTGTATACAGTAAGATATAAATATACATATAAATTAGGGGTGGAACGATACGTGTAATTGTATTGAACCGTTCGGTACGAGGCTTTCGGTTCGGTACTCATACGAACCGAACGATTCAGAGAGTAAACTGTGTAAAATATAATGTTTTCAATGCTATGCCTCCCACCCCCAAACAGACGAGAACCAGAAACCAGGGCTCTAAACCGGTTCAAGGAACGAAAACGAGAACTGGAAACAAATGATATTTGACTGGAACAAAAACAAAATCAATTTGAATCGTTCTGAACAGAAACGTTTATTTGAAATTGCAATTAACCGGTTAATAACGTTGTTTTATCGTTCTCTTCTTATATTAATTTGGGAGACAAAAAAAAAAAACATTAATTTGAATTGTGTGCAAATGCCATGTTGAAACGTGAAATGCCCGAGAAGCAGACGCCATTTCTCCATGTGATGAGCTGGCCTTTAAAAAACTTGTGAGCAGGCAGCCTGCAGGATTTCCTTCGAGGGTACGTGACGCACTTATCACAATCTTTTTGTGGCCAGCGGCAGCGAGTTGATCACAGCCAATGTTTAACAGTGATGTGCGGGTTGATCCAAAATGAGCAGGTGCCAGCGGTCACCCGCGCTTATCAGTCATCAAAAAATATTTTTAATGATATTCGGGTCACGGTCGGTCGGGTCGTTTGAAATAAAGATGGCAATTAAACCTTTGTAATTTATATAGTACTAGACACAATTTTCTATGAAAAAAATGAAATGAAATAAATTAATACATTAAGCCTTTTTTGCATATTACATTTATTAATTATATATCAGCATTCAGAAAAAGAACAGTTTTCGCTCCTAAAGGCTTTCACACTTTTCCAAAAGGGGGCTTTCTCTCAGTTGACCTGCTGATGAATTCTTCAAACAGGGTCGAAACATAAACATTGCATTCATCAGTAATATGCATCTAGACAGCTGAAATGGAAAATGATGGGTCGCCTCAAGAACTGCCTGCTCTGGCCACGCGCACCACGAGCTCTGAGCGCAGCACGTCAGCGAGCGCAATATTTGACAAAAATGCGGGTCGGGTACAGTATTTTTGTTGCGGGCGGGCTAGTTAAAAACATCGGTCGGGTTTGGGTTGTTTACACATTGACCCCCGCATCACTGATGTTTAAATAATTTTTTCTTCTCAGATCATCACAACTTGCTAAAAATTTATAGAAATAAAACAGGTCAAGGCAAGCACATCACATGTTAGTCTAAATGTTTAACCTAATTAGATGTGCGCTGTTAGACACCTAACAGAGGCGCCATTGTGATCATTTGCATATTATTTTTTCAGTAGAAACTTAAATACGCTGCAATTTTTGCTCATAAAGGTGATGGTAATACGTAATTCGGAACGGTAAAGTATCTACCTTTATTTCTGTACATTTACAATATTAACAAAACGTTATGCTTTAAATCAAATAACACGGATCATAGGATACAGTTTCTGCTGTCTCTGTCTAGAACAGGAGCGCTTAATAAACCAAACCTCACAGAACTGACTCACAGATATGAATAATATATAGGCTATATATATATTTATATATATATACATATATAAATCTTTCAATTATTAGTTTAAAATGAAATTCATTAATTGAACTAAAGAATTGCTATAGTTTAAATCTACTGAAAGTGAATATAGCATGGTTTTATTTCGTTAATATTTCTTCTATGACAAATCGTCTGAAATCGCTGATGCAGGGCAAAATGGCCGGGAATCATAACGTCAACCTGCAGAGGCACATTCAGCGTAAAAATCCAATATGTTAATCCCACGAGCAATAAAAGATCAGCTTCTATAGCAGATGGACAAACCACTCTGGATGCGGTCGTAGCTAGTGAAAAAGCCGAAGACAACATTGTACATTATTCTGCTTACACAGCTGTTTACCTCATTTAACAAGAAAATATTTTATTTGCATATTTTTAACAAATTTTAGTCAAACTGGTTTACTTTCGGTAATGTGTATATATAAATAAAAAATATAAACAAAAAAATGTTTTTAGAAAAAAAATTACGTTATAAACGGGTATTTCTTTCTAGAAAACCATTTTTGGAACGCATTGTTTAATGTTGTTGCTTTATTTGCTGCAAAAAACCCCCAGAAGATATGTGAAGTATAGCTCCATTGTTGTTCAAAGTAAAAGAAA